>JAOTAY010000191.1:27607010-27621877 GCA_025629805.1 Erythroxylum baracoense | reverse complement strand
CACAATCAGATACAATCAAATACAAAAGGAAAGGAAATATTTACAGAGTAGTTATTGCCTAAAGAATAGGTCTTTATAAGATTGCCTTATCAAAAATCTCTGTCATAGCTGCTACTACTACTCTATATTCTGCCTCACTTGAAACTATTCCTTGTTTCTTATAAGATCAGGCCGCAAAATTTTGGTTTTTTGCCAAACCTGTTCGTCCTTTCCGATACTCCTCATCCAATTCTTGCTTTTAGAGTTGATTGATGGCATAAAAATTGGCAGACAACTAGAAGAGTTGTTTCTTTCTCTCAGCGTTTGGAGGAGAAGGTTTGTGAAGTTTGGAAGGAAAGTTTGGAGTTCTCGAAGAAGTTGAAGAGCAAAGCTCGAACCTTTGTTCTTCTATTCGCACCTCGAAATACGTAAAACAAATTCATCAATGGCTCTTGTAGCTTCCTCAGGCAGTATTATTATCATTATCAATTGTTCCTAATCACACCCTCATTTCATGTAAGCTATCCTCCGTTTCAACTACCTGGCCTCTTGACAGACTCTTACGAATCGTTTTCTAACCTTCTGGTACGATGATGTACCAGGTTCTGGGGCTAGGCTTGGAAGAGATAGATCATTTTCTCTTCCTTGCCAATATTTTAATTATCAAAATAGAAGATAACAGTAAAACAAAATCTATACTAGATATTGACCTTTAATTGGTAATCCAATTGACACAGATAAACAATGGACTAAGCTCTATTTGTTTTGTTCTTCTGTTCGTCTTCTCCTTCTTCTGATCGTCATCACCAAGAACTGAGATTGCATTAAATTTACCAGTCACCGGCGCATTGGTTTGATGACAAACGAAGGCAGTATAACCGTGATGTGCTTGATCAGGGAAGACCAATAATCTCAATATCTTCAGCCCTTTCAGTCTGTGGATAGTACCAAAAGAACTTGTTCCGGTTCAGTTCAAAGATAACATCGTGACTATTCTTTGAACATCCCAAAGGGCAAAGGGACAAGTCTTTCTACCCCCTCCTTTCCCAATACCGGTTGTGCGACAGAAAAAGAGTTTCATCCATGGATCCTGCACACCATACTCATTTTATCACCCATACCTCAACAAAGTTTTTGGTAGAGATACAGAAGGAACTTACGCAGAGGCGATCTCCCAGAACACCCAATTCCTTGTCACCTTAAAAGACTAACACTCGTTAGTTCCTCGGGAACTGCAAAAGTGCCAAACTTTTAAGAGAATATATCGAGGGCAACGATTGAATCAACGTACTTCCCTCTGATTCTATCATTAATCAACCAATGCCAACCATTAGAAACAACCACTGAACGTTTTTGGTAAATCTGACTAAAGTGTGCAGGTGCATCAACTGGTTTCCATTCAGACTTCAGGATAGAAGCAGTCATTAGTAGGCCTGCGAGAGGAAGTTCTGCCACCTTTACGATAATTTTTGTTGATCCTTTTAGTAGACCAAAGCAAAGCCAAAACCTTGAAGTCATCTTTCAAGGAATCATACCCAATAGCACAGTTGATTAAATTGTTCCCCACAGGTAATCCCTTGGTTGGTATAGAAGGTAAGGTGTGAAAAAGCTCGGTTCAAGGGTTCCATGTAAGAGTTTTATCCGACAAACTCCTATACTCTTACCTGTGATGGTCCACGAGACAAACCCATCGTGGATGGATGGTCCACCCCGCAACCACTCCACATTTTCTGTCGCCCACTTCCTCAACCTTCACCCACTGTGATGGACAGTAGGGTATGAGGTATTGTGTTAAAAACACAATATGGTTGTGGTTCTCGGGTCCTATCTTCGCCAAGCATTTCAGAGCACACCATCAGAGCTTGCTTCAGGAAGAGGATAGAAACTCACACCACTCAGAGATCACGAGGCTCATCGACGGCAATGGCTGGAGGTATCGTTTTTTATGCTTCCACTTATTATGATGCATGTGTTTTACGTGATTTGCATGCATGAAGTTGCTGTTTTATTATGGCATCATTCATCATGTTATTCACTTTGCCATCGAAAGTGGGAAGAAAGAAGCAATCAAATATGTCCTCAACAATCCTTTTCTGAATCGCCTTTTAAATAAGAAGGATTATCAAGGGAATCCACCTCTTCACCTTCTCCTTCAATATTCTTATAATCACTTCAAGTACTTTGCAGCTCACCCTCTAATTGACAAGCAAGCATTCAACAGTAAAAATCGAAATGCCTTGGACGCGTTCTAGCTTATGATGACCCTATGGAAGATTGGGTAATATTGATACCTTACAGTACTCCTTTTCGGGAAGAGATCCACTGTGCCGTTTATACCGTGGATCTCCTCCCCTCCTTTTCAGGCATACCTTTCAAATATTTGAATTGTTTCTAAACTTGTAGACATCCACTAGTATTCAATAATTAATTAATACTAGTGAAGGTGGTTGAGACTTTTAACCTTGTCTTTAGAGAAGAATATTGTTTACTTTATTCCACTAAACAAAGCTTCTCAATAGAGGCTTTAGTCATAATATTTTTAGGTTTATATTATAATGAATTCATTTTGTTAGTAAACACTTCTCACGTGAAAATCGATTGGCTAAGTTGAACATGTGAGCACAAGTTTAGTTGAAAACGAAATTTGAAGTTTTGACACAAGAAAGAAAAGGAGACTTTTATCTTGACTTTTGCGTAACTGTATATGTACTGTCTGCAGAGAGGAGTTGCAGAATGGTTAGAGAAGCTTGGAACCAGAGCAAGGCAGAGATATGTGGAGGAAGAGGATAAAGCGGAAGGGACAATGATCTCGTCCGAGGAAGCAAATGAAGCAAGATGCAATTACTTCTTGAGTTTTATGAGGGATGCAAGACAATCACATTTGGTAGTGGCTACACTGATAGTAACAGTAACGTTCGCAGCAGGTTTCACATTGCCTGGAGGCTACAAAGATGCAGGAGACCCGGATGAAGGCGGTGCAATTCTAACAAGACGCAAAGCTTTCCAAACATTTGTCATCTCTGACACTGTGGCCCTCATGCTCTCAATTGCTGCTGTCTTTTTATATTTTGAACTCGCTACGGTCAGTCGTACCACGAAAAAAGTCACTTCAGTGTTCAAGATGGCTTCAGGTTTGGTGATTTTTGCAACAGTTGCTATGGTGGTGGCCTTTTTGTCGGGCATGTACTCGGTCCTACTTCATTCTTCACCACTTGCTATTTCTGTGTGCGTTGTAGGTGGCTTTTTGTTCGTCGCTTACGTCTCTGCCCCATTAGTGGATGGCAAATGATGATTGAGCCTTCGTTTCCCCTCTTCCCAATTCCCGTTGGTTTTCCCCGTGGATGGGAGATTAGACAACTTGTGGGATCTGTTTTCTGTTTCCTTTTATTTTTCTTTAAAAAATTCTCCTTATGCTCTTCTATAAATTTTAGATTCGCTAGAATTAAAAGTAACAAAAGTTGTGTTAAGCTGAGTATTTCCACCCCCTAATAACTGTAAAACTTAAAACTTTCCTTTCATTGAATACAAATTTTTATATTTAATGAATAGTATTTTTAGGTGAATAGTAAATTTTTGTGTGACCTAACCTTAGATAATTATAATGAAAAATATCAAAAATAAGTATTAGAGTTTATTGATACTAAAACGGATCAAAAATAAATCTTATAGGATGGATTTCAGGAGTTCTAAAGCTTAGGACTAAAATATTCTTTTTGAAAAGTAATAAGTATTTATGATTTTAAAGCCATTCAAAAAATTTTAAAGCATCCAATCAAAAAATATTGACCCTAATTAGAGTATATCATGATCAATTTGATGGTAAGACGGTTGCGGAATATTTTCAGAATTTAATTCAGTTAGTTAATGAATTAAATTCAATAAAGGACAATTTGGTCCTTTTATATGACATTAAAAGGCAATTTGGTCTTTTTATATGTCATTAAGGATAATTTGGTCATTTTACATGGTGTTAGTAGAAGAATGAGTCATTAGAAGAGAACCGATAGGAAGGTGAAGTGTGGAATCCATTAAATGAGCATTAAAAAGAAAAAAGTAAGACTTTTGTCTTCATTTGAACATAATCGTAAAAGACCAAACAAAAGAGAGAAAAGAAGAGAGAAGAAGGGACATTCGGCTAAAGAGGGAGAAGAAGAGTGCAGCTACAAGTTTTCATAGTTTTGGAGCATAAATTGGAGAGATCTTGATCAAGCAGAGATACTCATCAAATACCAAGAGATTGGAAGATAAATTGGTAAGTTTTCCTGACCTAAATTTTTAGTTTTAGGGCTTTTTATTGGAATAGATTTATGTAAGATAAATGATAATTTTTGACTTGCCATGGAGTAGATAATAAGTTTGGAAGCATTTAAGGGATGAAAATGACAAGAGAAAGAATTATGTTTAGTGAATATTTGTATTTGGTTCTCAGATCACTTGAACTAGACATCTTGTTTTGACTATAACTTGACCTACATGCCTTCAAATTGGGTTATTCTAGTTGTAGATGAAACCTAAGACATATCACTAAAAATTCTTAGAAGAGACCCTGACCTAGTTCTTGCTAAATCATATTGGAATTTGATATTGAAAATGGTGATCTGATGCTACTCACGTGTTGAAGCAACTTGTGATGTTTGGTGCATGTTTCTTGAATTAGAACTTCAAATGGTCTGATTTTTGATGATATGGAAACTAGAAACATAAGGCAACAAATGTCTATAAGACCTCAAAGCCTAATTTGAACATTTGCTATGTGAAAAGTAAGGAACAAATTGAGGTATAACTTCTAGACATAGGTCGTAACCGTAACTTGTCATGCATGAGCATGATATGGTGAATTAAATTGAATGAGATAGTGTTTTAAAGAAATTTATAAGTTAGAATGGTAAAAATATGATTCTAAGTGACTCTTGAAGTTAGAATTGAAAATGGAGAACAATAGTTAGCTTTCGATAGTAAACGGAAATACGATTAGCATACCTATTACGCAATTAAATAATAATCTCGAATTCGGTTAAACCAAATTTATAGTATTAATGTATTATTTCTGAATTTGGAAATAAATGTCTAAGCGAAATACGCTTGTGTAGGTAAAGGAAAGGGATAGAACGCGTGAGTGTACTTGGCGATAAAGTTGCTCAACGGTGAGTGCATTTTAAATGTATTTTATGAAAATGTTTATGTTCTATCGTGAAGTGAATATGGATTATGAGTTTTATATCAATGATGCATTATAAGTGAATATTGCTAGTAAGATTTTATGTTTTTATCAATATATTAATTGAATTTTGAAAGTTAAATCTTATATGATTTGAGTTTATATTGAGATGATGTTGTTGGTTGATAAAAACTAAATAATTTTAAGCCTATAGTATGCCGATAAGTTTTATACATATTAATATACTGGTGTATAACAGTTAACCTAATACGGGTAAGCAATGTAGAACCAGTTATGTAACTAATGGTTGACCAGTTGCTGGTAAATGATGTAGAATCAACTCTATAACTACTGGTATAAAGCAATTAACCTAGTACAGGTAAGCAATGTAGAACCAGCTTCGTAACTAGTGATTGACCAGTTACGGGTAAGTGATGCAAAATCAGCTCTGTAACTACTGATATATAATGGTTATCTTAGTGCGGGTAAGTGATGTAGAACTAGCTTCTTCACTAGTGATTAACCAATCGCGGGTAAACGATGCAGAACTAGCTTCGTGACTTTATGCCTGAGGGTACCATATGGCGAAGAAGTTAATGATAGGCTATGTCATGTAAGAAATTCATGATATTTTTAATGCAGCCACTATTTATTTGAAAAACGATTTGAGAAACTTGATTTTAGGAAGCATATTTGTTTTATATTAGATATTGAATTATACAAATTGATATGAGTTTGTTTTATGGTGGTTTAAATAGTTAAATATGATTTGAACAGAAATTCTAGCACTCACTAAACTTGTTTAGCTCACACTTTCTCTTATATTTTTAAATGAAACCTCCTGGATGCAGACTTAGGAGCTTCAGTAGTAGGGACTTCACCTCAAGACTAGTCAACTTCGTCACGTGCTGTTGTGCAGGCATTTTTTTCCTTGTAAACATTTTTGGGAACATTTGCATCTTTATGAATATATTTTGAACTATATTTTGTATAAAGAACGCATGTATATGAATGTTTTAAAGTTAAATGCACGAATATGTCTGAGTTTTTTTTAAGATTATTAAAGTGATTGTTAAGATTAATTGTATGGACATAAAGTCCAAAAATTGTAGTGGGGATTTTGAGATAATTATAGAAGTGTTTTGCAATTTTACAAGACTTTTGAAATTTTTGGGAAGGTAAAAATACAATCGTTGCACTGTCAAAATTTTTAACAAAAATTATTTAGAAAAAACTCCACTACTTATATCTTTTTAATGTTAAGTTAAGGCTTTTTAGTAAAAAGGACAATAGGCTTAGCTTCATGGGAACTTTCTAGCTAGATCAGATATCGACTTAAAGGCCACTGTAGGGTGTTGGGCAGGCAGCCTAGTCATTTCAAGATAGTGGCTTATCAATAATGGTTTTGGAGGTCACTATCATAGATCGCAAGTTGATACCTAGGTATTAGAGAAGTAGTGTTAATAGGAAAATGCTAACGTTATAATTTAGTTTAAAAGTAATAAAATAATTTGTGGATTTTTAAAATAGAAAATACATTAAAGAAAATTAAAACCAATATTGTATTGAAAATAATCACAGAACTAAATGATAAAATAATTAATTAAAGAGAATGCAACTATATTATAATTAATTTTTCTTGACAATACTTTTAATTTTTAACTTAATTAACTTATTATTGAATATATTCTCTGGACAACATTAAAATTGCATTCTTTCAAAGTCAACTACAACTTTTTGGTTGCTTAGCTCGTATCTTTACTAATATTAACTTTGAATGTATCAAGTTCTTTAAAATCTCGTGAAAGGCTTTAACTTAATACTTCTACGGCATTGTCCACCTATAATTGGGCTCTTTCAAGTCATCCACAGGTTAGAATTAAAATTAGATATCAACGTGAATAAATCAGCATCAAGTCTACTAAATATAGCTCATAAAAAATATATCCCACATTATAAATTAAATTACATTAATCTATATAAAAATAGCCACTAGGCTTTTCCTGTTTAAACATTAAAAACATGTTTAACTAGATAATATGTTCAAAATAATGAGATTAAAAGAAAAAGATAGAGAAATCATAGTAGAAATAAATCTAGATGAATTCCTTAAATACCAATAACTTGATCCATTAAGATGATATTTCGATCTTGATCCTCTAATAAAATTAACTTAAAATCAATAACCCAAGAGTTGGAAAAGCCATCGGATGGCTAACCTTGGCTTTTGGAGTGAAATGAACATTTTATATATGTTTTCTCTAAAAGATGGATAACAATTAAGGTTTTTACCCTTAAGTATATTTTATTCTACTTAGCCTGTAGACTATCCTATAGTTGTGGCCTAAACTATGGACGTTATTGAATTTTCTCATTAATAGACATAACCTCTAATACAACCATGTTTTAAAGTCGTTGATCTTATTATTTTCTTAAAAATGAATATACAACCTTTAATACGATTGTGTCCCTTAATCATGGATCTTACTATTTCCTTTTTAATTTGCATACTGCCTCTTATGCAGTCGTGGCTCAAGCTGATCCACTTGTTACACTTGATCTTTATTGGGCATAGGTTGGCATTTGGATATAGGGCATACTGTGTTCCTCTATGAATTGTGAATTTCTTTATGCTTTTACTTTGAATTACCTTTAATCCTTGAATAATATCATCCTAATGTCCAATTTACATAATTATCTTAAAAGATAATAAAAACCAAGTAAAATATAGTAATTTAGCATTAAAATTAAGCAAAATACTTAATAAAATATGTTCATATTTGATGCATATCAAATATCCCCATATTTAAGCTTTTGCTTATCCTTAAGTAAATTAATTTTATCCTTATACTTAAGGTTTTACTTGATCTCAAGCAAATCAATTCCATCACTATTAACTTAAAAATGTACAAATTCTAAGAAAGAATGGAACAAATTAGCAAGAGTAACTAAGATTATCCTCATAATTTACCAAATATTTAGATGCAATGAACATTAAAACGAAGAGATCAAAATTATTGGTTAAAACATCCAATGGAGAACACTTGCTACTATTCACCTTGACTCTACATAGTTTTTGTTATTGCTAGCTTGTTTCCATTTCTAATCTCGTTCACTTCCTAATCTTTACTTAACTCCTTGTCCCTTTTATCATTTACTTCTCTTTTAGACTCACTTCCCTTTACCGCCAACTTCTTTCTCTCCCCTTCATCGTGCTGCCAACTCCTTTATCCATTCCTAACCAACTAACTAAAAATGGGCAATAAATAACTAGGCTATGAATAACTGGAAAAATCTTGGTCTATCAGAGGTGCTTATCAATAATAAATATGTCTTTCTCTTAAAGTTCTCCAACTCAGAGGGTGCGAAGAAGGTACTTCAATCAGGCCCCTGGCAAATCCACAACAAGCCTTTCTTGCTACAATTTTGGAAAACTAGTAAGAAAATGTAAGATATAAAGCAAGATTGTATTCTAATTTAGATCAGTATACATGGTGTCCCATTGGAATACTGGACCACAATTGGACTTAGCTACATCGCAAGCTTCATTAGCAAGCCAATTTATATGGACCAAGCCATAGCTGAGGTAAGGAGAGATCAATTTGCTCGAATATATGTCCTAGTTACATCTATGTTAGATTTACCAGATAGTATTCAAATAATTTGATTGAATGAATGCATGGAACCATTTGAAGATCAAGTTAAAGTTTTTTTAATGTTTGGAAGTCGTAATGTGATGTTAAGAAAACATGGAAGCCAACGAGTAGAATATTCAAAACAGGTGGATATGAAGAAGTGTTAGGGCTCACCACTAAGGAAAATAAATAGGAAACTCCAAATCTACAACCTCCTAGACAAAGTTAACAAACAAACAAAAATAATGAGTTTAGAAACAAGAATGTGTAGCACCAAAAGGAAACTGCACCTCTTCGTGATGATGATACAAAATGTGAGCTCAATAATGACACACAAGCTACTCCAAGTAAGAATCCTAACCTGGATGATGAATTTAAACCTGTGGTGAAGAGGAGATCAAGTAGAAAGAAAAAAAATACCAACTGGGGATTGCAAAGCATGAATATTATGGCATGAAATGCCAAAGGGACTAATGCCCCTCACAAAAAGCTTTTGCTAAGGAACCTAATAGATAAGAATAAAGTATCAATTGTAGGCCTCTTAGAGGCACGTATAAAAATACAAAACTACAATCTTTTTTATTTTTAACCTAGGCATTGGAGCATGATTTCTAACTACAATCATCACCATCCTAATGGTAGAATACTAGTTGTTTACAACACTCTAAAAGTCATCGCTAATGCCACCTTTATATCAGATCAAGTAATTTATCTTGAAGTGGTTAGGATGGACTCCAGTATAACATTTCTCATTTCATTTGTTTACGTGCACAATAGTTCTTGTCAAAGAACTGAACTCTGGTCCCAGCTGAAATCTTTATCATTAACAATCTCACAATTTGATCGCAGGTTTCCAATATGAAAAAGCTTTAATAATTTAACTTCGATATTCTGCAAGGGCACAGGTTGTTCGTGTAGTATCTAAGATGTCAATCCCATGAGGAGTGTTAATTTAATTCTAAAATCTAAGGCCAAAAATAATTTGCAATTATTTGAAAATGAACAAAACTAAAACAAGAATTAATTCAGTCACATAAGTAATTCCAATAATCAAATCCGACTTTAATGAAAACCTAATTGATTATGAATTTATTGGATTACTGGTTCTAGACGGTCCTAGGGTTGATTACTCTCTCTCGAGTTATAACCATTAACCCTAATT
Organism: Erythroxylum baracoense; assembly: GCA_025629805.1. NCBI lineage: Eukaryota > Viridiplantae > Streptophyta > Magnoliopsida > Malpighiales > Erythroxylaceae > Erythroxylum > Erythroxylum baracoense. Next base: position 27,611,943 of record JAOTAY010000191.1, on the reverse strand, counting down.
ATTAACCCTAATCAGATTATGAGAATTGCAATTTCTCGATTCACAATTTATCCAAAACCTAAATTAGATTTGAAGTTGTCCAAAAAACTATCAAAACCTATGCAAGATCTCTCATTACACAAATTTACTGGTTTAATTTCATTCTTATTAGATTAAATTAGCTAACTCTCATTAGCCCAATTTAATCATTTTTCACTCAATTCACCCTCTCAGTTTATTACTGAATTATGCAATTATAGAATTAAAATCACAAGAAATCTAATAAAAACGTAACAATCAAATTTCATTGATATCAAAGATAAAATATCCCGAAGATGAGTTTAGACAAATCCTCAACATCCAATGAATCTATCATCTATGGCTATCTCAAATTCTATACAATCATAAAAATTGAAATTAAACTAGAAATAGACTCGAAATGGATGACGAAGGCAGCAACAGCAGGAAACCTCCTCTTTTGGGAAGTACTTCGTGTAGGCTTCTTCTCCACGTCTATCTTCCTTTATTTCTTTCTCAATCTCTCGATAAAACTCTCTAGGGTTTCAGGATTATGGCTGATGTAAAAGCTCCCTCTCTTATGTTCTTCTTGTTCTTTAAATACCTTTTGTGTCTTGAACAACTCTAGGGTTTTTTGGGGTCGAAACAGTCTGAAAAATCCTTCAAAACTTTACTTTTTCTCTTACTTGCTTGGTTGCCCAACCCTTTTTGTCATACTATGGAAAAGTCTTTTATCATAATCGTGGCCCATATGTCACGATCGTGGGTTGGCTCCTATGTTTCTGTCATAATTATGGCCTATGGTGCCATGAACGAAAGTCTCCAAAACTTCTCTGTTCGTCGATATTGACCCCGAAATGCTAACAAACACATCAAGGTACCTTAAAAACATAATATTTAAGCTCAAAGACTTATACTATCCTATAAAAAACGCATAAACACATAAATTAACACAATTCTATCCTAAACACATACTAAGTACTCAAATTAACACTTAATACATAACAAATTAAGCCCTAAAACATAATGTAATTAACACTTATCACAATCCTAACTTATAGTTGGAGATTTCAACGCTTTCATCAATCATGAGGAAGCAAAAAGGATCAGGTTTATAGGAAGCCCTTGCACTAAATTGAGGCAATACATAAGTCACATCACATTTAAGTTTTAGATTTCCTGGGGGGGTAGTTTCTATACATGGTGTAACAAGTAAGTTGGGGAAAACTTCATTCAGAAGAAACTTGATAGAAGTATGAAAAACCATATATGGTTTATAGTCTATCTAAATAATTACACCACCTTCACCAACCAAAGCCTTTTAGATCTTTCTAGCTTAATAACTCACCTAGATATAGCCTTTTCTCCCTTCAGATTTAACAATTTTCTAATTGATCTAGTTGAATTTGAACCTTGTATACTCAAAGCTCTAAATGTCTATATACTAGGCTCTAAGCAATTTATTCTTAGTAGGAAACTTATCTTCATCAAGTAGGAAATGAAATTGTTGTTTCATAAGAACGTGGCCAATTCGCACCATCTTTTAAACTCAGCCAAAAGTGCACTCAAGTAGATCAAAAATGAACTACAAATTGATCAGCGCTCTCACGATCGACAAAAGTAAGAAAGAATTTCCACGTAACATCTCACTAGTGCTTTTACTTTTGATCACTCATTGATGAAGCAAAGGTCAATGGTTGAATGGATAAAAGAGGGAGATAGGAACACTGCTTATTTCCACAAGATTGCTATCACTAAAAAAAAAAAAGATTATCTTCTTGATGCATAATAATCAAGAACTAAACTCCCAACAATCTTTGCTTTATAGAGCACTTGATTATTACTCGAAGCTTTTGAAAGACCCATCCAAGGCTATTTCATCCTAAAATTTTTTTGAGAGAAATCATACAATTTCACATCATTCCTCAAGAAGTTAAGCTATTGACTAAATCGATTACAAGTCAGGAAATTGAAGATGCAATGAAAACCTTGAACCTATTTAAGGCATATGGCTTGGATATAACAAAGCTTGGCACTTGATTAAACCTTCAGTAATTGATGCAATCAGTGAATTTTTAAACAGTGGGAAATTGTTGAATGAGTTTAATAGCACATTCATAACATTTATTCCTAAAAGAGGTGAACCAACTACATTCTCTGACTTTAGGCTAATCTCATACTACAATATAGTTTATAAACTCATTTCAAAGTTTTTAGGTCAGATGTTGAAGAGTATACTATAGAATTACATTGATTTCACTCAAGGGGCTTTCATACTATGTCAGATTATAGGAGATAATATACTACAGTTACAAGAACTTGTAAGATCCTATACGATCAAAAGAGTAAGAAAGAATTGCATTCTCAAAATGGATATAAAAAAAGCATTTGATAGTGTTGATTGGATTTTCATTCTAAATAATCTTCAAGCCTTGGATTTCCCCAGATCTTTATTCAATGGATATCTGAATGTTATACAACCCCTACATTCAAAATCCTAGTGAATGGATAACTTAGCAAACATTTTAAAAACTCCAGGGGGATCAGGAAAGGGGATCCTATCTCCTCTTACCTTTTTGCTCTTATTATGGTAGTATTCAATAGAAAAATCAAAGTAGTTGTGGAGAATATAAGAACTGTCAAATTTTACTCTAAATGTAAAAGATAAAGGATCACTAACCTTTTCTTCACAGTTGATCTTATACTCCTATCCAAGGCAGATTAAACCTCAGTCTCCACACTAATGAAAGCCTTCAAAATGTTTAACAAGCTCTCTGGTTTAGATTTTAATTATGCAAACAGTTGCTTCTTATTATTTAAATCTGCTCTGGAAAATGAATCAAGCATCGAATCTGTTATAGGTTGCAATTTTCAATCTTTCCTGATGGTCTACTTTGGCATTCTAGTCTCCACTTCTAATCCTACTTCTGCTGACTCTTCCTTACTTACTGAAAGAATCAAAAGTATAATGTATTCATTGAGCTCCAAAATTTTATCCACAGTAATTAGGATTCAACTTATATCCACAGTGATAAATTCTATTAATGTATTTTGGGCTACACGTCAAGCTATCCCCAAGAAAATCATCAAAACTATAGAGAGGATATGTAACAAATTTTTATGGAATGGATATAAGGAATATGCTAGAAGGGTTAAAATGCAATGGAAAGAGGTTTGTATTCTTAAGAATAAGGGTGGACTTGGGATTATCTCACTAAAATTAATGAATTTTGTTATGCTAGGAAAAGACTGTGGAGGTTATTCAAAGACAAGCAACCTTTTGGCATAAATGGGTTCATAGCTTTTTCATAAAAAAAAGAAGCATTTAGGATATTAAAATCCCACCATCCTCAACTACCATTTGAAAGGCCATCCTGAAAACAAGAGATCTTATAAGGTATGAATTGGTTAATTTGATTAAAGGTGGTGAACAAATTGGTTAGCTTGTGGCCCTTTATTTAACTTACATGATAACATTATCTGGAAACACTCTCGACAAGGAGCTTTCACTAATCATATAGGAAATTTTTACAGAGGCACTACACCACAATTCCCTGGACTAAGGTTGTTTGGATGAAGCAATACCACCCTTGAGCTGCCTTCACTCTATAGATAGCTATGAAAGAAAGATTACCAATAGTGGATAGGTTGAAGAGATTTCTCAACATTCCAAACTGGTGCATTTAAAAAAGGTTGAAGAAAGTCATGATCACTTGATTTTCCAATATGAATTTGTTAAATCTAGCTAGAAGTTAATTCTCCATAGATGATGCATTGTGAAATCCCTTAATGATTGCAGCTTGATCAAATTATGGAGCTGTCAATTTACAATCTTGGATGATGCTCTTGGCTAATACCTATGTATAACTCTTTCTTTATCATCAAGGCCATTTGGGATAAGAGGAACTCTCGTATATTTTAAAATCGAAGATCAATCAAAGATCAGTTTAAAAATAACCTAATCCAACATATTAGAACCTATCTTAGCATACACGAGAACAAATTTGAAAATTCTGAGTATTAGGAAAGAATGTAGAATATTTAGTTATTTCAATGTCTAAAAAGGTTGTTGTTTTATTTTAATTAGTGTATGTTAATTAGCATCACAACTTTGTAATGATCCTTATAGCCTATGAATCTCTTGTTTACCTCTAATAGCCAAATTCATTATATTTTCTAAAAAAAATTAGGATTTTCTCATGCATTAAGTTGTTATGTTCATTAATTAGTTAGGCTTTTTAAAACATGTATTAAGTTATAAATCAATTCAATTTACCTTAAACAACAATAACAATAACAACAACTACACTCAATAGAAATACCATTAAGACGTGAGGCTTGGGGAGATCCAGTAGTACGCAGTCTTACCCCTTAACTCAGTTTACCTTAATAATCCTTTAAATATTAGCTTAATTTACAAAATCAAGCTTAAGAATAAAATAGACATATATGGGCAAGATGATTTAACTTTTCAATATTTCAATAACCTAAATTATTTATAAAAAAGGGAAGCAGTAAACTTTGAACTAATGAAGGAGCATTTAGAGACCTGTATGAAAAGTTATCTGAACTTTTGATATGAAAGCAAATACCTTATCATGACTACTCTCATATACTCAATTAGGTCATTTTTTCAAGTGGCTAATAGCATCACTCTTTAATTTCAACCTCTTTATATAGGTTAAAGCTAACATAATGAAATATTTATGCTCACTTTTTCATATATGTTTGTTTCTTATTTATCTATTTCTAGTAGGATACTAAATTGTCTAGAAAAAATTTAACTTTAAATCTATGATATTTCCAAATTATACAAAAATATCATAATGTAAATAAAGTATCCATTGTTACAATTTTTAGAGTAAATTAGATACTAAATTATTAATGCTTATAACTATTATCCTAAACTAATTAAATTATAAAAAATTGAACTTTT
>JAOTAY010000191.1:27594363-27606595 GCA_025629805.1 Erythroxylum baracoense | reverse complement strand
CATGAGGTGTGGTAATTTACCACACCTGGACCCGTTTCTCTGGTCCGACCCGTTCTCTGGAAACGGGATGTTACATTCTCCCAACCTATTAATGAGTTTTCAGGAGACTTTAGGTAAAATTGGACCTGGTGCTAAATCAGCTCATATATAACTAGAACATCATATCTCAACTTAAAATTATTGAAGTTTTAGATTAAAAACTTTTTTTATTGCAAATATACAAATCGTATCTTATAAAATAAAAAGTATCATTTCATAAGGATTAAAGTAGTCACTCAAAAATTCTTATAAACTTTGTTTAAAAGTAAACAATAAGATAATTCAAAAAAACTTTAAAGAATTCATAATTAATCAATGAAATAAGCAGTAGTGGAATTATTGATTGATCAACGATGAAAATTAGGAATTTCTTCTATCTTTTTTTACTTACTTGACCCTAGATATCTAATAATTATGATTACTCATTCTCTAGATCTAATTAAATAATCTCAATTAAAATAGATAAAAACTAAATTGTGATTTCTTGATATACCAATACTCTTCCCAATAATGCAAATGGATTTAAAACAATTTTATAGGTAAATAATAAACTAAGATCTCTCTTTAAATGCCTATTAATTTGATATTTATAGGTCTATTGAGGTATTAGCTCTCTTTGTGCAATACAACACAAATAATCCAATCTAATTTCTTAAGTCAAATTGAATATAAAGCAATAAACATCACAAGCATATTTCATTAAATAAAAATTGTAAAGTTTAACAAATAAATTCAGAGTAAATCATAAAAGGTATTTGACTATTTGACTATGTTAAATCACTGATAATCATATTTAGTAATTAGCTTATTGGGTTGACAGATTAAATTCAATATACTATTTTTAAAGACGCTCCTATGAGCAGAGTATTTTTGAAAACGCTCCTATGAAAGAAACAGATAGAGATCAAAATAGAGAGAGATAGAGATAAAAATAGGTAAGCATAAAGTGTGAATTCAATTTACAAAGTCAAAAAAATACTCTGGTTTATTCAAAAATTACACCAACTTTGAAATTTTTTCTTTATTAAAATTTTATGCGTCATATTGATATCATTATGTTTTAAAATTTTTTCATTTTTAAATAAATAAAATAAGTATCATTAGATTTGATATTGTACAATAAAAAAACCAATACCAAATTATTTTATACTAACCAAAATTTTCTATAATATTAGATTCAAATATTAGGTTGGTTAGGAAAGTTTCAATTTGTATTCATTATACTTATTAATACTTGGATTAAAAGTTAACACTAAAAAATTAATTTTATTAAGTATGTTTAAATAAATAGCTAATATTATCTGTTACTCAAATTATCTATATTAACCTACTGTCAACTAACTGCCGATAGTTAATACATTTAAATTTCCAAAAGAAACGTTAGAAGGGAAAGTTTGTCCACGGAGGGCTGGTTAGGATGAATGGTCGTTTTCATCGTTTAGTAGTCCAGAGAAGATGTGAATTATATATCAAATCGTCGGGTTTGAAATTGAAGCAAAGGTCCAATGTCATATCCAAGTTAATTTGGGCATTTGGGGTTAATTTACCTAGTTCCTTTATGTCTTAAGCCAAGCCCACACATAATTGTGGTATGTCCATTTCTTTTCCCATCAAACATAGTTTTCACGTTTTCTCCATTACCAAATAGTTGTATGGTTCACAACAGATTGATGCCGAATTTATAGAGCTTGTCTAATTTTCTGTGAATATATTATTAAACTCAAATTCAGGATTATTAATTTGGACGTGAAAAAGATTATTTTTCTTCGGAACTTTTACTTGTTTTTTTTTTCTCGGAAAAGAAAAAAGAAACCCCGAGTCAAGCGCTGCGTGGGAAGTAGTATGTAAGACACATGGAATGCGCCTGCAATAACACGAATAAAAATACCAAAACTTTACATATCGCGATATTTCGGGCTTGTGTGGATGGCCGAGATTTTGCCGTCCCCGATCCGATTCTTCAAGTGGTTGTGGCAGTAATATTAAGGAAATCGAAGGGCATAGTTAAGAAAAGAAGCGCCAAAATCTTCATCCGCGGACAAAAGAAGAATTAAAAAGAGGGAATTACGTGAAATATATAATTGGGTTTCCCATCTACTTTTTGTTTTAATTATCTATTAACTTTTTGTTCTTATTCAGCTTGAATCCCGCTGTTACTTCCTTCTGTTTCATAGGTAATTTCTTGTTTTTCACATTTTCCATAAATATACATACTTTCTTGTTTGCTTTGGAGATGATTACCTTTCAGGCTCAATGAAAATCCGCAGATTTGAGGGATGGAACAGAAGCACAATTTGGCAAAATGATAATTTGTGGATTTACTGGTAAAAAGAATATAGAGATGAAGATCTGATTGCTTCCTTATTTGTCACTTCCGTGTTCTTATTTTCTTTGGTTTTCTTTTAAATCCTTTTCCTGAGGCTGAGGTTGCCATTTTGTTTTTCAAATATAATATGTTTTGTGACGATATTAAATAATATTTGTGCATGAGAGTGGAATGAAACTCGTGGCAATTGTCTCTGAAGTTGATGTTTCAAGATTGAATTGTTTTCTTGCAATTTTTTAGCCTGCATCCATGTCTATAGTGCTGGAAGTCGGGAATGAAAGATTATTTGGTGAAATTACATAGATGTATACAACTAACTCTTGTGACTTTTTTGAGAGGGTAGAAGAAATGTTTGTAATCTGTAGTTACTATTATTCAAATGCATTAATGAATTGACTTGTGGTGAAAATTGTGAAGGTGCAATTCCGGTGGATTCAAACTACGCTTGTTCTCTTCTACCGGCATAGCATTTTTTGTACAGCTTCTTTGTTCTTCTACCTCTCTTTCACTCGTATACATCTTTGGATGAAGTCTAATGGAGCCCACAGATGGTAATGCCAGTTCTCAAGACTTTGAAAATTTGAAAGCCAACAAACAAGGTGCAATTCCAAATATTATATATCCGTCTGTTTATGTATTTAGCTGTTGATTGGATGTTCCAACAATTTCATGCACCAAAAAGAAAAGTTCTTTCCTTCCATGCACCCAAAAACCTTGAATATGATTCCAGGATGCTTTTATTCGCAGAAATTGAGCATAAAGTGGCAAAGATCTTGAAACTAATCAAGAACAATGGGCAAGATAAGAAAGGTAAGATCCCAGAAGACTCGTATAAAAAGGCGGAACTCGTTCAACTCGTTGAGGATTTTCACAAACAGTATCAATCACTCCTTGCCCAATACGATCGTCTTAAACCAGAGATTGGTAAAAGGGCTTCCGGTAGAAAAGCAAAGGAAAGTTCTTCTTCCAGCTCCAGCTCTGACCTGGATTATTACTCTTCGGAGGACATAGACAATGTCCTCTCAGTAAATGAGCACAATGACGGAGTAAGCAACTCTAAGGAAGAGCTTGAAGCCATGAATTTACAAGCAGAGGGAATAAAGCATAAACTGCCCACTACAATTCATGGAAGACCACCTTTGCACGAGAAACAAGAAGCAATGTCTCCAAGGAAAGCTCAAAAGAAGAAGGCCGATGAGCGAAAAGGTGAACATTCAACACTTGTGAGGGTGCATGGAGCTGGTGGGGCTCAAGCATCTGCTCAGATAAAGGAACTAGAGGGACAATTAACGGTGATGAAAATTGAGATGGAGTCATTGTACAGCCAAAGAAAGGAGCTTGAAGCTCAGATTGAAGATAAAGCAACTGAAGCTAAACAGCTTAGACAGAAAAATGAACAACTGAATGCCAAGCTTGAGTTGGTTTCAAAAGAGAAACATGAGGCAGCTCGAATGCTTCAGAATCTGGAGGATAATGATAAGAACATGACGTCCAGAATTGAAAGTCTTATGGAACAGGTGAGCAAGCTGCAGATGGAGGTGGATTGTTTACGTGCACAGAAAGGTAAAACTGAAAGAGGCAAAAGAATTGATGGGTCAGGTCAAGTCAAGAACTTGAAGGATCGAATCAATGCCATGCAGCAGGAATTGGACTCCTTAAGAGGCAAGAAAACTGAGCTGGAACTTCAACTGGAAATGAAAACAAAGGAAGTGGGTGAATCCCAGATTCAGATAAACATGCTAAAAGACGAAATCGCAGAAAAAGTAGCATTTGAACAAGGACTGCTTAGAGAGAAAGAAGGTTTCCTTGCGCAGGTTGAGGACCTGCATTTTGCAGAGAACCAGAAAAGGAAATTGGAAGAGTTGTTGAGAAATAAAAGCCTGGAGACTGATCAGTTAAGAGATGAAAACAAAGGTCTGTACGCTAGAATGTCTGAATTGGAGGGGACCATAGCAGATAGATGTGAAGCGCTCACAACATTACAGAAGAAGCACAGGGACACGCAGAATAAAGCGTCTAGTGAGATTGCAGCCTTAAAGTCACAAGTTAGCAATCTAGAAAAGGAAATAGAATCCTTGGTAACGGAGAAGAGCGATTTAGAGATGCAATTTGAGAGAACAAAGCTAGACTCTGCGGAAAACCAGATGCAGGTGGAAACTAAAATAACGAATTTAAATAGCAAAATTGAAGACCAACAGAAAGTCATGAGGGAACAGGGGGATACCATCAAAAAGTTTGCTGAAGAGCACAGACTCGTTAAACATCATTCTCTGGATTCTCCTAAAAGCCGATCACCAGAATCTACACAAGTTAATCGACCAGTTGATCTCCCCAGATTAAACCATCATAAATTACAAAGGAAAGTTGAAGAACTAGCAGAGAGCTTTCAGATGAAAATGGAAAATCATATCCGACTCTTGTCCCGACGCATTGTAGTTGCAGAGAAGATACACTACGAAACCAAAGATGGGTACAAAAAGATAAAAGACAAGCTAGAGCAAGAAAATAAAGAGCTTCAAGAAAAGTCAGCTACTTTTGAAGCTCAGGTGCGGAGGGTAAAGGATGTACTACTGCAATCAGAAAACAATGCATTCACAGTACTTGATACGTTGCAAAGGAAGCTTGAGGACTACAACGCAAACATTTTGTCCCGCATTTCAAGAACCTCAAACGAGCTTCAGTTTGCTAAGAATTGGATCACAGGGACCCGCAACGAGATTGAACAGCTGAAACAGAATGCGGAAAACCTGACGGCGGAGTTACACGACAAGAGAAAGAAAGAGCTAGTGTTGACTGAAAAGATGTTGAAGTTGGAGGCAAAGCTTAGGAAAGACGGAAAAAGCACAGTTGTGAGTGAGTTTGAGAGGAAGGTGAAGAATTTGGAGGGGCAACTAAAAGAGAGAGACGAAATTCTGAAGGGTCTTTGCGAGGAGAAGAGGGAAGCCATAAGGCAGCTGTGTATGTTGATTGATTATCATTGCAGTCGCTATGATCATCTCAAGCAAGCGATTTCAGAAATGACGTCCAGAACCAAGAGAACAACTTAAACGGAGCTTTATCTCATCATAATTTTCACCTTGTTCTGCGCCACATCTGTTGTCTCGTATTTACAGTCTTGTCATCGTCGTCTTCAATTCAATCCAATTCTTTCCTTCTTTCGTATTGGAGTCCGTAAATCATCATACATTACTCAGATTAAGAATCTGCTTAACTAGGGGTGTGCAACCAACCTGTAATCCGTTTCAATTTAAATGAAACTTTTAATTTAAATTATATAAAGTTTTTAATCATACCATATTGATCCATAAGGATTTGGTTTAATTTTCTTATTTGGAAAAACATATCTCTTAAAAATATTTTAAAATAAAATCTAACATTTGTTTAAAAAGTTTATAAATTATTAACCAAAAAAATATATATCAGAAATATGATGTCCTTCTAAATATTGCGTATGTCGCATGATTTAACTATGCAAATGATTTTGTCAATTTTGATTTGAATCTATTTTAACGATGTAAACAGCTTTTACTCAGTCTTAGTTTGAAGTAAAGTTGAGGTAACAATTCTCATGTAAATGTACTAATACGGTAATATTAGTTAATAGAGGATGGTATTATAATTTCAGTTGGAACTTGTTAAGACCCAGTGGCTGAGAGGTTGAAGAAACCTTTGGAACACAATTTCTTCTACAATAGCACTAAATTTTTTGTAACTTGTATCATTCGTCTATTGTCTCATATGCATGTTGGTCCACCGAAAACAACATCCTTATTATGTAGGAGTAAGGCTGCGTACTACCGGACCTCCCTAGACCTCGCTTCATTGTGAAATTTTGGACTGAGTGATGATGACAATGACGATGATGATATAAACAAAAGAAGTCGTGAGTTTTTTAATATAAGAAAAAAAATGTGAACACCTTATTATATCAATAGAATCCAATGTCATATTTTTAATTTCTTCTTTTAAGTTTTGATCTAATATGAAAATTAACGAAATTTTGTCTATCTATTTATGGTTTTACTTATTATTAAGACTATGTTTATAAATATGTAAGGATATTTATTACCAAACAAACAAATAATTAATCCTTCGATTCCAACTCATTTAAGAGAAAGAATGGAACCATGGTTTTATAACAAATCATTAAAACTTTTCTTTCATGAAAAAAAGGAAATAATTAATGAAAAATATGAGCAAAGAAGAAAGAGCGCGGAAGCACTTCTTAAACTCAATGTTTTAAAAATTGAATCTGACTGATTCGATCGAAAATAATTTAAATAAGTTAATTATTCGGTTCGGTTTTATTTAATAACTTGTATATATAAAAACTGACAAATCTATATGTGAACCGCGTGGTTTATTAATGAACCGATCAAACCGGAGCTTCCAAAATATAAAAAAAATACTCTCCTCGCCGTTACACTCTCTTCACCATCTTCTTTTCACATATCTTATCGCTTCCATTTTTGGCTAAGTAAAGGTGATTGTTTTGAGTTTAAAATGCAATTTCTCTCTCAGAGTTGTAGTCGCCGTTGGAATGGGTTTCTTGGTGATGCAGTGGCCGTCGGGATTTGGGTTGTCTCTCAGAGCCGCAATGGCAGAGGTTCAAACTTGGATCAGTGAACAATTCTGGACTGTGTGGCTACTTTAGATTGCATTAACTAAGAATATTAAGGTCCTTCTCTCCTTTTTTGGGTTCTGGCTTGTCCTCTTTGGCGTCCCTCTCTCCTCTCACTTATCCTCTTATTGCTCTCCACTAGCCAAATCTATCCTTCTTCGTCGCTGCTCTTGTCATACAAGTCCAACGCCAAATCACCAACTTTCTATGAAGTTTTATCCAGTGAATCTTTGGCCTAGGCATTTTGCAATACTTATAATATGCATGGTTCAACGGAATAAAAATTCTATTCTCTGTATATTTTTAACATTCGTGTATTCTTATATTTGATTAGAAAAAGAAAGGGAGAATAGTTATTATGAGATTTTGTTATTTTTTAATCATGGAGAATAGCTAAAGACTACCGTGCTTGTCTTTAGCTATTCCATAATAATAATAATAATAATAATAATAAATAAAATTATTAATAATTAGTAGAAAATTAACAATAATAATTATTATTAATAATACAACTAATAAACTAAAAAATAATAAAATTAATAATAATAATTAATGATAATAATAATAAATTAATAAAATTAATTATAATAAGAATAATATTAAATAGAAAAGTAATAATAATAATAGTAAAATTAATAAGAATAATAAATTTTTTAATAATAATAATAATAATAATAATAATAATAATTAAAAAACAAAATTAATAATAAAATTAATAATGAGTAAAAAATTAATAATAAGTATAAAATTAATAATAATTAATAATATTAAGAATAATAAAAGTATAAAACTAATAATAATAATTAATAAAATTAATTATAATATGAATAATAATAAGTAGAAAAGCAATAATAATAAAAATATTAAGAATAAGAATAAGAATACGAATAAGAATAATAATAATAGTAATAATAATAATAATAATAATAATAATATTTTTATCTTTTTGTTAGTTATTTCTTTGTCATTCTAAGTTTATATTTTTAAATTAAACATTAACATAAAAATTCTTTAACAATAAACCAAACAAAATAATACTTATTATATTCTATTCCTCGTAATAACTATTTTATTCTTTATCCATCCTATCTTTAGAAACAAATATTCTATTACCGTTATGGATTTATTTTCATTTACGTGATCGACAAGATCAGTTTTCAAAGGGTTGGCTTTTAGATATATCTGAGCCTCACTTCCTAGGTTCCGGATGCCAAAGAACTCCATTCCCAAGGAGGCAACATTCCAATCATCAACAACGAGCTTTGGGGTCTGAATAGATTTTACAAAGAATCAGAGGAACGAATTAGAGTTTGGGATGAAAAATGCCCTGATGAGGATGAATGATATATGGGTGACCATAGAGGTAATAGAAGCAAGGGCAGCAGGGCAGGCTATTTCTCTACCTTTGCGAGCTTAACTATTATGTCTGCCATAACAGTTGTGTTAAGCTGACACAGATTTTTAGAGTAATTTAAAAGCTTCTGAGTGTTCCTGGAAAACCTCTGCAAAATTACGTGATAATTCTGTAATGTGGCTTTGGTCTTCGTGTTTGGCATAATCTTTAAGATTGTTCCATCCAAGACATGAGGTTACAATCGTAATGGAATAGGTTTTCCCTTTAGTCAAGGTACCACCCACTGTTTTATTTTATATATAGAATATTCTGTCATCTAAAATTGCTTAGGTATATTTCCATCAGCCTTTTTCCCAGATAACGGATTTAATATGAGCTTGGGAATTACAACATGAAAACAAGGTTTTAGGTGTGATGTTTTAACTATTTATTTTGATATCGGTTCCTGACTATTTAGTTTAGTTGACTATTCTTCTAAGTAGAGACAATCACGTAACTTGTTAAGTAAAAGGTCGTAAAATAAAGTTAGATTCATTTGATTTTATTATACAAAATTTTAAGCTTGTTTAATTGAGTTGTCAAACCCTTATATCACAAATCATTTTATTTTTAATTAATGTTATAATTTTTACTTCTTATTTATTATATATCAATTTTAAAATGATTTAATACTGGTCAAACTTTTAAACCTTTCCTTTAATCGGTTCAATGTTCAGTCTGGTATTTAAAACATTGCTTAAACTAGCTTGCAATTGCTAAGAAAATTAAATTTCTTTAACATCCATCTTGTTAAGTGAATAATACCTAGTTTTTTTTACTTGTAATTAAGATTTGATCCTTCCAATAACATCAAATATTTTTATTTTGAAAGTTCTTACATTCCTAAACTTACCTTTTAATAATACCCTAGTTCTAATAATATGAGATTAAAAAATACTATTTACGCTTCTAAAGTAAGAATCTAGTATGATTAATCTAAATCATTACAAATTTCAAAAGAAATTAGGGTTAGTTACACTTAAAAAATAAATGAGTAGCAAATTTGTCATCACAAATAAACTATAAGAGAATCCATACAAGTATTAAATTATACAAGTCTATCTTAACCTCCTTTTGAAAAGAAGTAAACAAAAAAAAAATTAGTATGTTAAAATTTTTTCAAATATATTAAGAAAGTGTAAACCTTTCAACTTCACCTCGCAACAAAGTTTAACTAGAAAATATGGTATATTTATCATGACTAGTGCATCCACTTCCCTTCTTACCATAATGGAAAACCACCCTCAAATATATGATTTTCTTCCAATACTAGGTATATTTAGAGTTCCTTCTATGTTATTGATATCCTTCTCTTTGAGGTAAATCTCTCCTACCCGCTTCACCTAATGAGTATTAATTTTCTTTGGTACTACCCATAGGAGTTGGACAATTGTTGTCCAATTTTAACTTTTGTAATTTTTGAATCTTAGTCCAATATAAGATTTATTAAGGCATATACTCTTCCTACTCACCAGATTTGAGGTCCTACAATTAAAGTTTTTCTCCCTAAAGGAATTATTTTCTTAGATACTATACTCTCTTTATAACATCTTAAGAAAGAATGAAATAGACAATTAATATATAAGTATAAAGAAAAGAACTAAGTTGATGATCTAACATCTTCCTACATAGGAAAGATGCCTTGAGCTCTAGTACTTTGTTATTAAAACAATATTTTTAATAATTCTCTAACAATCAATATTTATTCACTTATGAGGAGCTACAAGGCACTTATAAATACCTCATAGTAAAGGAGCCCAAAGAGAAACTAGTGATATCATGTAAAGATTGAGTTAAGTCCTCCTAAACTTCTCCCAAATACAAGCTCGATTTTTCCAAAGTTAGCATGGAGACCTAAGGTATTCAAAAATTAACTAAAAGCATCTATCATATTCTATACAAATTATGTAATAGTTTTATAAAATAATAGAAGGACATTTGCCACTTAAAGGTTATTAAATTGCATGTACTTACTTTTTTAAATGCTTTCTTTAGTAATCTTATCAAATAATACCTAAAAATGAAAAAAAGAGGGACGATTGGGGATCTATGTATGTCAAACCTCTTACCCCTTTAAAAAATATGAAGACTTTTATTCAATAAGATAGAAAAAGATGTGAAGGTAATGTAAATCATTAACCACTCAATGAAGGTGACACGGGACTTTAAAGTATGCAACAACTCTTTGATAAACTCCCAATTAAATGCGTCATAATCCTTTTTTAGGTCCACTTTTATCATGCATATAGCTGATTTTTTTTCTTATATATAATCGAATAAGATCGTAACTTATCAAGATATTATGCATTTAAACCTATCACTAATAAATGCACCTTATTTTTTATTTATAGTTATTAGCATAATCATCTTGAGCCTCTTATATAAAAATTTTTAAAATGCACTTGTAAATGGTGTTACAACAAGCTATGGGCTTAAAATCAATGGCTATCAAAAGAAATTCTACTTTAGGGATAAATGCATTTACAGTTGCATTAATTTGTCTAAGCATTATACCAGTTCCGAAGAAGGCTAAAACAAGTTCACAAATCTCATTAACGACAACAAACCAAGTAAACATAAAGAAACCACTACTAAATCCATCTAGTCTTAGACTTTTGCAAGAATCAATAAAGAATAAATCTCGTTCAATCTCCTCTTTAGTAAAAGGTTGTAGCAACTTATTGCTCAATATTTAGTCCAAAACCCTCTTTATATACATTCATATTAATGAAATTCCTTTCCTTGCCTTTGACTAGCAAAGTTTGATCAAACTTAACAAATTGCTCAACCACCAAATTGATGTCTAACAAAAACATTCCCTTTAGCATCCTAAACATAAAGACCTTATTCTTATAATGCCTTTATTTTAGCACAATGTATAGATATTAAGTTTTTTGATCACCCAATCTCATCCAATCAATTTTCAATTTTTATCTAATAAAGGTCTCAATAACCAATGATAAAAAATTTGACAAATAAATCCGTTTTAGCTTGTTGTAAGTTTAAATTGAAATGGACTTACTATAACTAGACTTAAGCAAAGTGAATTTGATCGTTATCCTTAACAGCATGCTTAGAAATATCAAAAAAATGTCTCCTTAGTTAAAGTCTGAAGATTCAAAAGTTTTATCTTTCTAACCATTTTAAACATCCTACTATCATATATATTATATTGCCATAGTCTTTGCACCAGTTATATTAAATTTTCTGACATTGCCCACATATTGAAAAAATTGAAATTACCATTACTCTTTACCCACTTATGCTTCAAAGAAATCACTAGATTAGAGTTTTCTAAGACACCCTCTTCTAAGAAGAAAGCTTCAAATTCGTTTAAGCCAATAATCAAAGCCTTATTAATTAGGACTCTAGCAATTTTTGTTAAGATCCTATAGCCCTAAATATGCTTATTAATATAAATATATACATCTTCCACTTAAGATTATGTAGCTTACAATGATCCACGCAATCCTAAAAAGCTTGCATCTCTCATAAAGACTAGATACTCACCTATTCTCTTATTAAGATTCAAAACACTATTAAAATCTTTAGGCACTGCCTAAGGAAGCTCAATAGAGTTAGTTAAATCCTTTAAGTATAATCAATAGTAGCCAACTTAAATCCGTATATAACAATCAAATAATAAAGTTGTACTGCAAAAATTTACCTTTTAGCAAAATAATGAACCAACTGTCTTAAATGATCAAGAATTTGCATATTAAACAAAAATTTTCTGCATAAGGCCCAAATTATGTCTTCGTTGTTAAGCCAAGAGCACTTTACGATGATTAATTTTGATGACAATCAAATAATAATAATGTTAGAAACAAATGAACATTTTTGACAAGTGTGT
>JAOTAY010000191.1:27565199-27591814 GCA_025629805.1 Erythroxylum baracoense | reverse complement strand
GACAATACCTGGAGTGATAGCGGTGGAGGCTGGGCTCCACACCGTAGCGATCCGGCCCGAGAGGCTGGATGCTACAAAAACAAAAACATGAAATGTAAGATGTTTACATACCTTTTTGACGATCTCCTTTGTTCTATAATCTTCTCCGCGTTGGGTTATCATAAACCACAAAAATCAATGCATACCATGTCTAATGAAAGTTCAAACAAAGATAGAAGGATGAAACCTTACTAGGAGATGGATAGAATTCTTTCTTTGTACTAGCAAAGATAAGAACTCTTGAGAGAGTTAGAGAGAAAAAAATGTGTGTGTAAGAAAAAGAACCTTTTTTTTTTCTCATTTGTGTCTTACATAAGATGCACAAAAATTGTCTCAATTTTCTACACCATTTGGCCTTCCAGAACCCCCATCACTAATGGAAAGTTATGGGAAGTAATGGTCATGAATAGCATGCATTAATGGAAGTTATGGGAAGTTAATGACCATAAATAGCTTGAATTAATATGGAAGCTAATACCACTTGTTTCTAATCCATTCCATGCAATTTTTTCTACTATGATCTCATCCCGATACCATCCCAAAACACTCTCTTATATCTTGAATCACCATTCAAGACAATTTTATTCATCCTTCAGACCTCTTATGTGTGTGACCCATTAGGTTTCCAGTTATGTTGGCCACTTGAATTAACACTTAATTCAAGTAAGTCAAGAGTGGTATCTAGCAACACTTTATAACCCCCAATTGACCAGAAAGTCAGTGGTTTGACTACGAACCCTTCCATACGCAATGTTGTCATGCAATTTGTCCTTTCACCATCTATACCTCACTTAGTTCAGAGTATGGTCAAAGTGTCAACTCCCACTAGACTGACTACATTACATCTAGTCTAAATGATATTAAATCTTGTCTTGAGGATATCACTACTCTATAAATCATTAAAGACTCTCTTCATTACACATATCTGCTCTGGCCAGAGACTCCTGAGTAATGACCTCAACAAGAGGTCATGGGTATCATCTCCTTCTATTAGGAGTGGTGAATCCTTTATTGGTTACTCAATTACCTTCGAATACCTCAAGCTGTACCCAATCACCACCCATTGAGTAACCTCTAAAGGGCACCAATAAATGGAGTCAAAACACATGATCAGTATCCGACATATCCTTGGGCACCTCAAGTCAAAGGATACTTGCACCATTGATATGATGAGACTATCACTGACACTGAAATAGAATATCTATATGATTATCTCACAGTAGGTCAATCCAATGTACTTACTACCTTTAGCAGGCATCCATATGTTAAATCTAAACAACTCATGCCTATAGCTTATAAGATCTACTGCTTGATCTAATTAAGGAGTAACATGCACTAGTCTATTCGGATTAATGATATCCCATCTCATTAATCATGTGACTAAGGAAAGTTTAGATACTAACTTAATTATACATGATAGGAATCTTATTATCATGATCTCATCATGATTTCCTCTATGCTATGTTTGTATCAAAGACTTCATTAAATCAATTTAAGATCAACATCAAATCCATAAACATATGAACATTGAAATGATGAAAAATGCCTTTATTAATCATAAAATAATTTGTACAATAAGTGCTAAAGGTGATTGCCTTTAGAGCACTTCTATAACATCTTACGACTTATTTTTTAGCCTTTTATAGATATATAGTTCAGGTCTTAACAATAACATGTTTTGTATCAAAATGATGGGTCTGTGTATTTGAAATCTCATTCTTAGTAGTTTCACCAACAAACTTTACTAAAAACATACCATTTTGTAATAAGAACACCTTTTCAATCCATGTTAACCCCACACTTATTTGATAAACCCATTCATCACAGTAGAAGGAGGATTTGATCTTAATATAAAACATATAACTAAAATTTTCCAAAACCCTACTTCATATTTAACATCATCATAAGTTAATTTCTAATTACAAATTGACCAACTTTGGTAGGCTCAATAAAATGCAACTTAACCAATATTATATGAATTTAACAAAATCCACCTTCTTATTTAATGCTTGTTTCTTAGATGTATCATGTTGACTTCATTAGTCCAACTAGCTTATGGCTAAGAATTGAACAACTAGTCCAACTTCACTTTGCCAACACCTATTGTTGCTTTTTAGACAAATATGATAATTTCTTCGAAAGGCTTATCTTAGATTTAATTATATCATTGAATATTTATAGTTGCTCACTTTATTACTTATAAAAGAATTGCAATTGCCTTCACTTCTAAAAGTAATAGTCAATTCCAAAAGGAACTTTGAGACTGATAATAACTTCTCAACTCTTAACTTTTTCATAATTACCTTTAATTTTATATATAATAGTTAATTCAGAAAGATCGATAATAACTTCTCATCTAATTTTTTTCATAATTACCTTTACTTCTACAATTAATAGTTAATTCAGAAAGATTGATAATATCTTCTCATCACTTAAATTTTTTAGAGAATCCTTCACAATATATCTTTTCTTACTCATCAAATAACTATATACAAATTGCCTTATCCTTATCTTTCTCCTTTTCTTTGCTACAAGTACGACGTACAATAAATTGTTATCATGCACTAAAAGAAACAAAAAAAGGCAAATGAAAGCTAGTCTTTCTGGTCAAAATTTTTCTAATATCAAGACCAAAATTAGTAAATAAATAACACAAGATTGTGAAGATTTAAATAAGTACAAATGAACAATTTGATAATTTGTATATTTGAATTTCAAAAAGTTAATAATTATAAAGTTTCATATGATCTTTTTTTTGGTTAAATTAAGTATCCATAATCCCGTGAGCTCTAAAAATAGAGATATTTGGGAGATCTCACGCTACCAGACTATCATATGATAAATTTCATATATTAATATTTGAAATATTATAAATTTAGAGTAAAAGTGTATTTTATCCCATAGTATAATTAATTTTGATTGATTTAATATTTGAATAAAAATTGTATAGACGATTAAAATTGAAGTATGAATATCGAATTATTTCATACATGGAGATGCAGATGGTAGAGGTAGGAGGATTGGAAAATTGTATATATTTGATGATAATTAATTATGTGTAATAGGTAAGGCTTAAGTACAAGGATGATGTTACTAATTATAACTACCAAAATTAGTGATAAAATACTAAATGTTTCAATTTATTATAAAACTAGCATGTCACTTACTCTATATTTAACTTTACTTGCATGACATGATTTATCACGCAAGTGAGTAGGACTTATTGATAAATCAAAAATTACATGAGTAATAATAATATACATTAGCATTTAATTTAGAAATTAAAAAAAACACATCAGCACCTATACATTTCTCTTTATTTATTTAATTTTCAATTAAATGTGTATTATTGTATTATTGTCTTTCACATATATGTCCTAAGATTGGTTACTTTAATACTGTCAATTATAATGTTAAGGACGATTTAATTTATGATAAAATAAAAATTAATATATTTTATTTTTATTTTTTAGGAATTTTAATTACTATTACTTAAAAATTAAAAGCTCCTGCTACATCTGCAGGAACCAAACTGGGCAGGCAAGAACGCCAAACGAAAGCAAACATGTCATGTACACCGAAGTTGGTGGGACCACAACTCTTACATCATTGGGCCCGATCATTTCCTCATCTCTCCCGCTCTTTCTATCAACAATTATTTTCCTTCTCACGATATAAAGAGTGGAGTGGCATCCGGGTAAATAATTCTAAAAGAGAAGGGGCAACTCTATGAAATGTGAAACTGAAAGATTCCATATTCCAGTTCCCCACACCAATGAAAGCTGCAAAAATGGTGGCTTTGGTTTGAGCTATGTTGCGTTGCTCCAATCCAAACAGGGCCTCTTTTTTCCTCTTTACATACTCTCTCTTAAAGGTAATTTCTGGTTATCAAGTTATTAGTAGCTACCAGTTTTGTTTATTGAGTTCAATTCCAACTTCCTTCTTTCTCAAACTTTTTAGTTTATGCTGCCTACTTCAGCTGTAAATTCAAGTAACTCAGTTCTGGATTAGTTGATCGTTTAGAAGCGGAGAATATTTGTTGATTGATATCAACTCTAGCATGTGATTTTCTTCTTCTTTTTGGTTTCTTCCCTGTTTCATGTAGACTAGTTGAATTTTCAGGTGTTTTTGATTGAGTTGCTTTCTCGTTTGTTCTGTGTTATTACTTCAGTTATATAAGAAGATCTATACTGTGAATAGCAGCATAAGTTGGGACAAGTGATTAAAGCTTTTTTCAAGATCATTAGATTGAATCTTTTGACTCACAGTTGTGATCAGTCTCTTCAGTTTTACAAACCTAAACTATGTGATTTCTTACTTTGGAATTCTTAATCGTAATTTTTGAACAAACCAGCGTTAGAAAACAGATTGACATATTTGCGAGACTCTGCTGTTAGATTCACCTTTGGAGTTCCCAGGATTTGGATAAGCTTCGCAAGTAGGGAACTGAAAGGGAAAGTGCCATATACAAGTGAGTATTTATTAGTGCCCAAAAAATATATTAAATCCCATATTTTCTGGTCCGGAAGTTACGAATAAGTTGATACTGCACTTTTATCACTTCTTTTTATATATGCTTCTGTTCATGTTATGACGTTCTATATGAAGGGTTAGAAAATATCAAAATGAAATACTAAGAACAGCTCATTGTATGAAGAGTGGAAGATATAAGCGCTGTGTCGTTTTCTTTTAGTTCAAAATTTACTTCATATGGTGATGAGGTGGCGCCAGATTAGTATTTGCTGTAATAATCCAGCCTGCCATGCTCTGGTTGAACACGGTTTTCAGATTAGCATCCTGTAAATATCTATTCTTAGTCTTTTTGAGTAGCGATATTGACGAGCAAAATATAATAATTTATTTTTGAACCATTTTACTGGTTAATCTTCTTTGAAAATCACGCTTTCTAAACCTCAGCAAAGGCTAGCAAGTTGGTAATATAAATTGCTAATACTAATTTACCTTTAGCGACGCTCAAGTTAATAGCAGGAACATGGAATTAACAAAAAACTGTGATGTCTGAGTCTGTTTGAATTTGAGACTTGTGAACCTTGATTTGCCCACACCACCACAAAGATCAAATTACTGACTGACGTTAATGCTTACCTGTGGTTGTTTAAAGGTTCTAGGAAAAGCCCGTTTTGTTAATTAGGAAGGAGTAGTGGTTGAAAATTGGCACTGAATAAATCATGCTACTACAGAGTGAAGAAGCATCACCTATACATCTGTATGTAATCTTTTTGGTCTTGCATGGTCCTTAGTAAATCAATTCAGTTGCTGGAATTTAATCCAGTAAGATTTTTATTTGTGCATATGTCCTTACCCCTGAAGATAACATGTCGAATTCTGATTTCCCTTCCTGTTGAATTTTTGGATGCTAGATGGACAACATATCTTTGTGAGACATGGGTGCAAAGAAAAACCAACTGCTAGATCTGAGTAAAAAATGACAAGGAGACATAGATGGAGAGAGTCTGTAAAGTCTTTTATTGGAAGCCACATTGATCCGGAAAAGGAAGAGCAACTTAAAGGAACTAAAACAGGTAATTCCTCTGGTGATGAACCACTTTTATCTATAAATATCATTTGGAGATGGTGGAATATCACAAAAACTATAAGAGGGAAACTGGAATTCTATCATCTGCAAATTATTTTGGTGCTCTGCTTTTCTAATGTTAACATGGTATCTCCTCTTCTGCAGATGTTGAGGAGAAAGTAAAAAAGATCTTGAAGCTTATCAAGGAGGAAGATCTTGAAGAAAAGGATAGGATCTCAGGAGAAAACTCCAAGAAGGAACCACTTGCTGGTCTAATTGAAGACTTCCATACTAACTACCAGACACTCTATGAGCAATACGATCACCTTACTCAACAGCTGAAAAAGAAATTTCATAGCAAACGAGAAACGGATACATCTTCTTCATCTAGCTCAGACGCAGAACCTGATTATTCTTCAAAGGATAAAGGAAGCAAAAATGGACAGATGCAAAATGAAAATCGGGTTATGGCAGATGGCATAATGCAGGAACTTCAAACAGTGAATTTTGAAGTTGCTGACTTGAAGCTTAAATTGGCAGCTGCAACTGAGGAAAAGGAAGCTTTAAATTTGGAATATCAAAAAGCTCTAAACAAGATAGGAGAAGAGCAGGAAAGAACCCGAGATTTGAAACATGAAGCTGGGAAGTTAGAAGCTGAACGTAAAAAGCTTCTCACTGAGAATGAAGAACTACACCAAAAATTGGATGCTGCAAGTAAGATGGAGTCAGAACTGAACCAGAGAGTGGAGGAAATGAATAAGGAGAAACTCGGGTTAACTGTGGAGAAAGAAACTGCCACAAAGAGCTTTGAAGAGGGGAAGAGAACAATAGAAGAGTTCAAAATTGTAACTAATCAGCTAAAAGATGAAAAAGGGATTTTGATCGAACAATTAGAAAACCTTAAAGAGAAGATTTCTGTAATGAGGCAGCAAATGGAGTCTTCAGAACAGCAAGTTCTAGATCTTAGTCAAAATCTAACCTCTGCAGAAAAAAAGAACAAATCTCTGACCTTGGAAGCTTCCTTACTGGATAAAAGACTCGAAGATGTGTACAGGGAAAAGGACAACTTGGAAAGGGAGAAACAGACTGCTGCGAAAAATGCTGAAGAGGACAAAAAGATTACCGAGGGTTTGAGAGTCTTGGTTGATCAACTTAAAGTTGAAAAAGTAGCTCTGGAGGAAGAACTTAAAACTCTTCATGGGGAACTTTCCAACTTAAAGCAGCAGTTGGAATCATCGGAGCAGAAATGTTCAGATTTAGTTGACAATCTGAGAGCCGTTGAGGAAGAGAATAATTCTTTAACCTGGAAAGCTTCAGAAATTACAAATGAGATCCAGCTGGCACAGAGCACAATAATAGAAGTTGTGGCTGGTTCGAATGAGCTTAAGGAGAAAATGGGTGAGAAAGAGAGAGAGCTTTTATCTCTTGCAAAAGTGCATGAGGAACATGAGGCTCACTCTTCAGCTCGAATAAAAGAACTAGAATCGCAGTTAACAGGCCTGGAACTGGAGATACAATCATTGCAAAACCATAACAGAGACATGGCCATGCATATTGAGAAGGAAGTGTCTGAAGCAAAGCAACTGAGGAGGGAAATTTTAGAACTACAGGTCCGAATATCAGAATGTGAAATCATTTCAAAAGAAAGAGGAGATGAGCTGAGTATCCTTAGAAAGAAACTTGAGGATAATGAGAATGAATCAATGGCTAGCGTAGACAGTTTGAAAGCGCAGCTAAATACTCTACTAGTGGACATGGATTCTTTACGTGCCCAGAAGGGTGAATTGGAAGACAAATTGGTAAGCAGCAGCGATGAATCGTCAAACCAGATAAAATGCTTGATGGACAAGATCAATTTGTTGCAGCAGGAGTTAGAGTCCTTGCACAGCCAGAAAGCTGAAACGGAAGTTCAGCTTGAGAGCAGAAGTTGTGAAATTTCAGATTATCTGATTCAACTAGACAATTTGAAAGAAGAAATAAGGAACAAGTCAAATGAACAGCAAACAGCATTGGAAGAGAGAGAAAGTTTGATAACCGGACTGAACAACCTTACACTGGAGGCTGAGATCCTCTCCAAACAGAAAAGTGAAATCGAAGAGCAGATGAAAACAGTGGTGGAGGAGACTGCTAAGTTTAGGCAAGAAATAGTGACGCTGCGGGGTAAAACTTCGATATTGGAAGCAGCAGTGGCTGAGAGAGAGCTCCAGTTCTCTCAACTCCAGGAGGGGCAGAAAACTAGAGAGGATGAAGCGTCATCTCAGATATATTCCCTAAGAGAGCAAGTACACAGTCTGCAGCAGGAATTGGATTGTTTGAAGATAGAAAATGAACAATTGAAACAAAAGCTCGAAAAAGAAAAACAAGAATTTTCAGAAAGCTTGACCCAAATTGAGGATCATAAAAATGAGCTGATGAACCAGGTTACGGATCAACAGAGAATCCTTTTAGAGAAGGAGGATGCATACAAGAAGTTGACTGAGGAGTATAAACAAATTGATGGTTGGTTTCAGGAGTGCAAGTCCAATCTTGAAGCCGCAGAAAAGAAGGTCATAGACATGGGTGAGGAGTTTGAGAAGAATGCTGGTTCTAAAGATCAAATTGTAGCTGAGTTGGAAGAAACGGTTGAGGATCTGAAAAGAGATCTTGATATGAAAGGAGATGAATTTAATACTTTGGTTGATAATGTACGGACTATTGAAGTTAAGCTCCGGCTTTCAAACCAGAAGCTACGGGTAACAGAGCAATTGCTGACTGAAAATGAAGAGAGTTTCAGAAAGATAGAAGGCAAGTATCAGCAAGAGCAAAAAGTTCTGGAACAAAGAATTTCTACACTGTCGGGGATCATTGCTGCAAATAGTGAAGCTTATCAGATGATGGTCACTGATATCACAGAAATATTAAGCAGTACTTCCATGGGAATGGAAGCTTTGACGCTGAGGTATGAAGAAGATAGTAGTAGATACAAGCACCGTATTTTAGAAATATCAAATGAGATTCAGATTGCAAAGAACTGTGTCCTGAAGATGAATAACCACAAGGAGCAGTTAAGGAAAGAAGTAGAAGAGTTGAAAATGCAACTATGGGATGCAAAAGACAGGGAATCAGCATTAACAGAAAATGTTGAGGAATTGGAGCTTAAGTTAAGGAGGGAAGGGGGAGAAAAGGAGAACTTGGCCAGAGATATCAAACAACTGGAGGCAAAACTCAAGTTATTTGAGAAGATGGTAAAAGAGAAGGATGAAGGTATCCTAGATCTGGGTGAGGAGAAGCGGGAAGTCATTAGACAACTGTGCTTATGGATTGATTACCACCGCAGTCGGTACGATTATCTCAGGGACATACTCTTGAGGACACCTTTAAGAGGACAGAGGGCAGCTTAGAAGTCCTCCATGTCCTTAAATTCTCTTTTCTTTATTTTGATTGGACTGTGCTACGCCGCATGCATTAGTTCATTTCATTATTTTCTTGCACCTTAGCTGTCACTCTTTCTTGTATAGAATTCATAGACTCATTGCTTATTTATATTTTATAATGGAGATTTGGTTTTGGGATACCAAGCCATTAACTTTTTTGCATACCAAGCCATTATGCTTCATGCATTATTAACAAGCTTTTACAAAATGAAACTACTACTAACAGTGAAAGGAGAGGGACTCTTCAATTCAAAAGTATAATTGATGTAGAATAAATAGAAGAATTATTAACTAATATAGTTGATATTAGGTTGCTAGAATGTCAAGTTTTAAGGTTGGATTTAGGTTAAGAACGTAGAATTTTTAGATTTTGTATTGCCGGAATTTTAAGGTTTAATTGCCGAATATTTAGGTTTAGGATTTCATGTTTAATATGGCTAGAATATAGGTTTGAGATGGCTAGAATGCAAGTTTAAGAGGGTTGAAATTGACGTTAGGGTTATTGGAATTTAGTGAAGAACACAAAGAATAGATAATAAGAAACTAGAAATTACTCCTAGGGTCTAAGAATTACTCTTAGGAGAAAGTATCACACTTAGTTGAAAACTCAAGAATTGTAGAAAAATTCTTGTTATTAATGAAAGGCTGACTATACATATATATAGAGTCTTTAGAATCCCTATTCTTGTAGGAAAATGATTTTTAATTTAAATCTTCTTATAATAGAACTTATATAAGCCCTATACAACTAGGATAACATGCCTAAGTAAGAATAATGTAATACTACTACTTCCTATCTAATCAGGAATCTTAATATAATCTGAATTTGGATTTCAGCCTTTATCTAATGTCAATTCAATTCCCAATCCTTATCCCACCAAATTAAAGCTTGTGATTGATTAACCTTTCCTTTTTTATTTATATTATAAACTTTAAGTTCTTTTGCATCAATTTTTCTCGATTTGTTTGAAATGTGATAAATAATGTTAATATAAATCTAGATTCAACTATTGAAACTCAAACTCTAAAAGTTAAGTGCTGTAAAAAATCAATTTTCCTTTTTACTTGACAAGAAATTATTGACGTCCTCCATCTTTGGTAGTTACAATTTGTTCATCTAGAACATCTTCTATCTCCTCTTTAAGATTGATAATGGTTGAAATTTTTACAACTGCAATAGGGGATTGCTTATAACCTCGTCCATGATAAATACTTAAGCCTGCAACATTAAAGATATGACTTATTTCCATATCACTTGGTAGTTCCAATACATAAGCATTAGCACTTATCTTCTTGATGAACTTATAAAGTCTAACATTTTGTTAATAGAGTTTCTTATATTTCCTTTCTGAAAACACTTTGTTCAAATCCTAAATATCACCATATCCCTTTCATTAAATTCCACCAATCAACGATGTTAATCAACAAGTTCTTTATAAGACAAATTACTGGTTGTTATCTTTCGTCGTATCTCATCAAAGATGTCCCTCATTGTGTTGCGCAAAACCTTCAGCTTCAATACCAACTCTTGTTGTTTGTGGTAAAGAAACTAGATCAATAGACGTCCTTGGTTGAACTCTTGAAACTATCTCAAAAGGCTCTTACCAGTATACCTATTTAGCAATATGGACAACATTATAAGTCTTGACCAATATATTTGCAAATGGTTTCATAACTAATCCACATGGCTTCTTTACATCACAGGCATCATGAACATACGTATTATTGCTTCTTGCAATTAAATGCACAACTTACCATCACTGCTGAATTTTGACTTTGTAAGTGCAGTCATAACTTCTCCTTTATTCCTATGTTGTACTAACTGTGCATCTTCATTCAAGTCTACTTCTCCTTCATCAGCCACTACAACACAATCTTCTTCAACAATACCAATGATATCATCAACTTTTGAATTATCAAGCTTCATAGCCCTAAGTTGTTGCAGGTTAATCTTTTCAACCCCCTATTCTGTTATATTAACTTGTCTGATTCTTTCGGCCTGCTGCCTTGTTATTTCAGCCTATTTTCCTTGTGTTTTGATTTTTTGTTTAAGGGTTTAAGCCTATTTTTTAGGTGTTTCAACCTCTAGTTCAAGCGTTTCAGCATTCTGTTTAAGTGTTGGAACTTATTGTTCAATTGTTTTAGCTTTAAGGTTTGCCAAAGAATCCACTTGGTTATGCTATTATTCATCTTTAATGCTTTGATTGTCTTCCACTATCAAACTCTCAATATCATTAAGTACTTGAACATCACTTACATATAGGCTTGAAGATTCCAATTGATCAGTTGAAAGAGATGTGTCATTAATTTCGCCACCTATAATAACACTTCTTCTGAGGTAGTGCTTGTTAAATTTGAAGAATCAAAATCAGCACATGATTTTTAGCAAAGATTTTTCCTTTGATCTCTGTGTCATTGAGCAATACCATTCCCTTCATCTTCCATATTACCGCATTCTCCATGTTCATCGTTAAGTATACGTTGTTGGTTGGTATAATTTTTTCTTGTTGGAATTTTTACTTTTAAGGAATGTATGTCAAGGTTGTCTAGCCTTTCCAAAATTTGTAGAACATGTCTTTTTATAAGCGTTCCTATATATAAGTTGATTCTTGGTGCATGTTATGAATGAGGATCATCGATGCCCAACCTTCTTGCAATATTCAGTAGTATTTCATCTTGCTCTAAGTCACTAATTATTCTTCTATATGCCCTTCCATTATGAGTCGCTATTGTGAACCAAAACTCTGATACAAAATTGATGTAGGAAAAATAGAAGAATTATTAGCTAGTAGCTAGAACTTATAAATTTAGAAATATGGTTAATATTAAGTTGCTGGAATGTCAGGTTTCAAGATTGGATTTAAGCTAAGAATGTAGAATTTTCAGATTTCGTATGGTTGGAATTTTAAGGTTTGATTGTCGAAAATTTAGGTTTAGGATTTCAGGTTTAATATAGTTGGAATATAGGTTTGAGATGGCTAGAATGTAGGTTTAAGAGGGGAATTGGTTAAGGTTATTGAAATTTAGTGAAGAGCGCAAAGAATAGATGGTAGGAAACACTCCTAGGGTCTAAGAATCACTCTTAGGAGAAAGTGTCACACCTTCTAGTTGAAAACTTGGAGTTGTATAAAAATTCCATATTGTTTTTTATTAATGAAAGGATGAGTACACATATATATAGGGTTCTTAAAATCCTTATTCTAGTAGGAAAAGGATTTCTAATTTAAATCCTATTATAATAGAACTTCTATAAGTCCTATATAACTAGGATAACATGCCTAATAAGAATAACGTAATACTATTACTTCTTATCTAATAAGAAATCCTAATACAATAAGGATTTGGATTTTCACCTTTATCCTTAATGTCGATTAAATTCCCAATCATTATCCTACATATTAAAGCTTATGATTGATTAACCTTTCCTTTTTTATTTCTCCCATAAAATTTAATTTTTTTTGCATCAATAACATATTGAAAATTAAGAAGATGCTAACATTTACCTGTAATATGTGGGATAATCGCTTAAAAGATGATGAGTTCCTTGAAGGTGATGATTTAGGCTTAGCATAGTGGCTCAAGTTTAGTCCAACTCGAATTCAATAGTCTAGGCCGTTTTAATTAGACTTTGGGTCGTTTGTAATTGTTTTGTGTACAAGATATTGCAACAAAATGATATCATTTTACTTGGATAAAAAAACCCCTCTCCAATCCACTCTAATGATTGTGATTCACTTGCTCACTCACTGCTTCTCTCACCTTTGCTCTGATCTACATTCCTTTTCTATCGATTGGTAACTGTAGTACTCTTGAGTGTTAACTCACTGTATCAATGGGCCACTACTTTGTTGTTTATTCCTCCAATCTTTCCTAGTCGCCTCTACCCTTCGATTAGTCTTCCCTTTGATTGTAAGTTGATGATCCCTTTTGTTTTTTATTTTCATTTATCAATGTTTTCCTTTAATGCTAATATGTTTTATGTTTTAATTTTGGTCTCAAAGTTTAGTTTTGGCTTCTAAATTTCCATTGAGTTATTTTTTCTATCTATTAAGCTTGTGTTATGCCTAAATGTGTCTCTTTGCATTTGTTATACATGTTTTCCCCGTGTGTTATTCTTTTTATGAATTCACTGCTTTGTCCTTTTTGTTGCTTTTAACCATCTTCTTTATTCAATGACATAATAAACTAGCTAGTGAAGAATTATGGAGAGCCAATGATCAGTTGAATGAACCTATATGACTATAGTTTGATTGAGAAAACTATCCCCTTCCTTTTACTGTACGGGAATACCCTTGGGTGACAATCTATATCTCCTATCCTTTTTCTTTGGTTCTTTTCTAAATTACTAAGGGTGCATGTATGACTGACTATGATGGAATCTGGGTTTCGTTCCTAAATTTGTGGGCTCATGCATGTTGACATTTATGGAAATTTAAAGCTTGAATGAATGTCATGTGTTCATAGAATTACTAGTTTGTTAACTCAAAACCTAGAAACACAGCCTTAGAAGAGTGATTGGATTTATTTACAGTGAACTATTCACCATGAAGATGATTGATAACTAGTATAGTAAGCAAAGCTTTTAAGACCTTGTCTTTTTTCCTGCTCTTGACTATCTTTTCTTAACCTCCATTCGTTGGTTGTACTTAATTTTTTTACTATTTATTTTTCCAGTTGCAAAAAAATGGTAATTATAATTTTCAATCGTTAACCTCCATTATAAAGTGATCAATGACCTCCGTTGCTTTAGCAGATATTTAAATGGTCAAAAAGAAATCTTGAGAATTTATTCAATGGACATGTATTCGTCTTTTAGGTGGGTGCCCTAAAGTAGAATATTTTGGATTGGTTAAGCAATCAAATAAGCTTGTATTCAATCATGCTAATCTCTTTATAAAAGACATAATTGGAAAAAATACTTAATGCATTTTCATTATTCTCATTTTTTTGGCATGTTATGAGCAATCTTTATATATATATGGAAAGAAGTGAAAAAAAAGTAGAAACAACGTAACAAATATCCTAATCTTCATTACCTAAAAATGTAAAATGCTATGATCCCAAGTGTTAGGAAATCAAGCTTTAACGAAATGATTACAAAATTTTTTTGTTTTGATTTCTTAAAAGTTCAGATCACTTAAATTCTATAAAATGAGTAATATATAACTGATAATAAAAACATGATCTTAATTCGTATCTTATTCCGAAACTTGATCATTTTCTTATCACATCCCTTTAATCGTTTTTGAAACTAACTCATCTCATTCATTGTAGATACACAAGTATCTGATCTTTAACAGTATCCACAGAATATATTGAGAGAACTCTGCAACTATTATAGAGAGGATTAGGAAAAGAGTGTTAGTTCTTTTAGAGCTTAAGCTTATTTACAATATGTTTTGAACAATATAATAATTTAATTGAAATTAAATTCTAATTACAATTAGATTTTATTACCATTATGCCTAAATAAGTTCTAATATCTCATATTTATCTTTATTTATTAAATATCTCATATTTAATTAAAAGTATCTTAAACTTTACAATCAAGTCCAACTTGATAAAAATATCTTTTCTCTCTTTAACCTATTCGTTGTAAGTGCAACTAGTGCATTTGATATTTGGTTAGAATTGTTAGTTTGAAATGTTTTGAAATGACACCATTATTCCATTAAGAAATTCATCAATTACTTTCCAAAGAAAAAAAAAACAACAGAGTTTATAACTTTGGTTGATGAAAATTAGGATTAACAAGAAAGAATAAAGGAAGCGAAATTAAAAAAAGGTAATAAGGATGAATTATCATTAAAAATAGGTTGATGAAATCAACAAGAAGATAAGGATGAAATAAAACTAAGAATTTTTTTTACTAGAAAAAGGATTAGAATTTAGGTTTCAACGCACACTTTTAATTTTTTAATTTTTCTATTTTTTATTATATATATATACAATGTAAATTAACTAAAAAAACAAGAGAAGAGAATGGAACAACTTTAATTGAAAAGGAATGCATAAAGTAAATGCTAAATTAAAATGAAATTCAGGATAGAAAGAATTGTATAGATAGATGATGAACGACATAACAATAAATAAGAATAAAGAAAACAAACATTTAAAGAAATCTTATAGAGGAAAACAATAAAGAAATCTTATAGACTTTATGAGCCCAAGGTTTAATGCAAATCAATAAGGAATAACAAGACCACCATTGTAGACCATCACAATCGAAATCAAACTAGCATTATTAAATATGTTGCAAATCAACGTCAAGTTTTATGCACCGACCAATAAGGATTCTAATGCTCATTTGACCAACTTCTTTGAGATATATGTCACGTTTCGATATAATATATTGTCGGAAGGTGAACCTAAAATGAGACTCTTTCCTTCTACGCTTAAAGATCAAACCAGGGTATGTTTGAACTATCTCAACCTAGAGAACATCATAATATGGGAGAAATTGGCATAAACCTTTTTGGATAAATACTTTCCCTTAACAAAGACCATTAGAATTATAAAGGAAATCATAAATTTCCAGCAAAGCGAAGGGGAGTCACTATATAAAGGATAGGAGAAATTTAAAGAATTGCAAAGGATCTTCCCACATCATAACTTACTAAAGGAGTTCCTTCTGAACGTTCTAAAATGGTGTGAATCCAACCATGCGAGACATCATAGATACAGCAACTGGTGGCTCTTTAATAAGGAAAATGGTTGAAGCAACATATGATTTGTTAGAAGAGATGGTAAACAATAGTTGTCAATAGACCTCATAAAGAAGTAAATAATAGCCAATGTTTAGAGATTAAAAGGGAGTGCTTATTGTGGATTCAGTGATAGTGTTACAAGTTGAAGTATCAATTTTATCCAAACAATTTAATAGCCTAAAAGCCAATTCTTCTAGCCTACCTAAGGCAATTCAGCATGGATGTGGACTATATAAACAAAAAATTTATGTCTTAGCTACGTGCTTCCTAATGGAAAACAACAACACAGAGTAACTTAACTTTATGGGAGCATAATATGGTTAGGAAGTTAATAATCCCTATTCCAATCCTTACAATCTTAGATGAAAGAACCACCCAAAATTTTTCTTGGTCAAACAATGCTAGTAATCCAATAAGTGCTCAAGGCCTGCCAAGATTTTAGTACGATAGGCTCGATTCATTAGAATTAAAGGTGGATAAGCTAATAGACATTTTAAATTCCAAATTAGCCAGCCAAGATGAGAATTATAAGAGGATGAAAGATAAATTTGACTACATTGCAAAGAATTATGCTTTTTTCCTTCATAATTTGGAGTTTCAAGTGGGTCAGTTAGCTAATACATTTCTTACACAAAGTGTGGGGAGTCTTTAGAGCAATACAAAGTCCAATATAAGGGAGAAATTAAGGGATATCATAGTTATAAGAAAGATCAAGTTAGAAGAACCAACCAAGATGAAGGACAAACCCCATACCAATATACACTGAGAGAAGAAGAATAAGAAAGAAAAGAAAAAAAGATGAAATTCATTATTTCCCTCCCTCTCCCTACGCACCAAAGATTCCATTTCCACAGAGTCTACATAACAAATGGGTCTATAATTTGTAAAGTTCATAGAGAAGTTAAAGAAATTATAACTTAATTTGTCCTATGTAGAAGATTTGGAGAGCATACGCAAGTATGCAAAATTTCTCAAAGGCATCTTATCAAACAATCAAACTTGGGAGGACAATTAAAAGATCTCTTTGACTAAAGCTATAGCTCAATAATTACCGATTAGATGCCTTCAAAATTAAAGGACTTAGAGAGTTTCAAAATACCTAGTGTTGTTAGTAATTTAGAATTTGTTAAATGTTTTTGTGACTTAGGGTAAATATTAATCTTATGCCATTTTCAATTTTTAGAAAATTGGGGCTAGTAGATGTGAAGCTAACATCCATGCTTATTCAATTGGCGGACTAATCTATAAAAAATCACTTAGTGTAATGGAGGATGTGCTAGTAAAAATGGAAAAGCTTATTATCCATATGGATAGTGCTAGACTTTGAAGAGGATCAAACTTATCCATTAATTCTCCCTTTATGAATATAGAAACAGCTTTAGTGGATGTTTATAAAAGGGAAACTCTTTCTTCAGATTGGTGATGAGCAAGTTAAATTTAATATGAATAAAGTATTGAAGAATCCAAAGGAAAGTAGCCCTTGCATGAAGATAGATATAGTAGATGAGTATGTAAAAGAGCAAGCGGAGAGCTATAAAAAAGAAGTGACTGTTGGGAAAGTAGAAGATGAAGGAGAACTAGTAAATGAGGACTTAAGTGACAAATTCAAATAGGAATCATTAGTAAGGACAAAAGCAACGATGATACCCTTCGTTGAGAAACCACCCATTCTAGAGTTGAAAACTAATGGGGAATAAGAAAAGAAAGTGATGGGGACAATTAAAAAGAGAATAAAATCCATAGGATGGAAAATTTTAGACATGAGAAGAATAAGTCTTATTAATATCAAAAAAGAAGTTTGTTGAAAAATTAAGTTGAAGTGGTGAAGTTAGTGACCTTAAAATTAGCATGTTATGTTTTAGATAGTTTTCTTTTTAAATTTTAAGTGTGTTTTTTACCTTATTTTTATGATTTTCTAGTGAGTTAGATTGATGGATGTTCATGGTATGAAGTGTGTCCAAGTTCCTTCTCTAACACCATCTCCACCATAATCTTTATAAGTATTCTTGCCTTTATTATCTATTTCTTTTTATTTTTTTCATTCTACTAGTTTGTGTTTGCTTATGTTTAGGTTTTGTTTCCATATTGAGGACAATATGTTGTTTAAATATAGGACATATATTCACTTGCATCTCATTTAAGGTGACCTTGCATTTACATTGTGTTAGTTTATTTGCATTGCATTTTTTATCAGGTTAGCATTATGTAAATGGTGGCACGTCATATCACTACATAAAATAACTAAACTTAAAACTATAACTAGTGATAAGTCTAGGTCGATCCCACAGAGAGAGTATGTAAAGTTTTCGGAATTAAAGAATCGATGTTTAGGTTATGGGGGGCTTTGGTTTGGTTTCAAATAATAAAATAAAGTAAAATTAAACTAACAAAATCAAATTAAAGAAAACAGTCAAAAAGTGATAAAAGTTATGAATGGATTTGGAATCCGGTCCGCAGTTTAATCTCGACCTACACAAGTATAAGCATACTTTAATGTGTTGTTATTCTCATACTCTTCTGTCAACTATTAATCGTATGTTAACAACAAGCTCTGTTAACCCTTGTTTTCCCTTAGGTCATGTTTAGTTAAAACAAATTCTTTAGCTAAACTTGGCTATTAAACAATCTAGAACAAACTCTCTAGATTTAATAAAACAGTGGCATTACGAGTTAAGAAAACAGATTAATCAAGGTAACAAACACATAAGCTCAAGTCATTTAACCAAGGTTGCGTTATCCCTAATGATTTGACACCATTAGTTGCCACAAATTGATTGAAAACATAATGATTATATATTGTATTCAAGATTCTAGCTATGAGTTCACATAAAAATAATCTAATAGAGCATTAAGATCATTCTTACACAAAACTCAATTCAATAAACATACGATAGCATAAACAATCCCTAAGAGAGAAAGAACACAATACACAATGGAGAGATGCCCAAAGCATATCTTCGGCTTCAATTTCACCTCAAAACTGGAATGGGAAAGCTTGCCCTCCATGGATCTCCAAAGAGTGCATGCGCTTCCCCTCATTTTCTCCTAAAGACGATCCATAACTCTTCAGCCACTCAAATGTCATTTTATATTAAAACTTAGGGTTTTGAGGAGATACACGGTTTGATATATGGCCATGTACAAACTATGTAAGTAAAAAAATCTGGAAATTGTGAATGTGTAACCAACCGTGTAAGTCAAACAATTATCTTTCGAATGAATACACAGCCGTGTATCTTCCATATCATCTTGACAACTTCATTTCTTTGGATTTTCTTGTCTCATCTTCATCCCAATTAGTCTCCTTCTTGTTCCACAAGGACAATTGAGTGTAAATATCAAGAGGATCACTCAAAGAATGTGCTTTTAACTTTAGCTCTTATACTTCCAAATTATACCTAAAACCAAATATGAATCAAGATGAGTTTCCTAAACAATTCATAGCATTAATCACTAAGTGTTGTGGGATAAATGTATAATCAATTAAACATATATCAAATTCCCCCACACTTAACCTTTGAGCGTCCTCAGGCAAAAGAATAAAATCAAATTCATAAACTAAACACTTACTCATTTTCTATATTTCCCAAGAATAGATATTCATAAGAAAAAGGAATAACTTTCAAAACCATGATAAGAAATCAATATTCAATGCCTTTACTCATGACTAATCAACAATCATTCCCTTTAGAAATTAAGCAATCTAGAGGTACACGTAGACAAAATGTGTTTAAATACGATAGATTCATTGGTACACTCATACACCATTCATGATAATGACATTCCATAACTTTGCATCTCATTAATTTCTCCACCACAAAGATTCACATACATAATCATGAATCAAAGGACTTTTCAAGGTTGTAATAGAGGCAAAGGTTAAGGTGAGATGTATTTAGATAGGGTAGTGTAAAAGTCATTAAAGCTAATGAAACAAGAAAACACTCAATGGAATATCAAACGCAAAAACTAACATTCACTCAAAACTGGATACCATCAGTTATGATGAATGCAAAAACTATGTTCCACATCTTAGATTCAAGCCCACCATAAACCACATTAAACATAACCAATTAGAAGGATTCACTTGATAACAAACAAAACATTATAACCACAAGTGGTGATCCTTTAAAATAACAACTACCTCATATGAAATATACTCAAATCACCCATTCTATACAACTTTAGGAGGAGAAACTAGCCATTAATAACTGTTCAAAATAGTTGCATTTCCTCCTTGATACTTTTATTTAAACATATTTTTCTTTCTTTTCTTTCCTTTTTCTTTTTCCTTTTCTCTTTTTCTTTCTTTTCTTCTTTCTTTTCTCTTTTTTCATATAAAAATTGAAAGAAGCTACATCAATATTGGAATTCATTGATAAGAGATAAAATGACATTCCAACAATTATATCTAACCCACACATGTGCACACCCCTACACTTACACTTTTGTACATCCACAATTATCAACAATCAATAAATGCTCTACTAACTTTAAAGCTTAGGTAGGACATTTGGTTAGGGTAAGGCATG
This sequence comes from Erythroxylum baracoense, assembly GCA_025629805.1. Classification (NCBI taxonomy): domain Eukaryota; kingdom Viridiplantae; phylum Streptophyta; class Magnoliopsida; order Malpighiales; family Erythroxylaceae; genus Erythroxylum; species Erythroxylum baracoense. Next base: position 27,571,587 of record JAOTAY010000191.1, on the reverse strand, counting down.
TTAAGTATTTTGCACAAAAAGAAAAGGCAATTAAAGATAAAGGGGGTTTAATAAAAGGAAACAGTCATATCAATAGATAGGCTATTTGGCTAATATAGCTGATGAAATAATGAATGCCTTTATCATTTCCATGTTAAAAAGTGTGATAAAAATGTGGTCTTAAATAGAAAATTAAAGCAAAGTCAGGATGCACATGTCATGAAGGTCACACATAAAAAAGACAATGATACTGATATGGACGTGTCAGTCTACAAAGGCTTAAAATCTCACTGGCTTGTGTCTACCACCAGTCACTACTCTTTTAAAGATATTGTATATTGACCAATCACAAGAGTAAAAGTAAACGTTAAAGTTGTCACAAATTTTTCTAGTCAATTCACGCTTTAATTATGACTATATAGTCCTAAAAGCAATAGAAAAAGAGAAATTGTTTGTTTGTTTGTATTGATTCTCTCTCTCTCTCTCTTTTTGAAAACTTAAAAACATGTAAAAAATAAACAAACTTAAAAACACACATACATATCCTAACAAATGCAAAAATGTAAAGGAAAAGAAATAAACTTTCCTTGGGTTGCCTCCCAAGAAGCACCTTTGTTTATTATCGTTGGCTCAACTCCTTGTTTTCCTAATCATGTGACAAAGTTATGATCTTTAGGTGTCACACTTTGTGCTTTCTCCATTTGAGGTTCTTCAGCATAAGGCCTAATTTGGTGACTACTCATGTGTAGCATCTTCCTTATCTTCAAACTTTTGATCTCTACTAAATCCCTGCACTCTTGGAATATCTTGAATATCTCTTTACCCTTTTCTTCCTTATTCAATTTCTTTAACCTACTAGGTAAAGGTAAAGGGTTAGTCTCAACAATAATTAAGGACTCAGTACACACTTTCAAGCTAAACGATATCATTTTCTCCTTTGAGCTCCTTCTTATTTTCTTCTTCACAAGCAATCTCTTGAGTAGTCCTCTCAAAATTCTCAAGCTCCTTTTCTCTCTATAAGATTTCAGCACTAGCGTTCCTTGGTACACCTCAAGTTGAAATGGTTACGTCTCTCCGTTTTGTGATGCTAGGCAGTTACTAGCTATTGTCAGCTGACCCATCTGGCTTACCAAGTTCTGGATTCTAGAACTTGTATCCTACTAAAATTGCAAAGCATTAGTAGTAAAAGACATAACTAAATCTTCCAAAGATGTACCTGAGTTGGAATTAAAGACTTCTAGTCTATACGGAAATTTTTGTGCATCCTATAGTTCATCTAGGAAGTAGTCTTTTTAGTTATCCCCTTCATAACCTAAGTTCGATTGATCACTCCAACCTAGGTTATAAGATTGGCAATATGGATTATAGGCAAAGTTTCCACCAATAGTATTGACATACTCTTGCAATTATATGCTCCCTTTGTAGTGTCTTTTTTTATTAACAAACACAAATAAACATCAAAAGATCAAGAAATAAATGTAAAAATTAATTATGAACAAATATATAAAAACCAATTAAAATCGATAAAAAACTAAAGCATCACACTTCCCAGCAACAACGTCAAAATTGGCTGCGTATCGTAACACTACACAAAATAACTAAACTTAAAACTATAGCTAGTGATAAGTTTAGGTCGATCCTATAGAGAGTGTATGTAAAGCTTTTGGAATGAAAAGAATCAGTGTTTAGGTATTTAGGGGAGGGGGTTGGCTTGGTTTCAAATAACAAAATAAAGTAAAATTAAACTAACAAAAGCAAATTAAAGAAAAAAAGTGATAAAAGTGATGAATGGATTTGGAATCCAGTCCTTAGTTCAATCTCGACCTATACACGAATAAACATACTTCAATGTCTTATTATTCTCATACCTCTCTTAGCAACAATTAATCGTAGGTTAACAACAAGCTCTATTAACCCCAGTTTTCGCTTAGTTTATATTTAGTTAAAACAAACTAATAGAGCATTAAGATCATTTTTAAACAAAACCCAATTTAATAAACATAGGATAACATAAACAATCCCTAAAAGAGAAAGAACATAATACACGATGGAGAGATGCCCAAAACATGTCTTCGACTTCGATTTCACCTCAGAACTGGAATGGGACAGCCTAGCCCTTTATGGATCTCCAAAGAGTGCATGCTCTCCTCCTAATTTTCTCCCAAAACTAATCCACAACTCTTCAGCCACTCAAATGTCGTTTTATATTAAAAAGAGGGTTTTAAGGAGATACACGGTTTGATAAATAACCATGTATCAAACTGTGTATGCAAGAAAAATCTGAAAATCGTAAAGATACACAGTTCTGTAATTCAAACATTTATCTTACAAATGAATACATGGCCGTGTGAATAGATACATGACCATGTATCTTCTAAATCATCTTCATAGCTTCATTTCTTTAGATTTTCTTGTCCCATGTTCATCCTAATCTGTCTCCTTCTTGTTCCATAAGGACAATTGAGTGTGAATATCAAGTGGATAGCTTAAAGAATGTGCTTTTATCTCACTTTAGCTCTTATGCTTCCAAATTATACCTAAAACCAAATATGAACCAAAGTTAGTTTCTTAAACATTTCATAGCATTAATCACTAAGTGTTATGGGATAAATGTATGATCAATTAAGCACATATCACTAAACATTTTGTTGCATGATATGCACATTTTATGAATGTGTCAATGTCATAAAATTAAAAGGAATTAGCTAAGAATCTATAAACATGATCATTTAATTTGTGAAGAAACATTAGTTATTGAAATTTGTGTTTTAAGTGTTTTTTTAGGTGTATATGCATGTTAACTAGAATATTGTACTTATTCTGTTATGTTATGACATTGTTTTGGATACACTTATAATTAAATTCGTTTAAATTGGTAAAAATCATTAGTAGCCTTTCATAGGAGTGATTGACTAAGAAGAAATTACGTAGGTAAAATGTGTAAAAAAAAGCACAAAAATAGGAAAGTGTGTTAAATAAATGTGTGAACAAATTTCCTATGCTATTGACCTGTTAAAAAAGGGGGTTAAGAATAGAGATAGTAGCTAGTTGTGAGTTATGATATAATTGAGTAACTGAGGGAATTCATGAAAAAATGTTTGGCTTCATGTTAAAAGGCTAGAATAACACTCCAACCAAGCATGATTAATATGATGTTGTCAATAAAATTAAACCTACGGATCTTCTTATTAAAAGTCAAAACAAATTTCATGAATAGATATTTAGTAGTGATCTACCTCTTTAACTGGTATCTAAGAATGAGTGTATGCTTACAAGTGTCATAGATGTATAAATAGTTGTCAATATTTTGGTTGATATGAGCATTTAAATCAAAGCATTTGAACATGAATAGAATAAGTTAGTGTGTTGGAACTTTTTAAGTGATTGATGTTTATGGCTAAGTTAATTTCATGATATTTGATTCCATTTTACCATTATTGCATTGTTGCATAGTCGTGTGTTTTATGCTTTGCTTATTTTGTGAGTTTAATTTTGCTTGGGATCAAGCAAAGATTTAAGTGTGGGGATGCTAATAGGTGTAAATTATAGTATGCTTTCTAAGTTTTAGGGTTTGTTTTTAGTGTTTTATTAGACGATAATCACATGTTTAAAACTTAGATTTATGTTCTTGTTAGTGTTTTGTGTGTTTTGTTTAATTAATTATTTTTAAGGCAAGAGTTTGATCTTAATTATATATTTCAAGGAATGTTTTATGTGTTTGGTGATGAGTAGAGACATGAAAAAGAGAAGAAAAGATGGAAAAGTACATGCACGATCGTGCATAAAGAAGTAGCAAAGATGAAAGTCTCTGATGCAATCGTGCAAATGAAGCAATCTCATACACGATCGTGCAAGGTATTTTCTAGGATGTGAGTTTTCTTAATATTTTTGAAGTTTTAGGGATATTTTTGGAAGATTGTGGTGGTTGTATAAACATAATTAAATAAGATCAAAAAAGAAAAAAATTCTCAAGAACAAGGATGCAAATTTTCCAACTTAAGGAAAAGAAGAGAAGACTTTTAGATTTAATTCTCCACTCTTTTCTTATGTCCTTATTGTTGTTAGATATTGATGATGATTAAACTTGAATATTTAGTTACATTTATGGATTTCTAAATTCCTTTTAGGAATTACTTTTGATTTATTTGTGAAACTTTATTCTTGAATTAATGAATATGCTTGTGATGTTTATTGTTTTATATTCAATTTGAATCTAGAGATTGAACTAGATCATCTATGTTATATTGCACAGTTATAGTTGATTCCTCAATATACATATAAGCATCAAATTGATAGGTATTGAAGAGAGATCTTAATTGTTTATTAGCTTATCTACAAGATTGCTTCAAATCATGTTACATAGTTAAAAATAGTTTTGATAGGCTAAGAGATCAAAATTCAATTTCTATCCATTTTAATTGGGATTACTTTGTTAGATCTTAAAAGAGGGTAATCATAACTATAGGATATCTAGGATCAAGTATGATTAAATCAAGAAGGTAAAGTGAAAACAAATAAGGATAGAAGTAATTCCTAATTTTCATCATTGATAAATCAATCAATTTTGACGTTGCTTAATTTATTGCTTATTTATTAATTCTTTGTTTTTAGTTTAATTATTATTTATTCATTTTATCGTTTAACTTGGACAAAGTTTACAAGAATTTTTGGGTGACTATTAAAATCCTTGTGGGAGGATATCTTTTATATTATAAGTTTTGATTCGTATACTTGCAGTTAAGAAAATTTTCAATTAAAACTTCAATAAAAATTGCACAATAATAATGAATTCCATGCTCAATAAATTTGATTTTAGATTTTCCTACCAAATGGAATTCAACATTTAAGATGTTAAAGTTAGGAACCAATTACATTAAGGTGTTCAGCAGGCTGAGACAAAGAGATTCTCAATATACCTATCTGCCAACAGAAGAGCAATAAGAGTTGGCTAAAGCACTTTTTGTGAAGTTGGATACATTTTATATTATTTTCTTTTGAGAATTTAAAAAATTCATTAACAAAATTAAAAAGTTTACATCAGGAGGGAATCCCTCCCACGTGCATGAACACTTACATATGTCCCAGGTATACGAAACGGCGATGTTCATATCAAGTATACACGAGGTGTTGGACTCCGAACTTTTCTTGGAAGTTGGAACTATTAAAATAAGAAATTTTTGGCGATTAGGCATAAGTAAAGAAAAAAAAGAGAATTCTTGAATTAGAAATGATAGACAAGATTTAGGTAGTGAATGTAGTAAGTTGATGATGAATGGGTATATATGTGTATGTTCTGTTATTAATGTTTATGATCAATCATTGACTATAATTTTTCCGGATGATATTGAATTGAAATGGAGTTGAGAATGAGGAGTAAATGAAGTAGAAAAGGTGATCTTTGTACAAGTTATGTTAGGTGTAAAATCTGGAAAGTTTGAATATTTTTTTTACTAAAAATTTTTCATTGAGTATGCTTCAGTATTTTAGCCCTCAAGTTATCCAAGTAAGATGATTCTTTATTTGGATTAAACTAGAGACGTATGGCTATATTTTTCATGAAGACTTCAAATTCAAATTTTGTCCTTAAGAGTCTCAAAATCTGACCTAGAGTTGAAAAACTGGGTTTGCTTCTGTGAAAATTTGCCGCAGCTAACTCTAGGTTTCGCCTTGGCGAACTTGTGAAATTTGTGCGAGAATTCCTCTCTGGAAGAGTTCGCCGCGGCGAACTTTTCTCTACACTGAACATGTCTTGGTATTTTGGGCATAACTTGTTCGATAGTTACCCAAATGAAATGATTTTTGATTTGGAGTAAACTACAGACATAGGGATACAAGTTCTTTGAAGAAATCAAGTTTAAATTCAGCCTATAAGAATTTCAATTTTTGGAAGGAAGTTGAGCACATAATAGTATTTCAATATAAGAACAGTCTAAAAATGTTTGGGGTATAATTTTCATATTTCTTAACCAAATTGAATGGTTTAGGTGTCATTAGAAAATTACGACAATGGGGAACATTTTTCTAGAAGGAAGTGTTATTAAATTTCTTCATTTACCTAATCAGAATATGGAGTTAAGATGTTAGTAGTTGATAGACTAAAATGGGAAAATTTGGGAAAACCAATTAAATGAAGGGTAAAAAGGGAAGAGCAAGCAATATGTGGTCTTGTTTAAAAGAAGAAGAGGAAAATCGCGAGAGTTAGAAAAGAGAAGAGAAAACGTAGAGAAGAAAGAAAGAAGAGTGCGAGGAAGCTAAAGGAGAAAGGAGAAAGAAGGATAAAGAAGAAGATTTGGGCTAAGCTTAAGGTAAGTATCATCTTTCTTCTTGCTTAATAGAAAAACAAAAGGGATTTGAGAAAGAGATGAGTTTGTGTAGAAAGAAAGAAGAGAAACCCTAGATGGATTTTTAT
>JAOTAY010000191.1:27553872-27565099 GCA_025629805.1 Erythroxylum baracoense | reverse complement strand
AAGTTTCTTTGTATATGTTTAGAATTATCCTTTTGGTTGAGTTGTTAGTATTGGCATGGGTTGTGAATGTGAGTGCAAAAATTTGAGTTTGGTGTTGGGTTACTGGGTTTTAGAATTGAAAGTTTTGCTGCAGCGAAGTCAGAAGTTTGCTTGGTTTAAATCCGGGAGCTTCGCCGCGAAGAAGCTAGGAGTTCACCGTGGCGAACGTCTCCCAAAAGATTCCTGGAGATATCTCCATGGTTTCACCGCAACGAAACATATTCGTTGCCGCGACGAACCCTCCACCACTGTCATTTTGAAATCTCTTTTAAATCCAATGCTATCTACTTGTCTTTCACACCACCCTCACGGGGCCGCCATGAATCGAACCACAAGATTAGTTTTGGAATCGAGACTCGGGCCCAACACGAGGTTGTTTAACAATTTAGGGTATAACCAACCCTTCCTTTATCTATTCTTTTACAAGTTTCTCGATTTAGGGGGAGAGATGGCAGTGTCGATGCTCTGGCGATAAAGCTATAGGTGTGGCTCCCCCGAGTTCATCTACTCTTTACTCAGCTCCAAGAAGATCACAAGCTCAGGTAACTTACGCAATTAGGAATTGTGATGTCTTTTAGCGTTTAGGGTATAACGAACCTTTACTTTCTCGATTCTTTCAGAAGTTTCTCAATTGAGGGGGAGATGGCGTTATCGAAGCTCTAGCGATGAGGCTGTCAGTTATTGAGTTATTCTCAAGGATAAAATATCCAACTTTGTATATTTACTTTAGCAACATGTGAGAGATCAAGAAAGCTTTATTTATTTGGATATGCAATTCCTATAAGGTGGGCCGAATATAGCAGATGATGAAGAAACTCAATTCTTACTAATATATGGTTGGACAAACTATAGTAGTCATTTTTATGTTAAACTCGAGATGTAAGCTGGAGGGGCTATATTTTTATTATCAAAAGTTGTATAGAAATCAAGCTCAAGAACATGTTGATATCATTAAGAAATTATAGCATTTTTAATAATTACCAACTAAGATTGGGTAAAGATTAGGATCACAACAGTTTAGTATTAATTTCAGCTTCACTTTTAACTTCTTATATTATTCATAAGACTGATATGAGGCCCAAATTTTCATAATTCATGAAAAAGGTTAAGACTTCTTATAATATGATGGATTTAGGTAATTATTTGGAGGCTAGTGTTATTACTGAAGTTTAAAATGTGCAATTCGATGTATTAATATGTTGGAAGACACATGGAAGCCTTTTTCTAATTACACAAGCAATTGCATGAGACCTTTTAGGAATTATAATATCTATTGTTGCTTCAGAGTTTGCTTTTAGTACAAGCAATCAGACAATTGTTTTTCATTTTGCTCAACTTCTTCCTAATACTGTGGAAGCCCTTATGTGTGCCTGAAGTAGGTTAGATGATGAAGATACTCATAGTAAACTCTATTCTTTATGATATGTTAGTTTTATTTACCTTAATAATTTTAATAATCATATATTATATTATCTTATATTGTCTTTTTTATATTGAAATAGTTACAGAAACTAGTCTTTTAACAAAAATTTCTTCGACTAAATATTAGTTGATAGACGTATACTCAATTGTTAATTTTCATATGTTAAATATTTATTTAATACAATTGTTATATAATCGAGTATAATTTATGATGCACATCCAACACGCCAGAAAATAAAACATAACTTTTGACATTTAATTTAAAGTAGTGGTGATAAGGATCTTATCCACAGAGAATATGTGTGTGGCTTTTGTAATGAATGAATCGTTGTTTAGGATTTGAAGGAGGTTGGATGGATTCAATTAAGAAAATAAAATGAAATCGAACTAATGAAAACAAATTAAATTAAACAATGGAAAAAATGATAAGATTGATGAATGAGTTTAGAATTTAGTTCTTAATTCAATATCAGCCTACACATGATTGAGCACACTTAATCATCATGTTATTCTCACACCTCCCTTAAAACATATTAATCATAGGTTAACATTAAGCTCTGTTAACTTTAGTTTTCCTTTAGGTCGTATCTAATCAAAATAAGCTCTTTAATTAGACCTAGCTATAAGATAACTTAGAATAAGCTATCTAGATTTAGTATGATAATTGCGTTATGAACTAGGAAAATAGATTAATCTAGGAAATAACCACACAAGCTTGAGGTCCTTTAACCTATGTTATATTATCCCTAATGATTCACAACCATTAGTTTACCACAAATGAATCAAATTTACAACTATTACGTATTGTAATCTCGATTCTAGTAATGAGTTCATATATAAAAAATTTATTAAAAGAGTTTAAATCATTTTTACATGAATACCCAAAACATTAAGCAAAGAATAACACAAATAATTTCTAAAGGGATAGAATCAATAATATAAGTTGAAGAGATGCCTAAATGTGTTCTTTGGCTTCAATTTTCACTTTGAATTGGAAGGAAGAAGGCTAGCTCTCCATAGATCTCAAAGAAGCAAGTATTCTGCTCACTTTCATGCTCCTCAAACCCTTCATACGATCTTTGGCCATTTAAATGTCTATTTATAGAAAAAAATTAGGGTTCTGGAAGATACACAGTTAGATATGTTGTCATGTATCTAATCGTGTATGTCAATTTTCCCAATTTGTGTTTCTACATGGTCGTGTAAGTTACAGGAAGTGCTGAAATGATCCTACATGCTTTCATTGATAATAGATAAAATTATAACCAACCTGTATACATGTATACCCTCACACTTATGCTCTTGTGCATCCATAAACATCAACAATCATAAATGTTCCACTAGATTTAAATCTTAGGTAAGACATTTGGTTAGGTTAAAGGCTTATAATGTGGTTATCACAAAAAGAAAAGGCTAATAAAGCACAAGGGGTTTATTAAAAGAAAAGAATCATATCAATAGGTAGGTTATTTGGCTAATGTAGCTAGTAAAAAAAAGAATGCTTATGTCATTTCCATGTTAATTCATATGATAAAATTGTGATCTCGAGTAGAAAATAAAAACAAAGTCAGGATGCAGATATCATAAAGATCACACATGAACAAAAGACAATGAGATTGACATAGATGTGTCAGTCTAAAAGGGCTTAAAATCTCACTTGCTTATGTTTATTTACTAGTCACTACTCTTTTAAAGATTACGTACATTGATCAATCACAAGAGTAAAATTACATGTCTAAGTTCCATGAATTTCTCTAGTTAATTCTATTATCTAATAATGACTATATAGTATTAGAAGCAATAGAAAAAGAAAAAATATTTGTTTTTTTGATTTAATTAAAAAAAGCAATTAGAGTATTACAGTTCCCTTTAAACACCTCCTTCTCTGATTTCTACTTGGATTTTCTTTTTTGCCCTTGATTCTTTCCACTTCTGGAAAAAACTTCTCCCGTGTTTAACTTTTAGTCCTCTAGTTACCTGAAGATTGCATAAAGCAGGCGGCCTCTGCCTCATAGGTTGGCCTGCCTAAGGCCATACTGGTTAGAATGGACATGGATGAGCCATTCCTTTTGAAGGAGGACTTCCTCGTACCCTTAAGGGTGGTGGTTGCAAGCAATGCTAGCAGTAAGACGACTGATACCTAGGCAGACTCCCTTGGTAACCTAATGGATCTTGGAGAGATAAGGTACATTCTCAGCCCACTAAAAGACTACTTCACCATTTTTCGAATGTAGTTAAGACTGGTGTGGTTACTTCTCCAATTGAGATATTGCAAGCTGGAGCCAGAGCTTAGTCCTCTGCTTAGTTGGGTTTTTCTAGAATAAACGAATTGCTTTTCCAGTTGTTAATGCTTGGCCTAAGGCTAAATGGGGGAAGAAGGGATTAGACAAGGTTTTGCTTAGAGAGAATGGATCCATTCTCTTCAAATTTGTGGATGAAACTAATCTTTCTGAGATAGTATAGCAGGGTCCTTGGCTCGTTAGAGATTAATGCTTGTTTATTCAACAATGGAAACTAGGGAGGGAGATAAACTAAAGTAAGATAGAAATGCTGCCATTGTGGGTTAATTTTCACAATTTGCCGATGGATTTGTGGACTATAGAAAGTTTGAGTTTCACCCTTAGTTCCCTTAGGAAGCCTATTTCTATGGATTCGTAGACTAACTCTATGCAGAGAATCGGCTATGCTAAAATTTGTATTGAGATTCCTATATGTGCTTCATTACCTGATAGTCTATCAATTCTTCGATTAGGAGAGAATAGGGAGTTGGTTAAAATAGATATACAAGTTACATATCCTTAGAAGCCTTTTAATTTAATCAAGAAATAGGTTTCGACAAGTAAAGTGTTTAAAACTAGTTAGAGTGAGGAGATATTAGAGGATGATCTAGGTAGTTCTTCAAGAAAGCATGTAGTTGAATCTGTTGAGACTATGGATAATAATGTTTTGTCAAACTCTCTTGAGTTGCCATTGAGCAAGTTGTAACCATGAACGTTACTGAACCAAACCTTCATCCTACGGGTAATCCTACAGTTGAGAGCAGTAGATTTGTAACTAATTCAGATCACAATAATTTGGATGTCAATGATTCTAGTGATCACATCAGAGTTGAGGATAGTGAGCAAGTAATTCAATATGACTCAATAGTCCATTGCTTAATTGAACCCAATCCTCAATTAGAGCAATTTATAGTGCAGTCTAAGAATGCTAGGAGAAAGTCTGCTTATATGAAGGGTAAATAAAAGTCTGTACGGGATTCCTCCTCAAATATATGTCCATCCTAGTTTGGAACGCAAAAGGACTGAATGACCCTCACAAAAAATCAATGGTGAAGGAGGTGGTGAGGGACATGAAACTAGCTTTGATTGGCCTTCTTGAAACTAAAATAAAAGACCCTATTACACTTTTTGGATCACGATTTTTAGGTGCTAATTGGGAGCTTTTTCAAACCATAACTCACTTTACAATGGAAGAATCATATGCATGTTTAATTCAGCTTTGATTGGAGTGACTATTGTTGAAGAATCTGACCAATTCATGCATTTCCACTATCACATGAGATAACTGATTGGGGTTTCATCTTACTTTTTGTGTGTGCCTCGAATTTTAGCTTTCAAAGAACATAATTATGGACTGAGATGCAACTTTTAAAAGAAAACATGCAAAATTCGTGGCTTGTCGCTAGAGATTTTAATTGCTCACTCACTTTAGCAGAAGTGGAGAGTAGTAAGAGATTTCACACTGGACTTACTAAGGAGCTCTTTAGTTTTTTGTTGCAAATGGATTTGTTTGATCTTCACTCTAGAGGCTAGAGGCTAGTTGCTTACTTGTTCAACATGGTAATCTACTTGTGAGAAAGAAACTTGACAGAACCCTTATGAACACTCTATGGTTAAATAACTTCCTTACTTCCTTTATGCACTTTGGAGAAAGCTTGATGTCTGATCACTCATTTATGCTAATTCAACGACCCCCTCTCATTTCAAGTCTATAGGAGCTCCATTCTAATTCTTCAATGTTATAATTGGTATGGTGGGTTTTTCTAATCTTGTTAATACTTATTGGCACAATGATGTTACAATTTACAAATCATATCAGTTTAAGATGTGTGAAGGATGCTATTAAACATTTTCTATTAGGTAGGTAACCTAACATGCATGTCTTGAAAGAAAAGCTTACCATTGCTCAATAAATTGTTATATGAATCCTTATAATATTAAGAATAAATAGACTAAAATGCATTCTCTGTAGTCATACAAAGAAGATCTTAGGCACCATATTTCAGTCCTTAAGTAGAAGGCTTAACTACACTGGTTGAAGGAAGGAGATTCTAATACTAAATACTTTCACTCCTCATTGCTTGCTTGTAGGAATGATAATCAAATTCCCTTGCTTCTTGATAGTAGTCAGAGAGAACACACTGATCAAACCAATCTTATAGAGTTATCTCGATAGTATTTCATGGAATTAATGAGCATAACTAATGCTATTTCACCAAGCTCCAATGAATGAAGCCTGTTTAAATGAAATCTTGAGTAGGGTACTATTGTTGCTCTCGCCTCACATGTCAAAACTCAAGATATCAAAAAAGTTTTATTCAGTTCGCACCCCTCTAAATCCCCTGGACTTTATGGCCTCAGTGCTTTGTTCTTTCATCATACATGGAACATTACTGGTCAATTATTCATCGAGACAGTAGAGGAGTTCTTCAAGTCAGCCAAACTCTTGCAAGAAATCAATCATACTTACCTCTGTTTAGTCCCTAAGAAGTATAGACCTTCTCTTATAAGCAACTTTCGACCAATCTCCTGTTGTAGTACTTTATACAAGGTAATATCGAAGATTTTAGCTGAAAGACTTAAACTGGCCCTATTATTCATTATCAACCTAGCTCAAGATGCCTTTATGCCTGATAGAAATATTGGTTTTCATATTCTGATGGTTCTAAAATTGATGAAAGACTATAATTCAGGTAAAAAAATCAAAAGTTGTTTAATAAAGATTGATTTCTTTAAAGGTTTTGATACTATCGACTAGGAATTCATCTTAATTTATATTGAAGCTATATAACTCCCTCATCAACTAGTGCAATGGATCATAAATTACATCCAAACCTCATCTTTGAGTGTTCTTATCAATGGCATTCCTTCCAAACCTTTCAAACTAGTTAGAGGCATTCGATAGGGAGACCCTCTATCTCCATAATTATTCACTTTGTTTATGGAAGGTTTTTCTAGACTTTTAACTAGCTCATAGCTTCCAATGGTGGAGTCAAACATCATAATCAATGTAAAGTAATCAATCTCACCCATCTGATATATACAGATGATCTTTTACTTTTATGTGAAGCAGATGTTTTCTCTATTAATATTATGATGCATGCTCTTAGCCTCTTTGCTCAATGGTTTAGCCTTAAGCATAACCCAAGCAAAAGAAACCTCTTTCTCTCTGTAGATCTAAGGAATTTCGAGGAGATAAGAAGATTCACTAGCTTTGCTACAGTCTCTCATACCTTCAGCTATTTAGGAGTTCCTATTATAGCTTCCAAACTTAAGTACCTTGACTGTCTTCCCATCATTGAAAGATTGAAATCTAGAGTACTGGCATGGCGTAACAAGTTCTTGTCTTATGTTGCTCGATTAACTCTTATCATTTCAGTACTTAGCAATTTGCATATCCATTAGACTGCACATCTAGTGTTACCTAGGAAAGCTATTAAAGAGATGGAAAGAATTATAAAGACCTTCTTATGGTCTGGTACATTTGATAACTCTAATAAAGATAGAAGTAAATTAAGTGATGTTATAAACTCGAAGAAGAACGGAGGGCTTGGTATCATTCCAAGCTCTACGATGCAAAATGTTTTAATGTGCGAAAGGCTATAGAGATTATTCACTAATCAAAATGCACTATGGATAAAATGAATCCATGAGAATTACTTGAAGCATACTGATTTTTGGTAGTTGGAATGCACTAAATATGGCTCTTCTATTATTAAACAAATGATGGCTTTGACATGCCTCATCTATCCTTACATTCAACATAGAATTGGAAATGGCTCTAGGACTTGGATTTAGTGTGACAATTGGCTTGAAATTAGCCCTCTTGTCCATATACCTGAATTACAATACCTAAGGAATAGATTGCCTTTGAACTCTAAAGTTTCTTCTTCAATTATGAACAGTGAATGGCATGGAGATTTCAGGGGATTGTAGAATTTGTTGAGCTACCTCCCACGACTTAATGATATACATAATGTTGATGTCATTTCTTGGTCATTAAATAGGAATGGTACCTTTAAGAATAGACTCCAAACCAAAAGTCAATGGTATGGCAATGTTGATACTACTTGTTTACTTTTGTAACATTGTTGTTGAGGATAAGGATGACTTTTTCTTTTAATGTTTCTATTCTAAAACTATTTGGAGTATAATTTTACATATGTTATTGTTACCTTATAATTCCTTTGGTTACAATTGGAAAAAAAATTAAACTAGATCATTTTTCAATTGGAGCAAAGGAAAACCAATTCTACTCTTTACAAGGCAGCAATCTATATAGGGACATAACGATTAGTGGCTTATAGGCCGTTCTATAGGCCCACAGTGCATGTTCCAACCCCAAGCTCTAATCCTTCTTGTCAGGTTGGACTGTTTTCTCTAGTATTGACTTGATTTCTCTATTGGATACCTCAACTTGGCCACTAGTCTAGGAATAGTAGGAGGCAGAAACTTTATGCATGATATCGTGCTTTTTAAACAATGATTCCATCACCCTATTGCAGAAATGGGTTCCCTTGTCGCTTATGATGGCTTTTGGAAGCCCAAACCTATAAAGGATATTAGATTTGAAAAAAACTACAACTTCTTTAACGTTATTAGTTTTGGTGGCTTTAACTTCCAACCATTTGGAGACATAATAAACTACAAGTAAAATATAATGAAAACCAAAAGATAGAGGAAATGATCCCATTAAATTATATTAAAATCATCAAAACCTTCATAAAAAAGAATGGGAGTTTGTGGCATTTTATTTTTAGGGGATAAGATACCTGACTTTTGGCCCTTGTCGCATGACTTACAAAAGATATGCAGATCTTTAAACAGTGAAGGCCAGTAAAAACCACTCTCTAAAATTTATGAGCAGTCTTTTTTAGCCCTAAGTGTCCTCCACAAGCGTATGAATGGTAGAAGGTCAAGATGGAAGATGACTTACTCTTTGGAACACTCCTTCTTATGACTTGATCTGTACAGTGCCTCTATAGATAGAGATCATCCCAAACATAGAACTTGACTTCACTTATCAATTTATCACTCTGAGCCTTTGAAAAACCTACAGGTAATTTGTTAGTAACTAAAAAATTCACGGCATCTGCATACTATGGAGGTTTCAAATCGGTGGAAAATAATTGTTCATTTGGAGATGTTTCTCTCAGAGGGATATTATCTTCATTTCTGATCAAGCGATTGAGATGATCAGCAATCACATTTTTTGCCCCCTTCTCATCTCTCATTTTCAAATCAAACTCCTAAAGGAGGAGAATCCATTTGACCAACCCCGACTTTGCTTCTTTCTTAGTAGGCAGGTACTTCAAATCTACATCATCAGAGTAAATAATAACTTTAGCACCTAGCAAGTATGATCGAATTTTTTCCAAAGCAAACACCATAGATAAAAGTTCTTTTTCAATTGTAGATTATTCAAATTAGGTTAGACCTAAAGTCTTCGAAGCATAGTAGATGATATATGCAGCTTTGCCCACTCTTTGTCTTAGAACTGCCCCATTGTATGATCACTCACATCGCACATGATCTCATAGGGAAGGGTTCAGTTTGGAGGCTAAATTACTAGCAGGGATGTTAAAAGCTCATTAGGTCTATTAAAATCCTTCTTAAACTTATCATCAAACTTAAAAGAGACATCTTGTTGTAGTAGGTTGCATAAAGGTAAGGCTATCTTCGAGTAATCTTTGATGAACCTGCAATAAAAACTGTATGTCCAAGAAAAGAATGAACTTTCCATAAAATTGAGGGGTAAGGCAAGGTAGAAATGAGATTGATTTTAGACTTATCTACCTCTATACCCATAGAATATATAACATGCCCTAGAACTATAACTTGATCTACCATAAAATGGCACTTTTTTTAATTTAGTACAAGGTTAGTTTAAATACTTCTTTCCAAAATAAGTGCAAGATTCTCTAATCAAGCATCAAAAGAATAGTTATAAACACTAAAGCCATTCATGAATACCTCTATGATCTTCTCAATATACTTAACTAAAATGGCCACCATGCATTTTGGAAAGCGGCGGGTGCATTGCACAATCTGAACAACATCCTTCGATAAGCAACTATACTGAATGAGCATGTAAAGATCGTCTTTTCTTGGTCCTCTGGTGCAATAAAGGTTTGAAGATATCCTGAAAATCCTTCTAGAAAATAGTAATACTCATATCCAACCAATCTTTCAAGCATTTATCAATAAAGGGGAGGAGAAAATGGTCTTTACAAGTTGCCACATTCAATTTTCTATAATCAATGCATATTCACCACTTGATTTCCACGTGACTGGGAACTAACTCACCTTCCTGATTAGCCACTACTGTGATTCCAAATTTCTAGGTTGCAATTTAGAAGGGATTAAGCTAGGAGGTTCAAAGGTTTGCCTTTTTCAAGTTTTTCATGAAACTAAGAGTAAAAAAAGGAGGAATTGAAAAGGTTAAAATGGTTACTTTACTTGATATATAGCCATTCTTTTCAAAACTAAAGAGAATTTGTTGAGAAAGCAACAAGAGCTTACTTATATTGGATCATAATGATAAAAGGGCAGCTCAAAGGGATGAAATACAGTACAAGAAAATCATAGATTAGGGACGAAACTTTACCGACGAAACCAAAATCGAAGCTATTTACTGACAGAACAATTAAGTCCATCGGTAAAAGTGTCATTAAAATTTTTAATTTATGACAGACACAAGTGTAGTCAGTAAAGGTAGAGGGAAAATATTCAAGCAAATTTTTCGACGAAATATAGCAACGACCAAACAATTACTGTCTGTAAAGATTGCAGGAAAGCTTCCCGTGATTAAATAGCGTCGGACCTTTACTGACGAAAATAGTTCTGTCAGTGAAATATGCTTTGTTTAATAGTTGTCATCGGTTGTTTACTGACGGTATGTAGTCCGTCTTTAATTTTCTGACGGACTAAATATTTTGTTTGTAAAACAGCATACATTACCGACAGAAAGCTTTATCCGTTGCAAAATAAACGGCATAAAATGCGCCATATTTTTGGTGAATTTGAATACCGAAAAAAAATAGGTTCCGTCGGTAAAAGACGACTTGTTCATTAATAATACGACGTTGTTTGGTTTTAATCCAAATGATGTCATTTAAGTTTTCTTCTTAACCCGACCCCCTCCCCCTCTGCGCTATTTTTCTTCTCTCCCCGGTGGCCTGCGACAGTTTTGTGCGATTTGGCTTGCTTCCACTGTCAGCTTTTACCTGTTTTTTGTCCCGTCGTACGTCATTTTGAGGTAAGCTCTCTATTGGGTTTATTTTTTCTTCAAAAAACGAAGCAAGCAATAGTTATATATATGTATACCGTAGGTGTTGGGTTAGTTTTTGTGTGATGATTGTGGTGTATGCATTTTTTTGTGTCATTGTTGGTTTATTTGTTATTTACATATATTGTTGTTGGTAAATAATGGAAAAATGCATTTGTTTTGTGATTAGTTAGAGATAATACATATTGCCTATGAGTTG
>JAOTAY010000191.1:27528125-27550420 GCA_025629805.1 Erythroxylum baracoense | reverse complement strand
ACATGTCACAAGCTTAAGCCTTCACTTAGTTTCTTTCCAATTAAAATTCAATTTCTAGTCCAATTTTTCCCAAAATTCCAATGGCTCAAATTAATAACTCCTACAATCATTTATCTAAATTTCCAGTGCCATTGGGCAGTCATTTCCAATACCGGTACACAATCAGCCTGTCGCTTGGCATTTTCCTAGTCCGAAAAATTTCCCCGAAAATTTCCAGAAAAATTTCTAAAATTCTCTAAAATTCTCAAACCTCATTAACCCTCTCCAATTAAATTTTTACACAACCAAATCACATTTTTTTCCATAACAATTACATTTATTCACAATAAACCGGAAAATGTCATGAATGCATGTACAGTCATTTTTCATCTGCAAAAATTACTGTTCACGTGTATATATATATTATATAATGCATGAGCATGAGATATGTTTTCCTAATTTCTCCGATTGATCTCACGTGTACCAATTTCTATGGTTCAACCCTTTGTATGGAAACGGGATGTTACACAACTTCACGAAACTAATTTAACTACAAACATTATCCCTTAAGTAACTTATTAATTTGCAAAATCTGTGTCTATGTACATTAGACTAAATATACATATTAACCAAGACCTTAATGTCAAAATTTGTTCACCCTTTTCACTTGCTCAACCACATTGATAATCATTCAATCCATAAAAAATGTAACTATCCCTAAGTAAGTTTTCATGAAAATTCAAGCTATTCACATGGTTGGTAGGTTTTATTTGACAAAACATTATTTTTGTTAATTTTTATAGACATGAACCTAGCCTTTTACAGAAAGACAAGCATTCGTGATGAATGTCAATCCTATTACTCAACTAGGTCATGTTTTTATTAAGCGGCTTGGTTGGAAACTCATTATAGCCTTTTGACGTAAAGGTACACATTTTTTATGCATGTCAATCTGGTTACTCAGCTACATCTTATCGTCAACTGGCTACTAACTCTATTTATAACCCAAAGGCTAACAGAATAGTTATTTGTTTAAGATTTTCCTCATTTTTTATGCCTATCTTATTGGTTTAACTAATCATTCTCATAAAAATGTACTAGTAATTCCACTTATTCGATTGACCTAAAATTATAAATGAATGTGGCATCTTCCTAGAGTGAATAAACTAACATCGTATCCTAATTAACTTGCATATTTAGCCAAAGTAACCTAGGTCACTAATTTCGCAAGCTAATAACTCTTCTCAACCTAAAAGACTATGTTTAAAGCTAAACCAATTCCATTAAATCCTTGCCATTGACACATTCACACAAATCACATTATGGAACCTAAATAAACAATCATGAAAATATGCAAAATTCACATTCAAATTAAAACAAACATACACACAACCCTCCCTACACTTGGACAACACATTGTCCTCAATGTGAAAAGAGTAAAAGAAACAACACATAAGGTGGGAATACATATAACATAAAATAAACAAAACATAAAGAAAGAATTTAAAAGAGAAAGGGTTAGAACACAAAACTGTCATGGTGATGCAGGTAGTGACAGTGATGGTGTCGGAAACCAAATTTACTTACCACAGAGATTTCTTTCCTATCTTATAATCAATTCAAATAGAGAAAGAGAATTAATAATCCTTAACCATTCCAAATCATGAAAACTTATTTGTCAGCACTTAGAACAAATCTAGCTACACAGAATCTAAATTTAACTTCTAAACGTGCTATGTTATGGTCATTAGCTTGACCTTGCATCCTTGGAAACTCAGCCGTGATCAATTATGAGTGATTTGCTTCTATTTATATTTCCCAATTTTAGCTTTGTAGCTTGTAAATAAGGTACGTGTTGGAAGATAATGAAAAGGACAATCAATCGAATCAAAGATTCTTGTAATGTCCTTTTCAATAAAAAATTGTCAACATAATTGGAAATGATGAAATCCCATGAATCTTTAAAGGAATTAGATATTTTGTCCTATAAGAAGGTGAATAACTCTCTTTATTTCTCAATCACCTTCGTCTCCTCTTCTGCTTTCACTTTATGAATAGATATTTTCATATCTGCTTCAATCTCTATGTCCCTTATCATCTGTTCTTCTTCTTCTTTCTCCTTTAAAGATTTGACCACATCAATTTTCCTAAATGAGGGTGGAGGTGGAATTTATGGAGGTTCTCATTCTTTTCTTCATTCTCTTGCTTCTTTTAGCCTTTTTCAAGGTAGGTTTAAGTTGGTTTATTCGGTGGTTCTTCTAGCTCTTTCGCACTATTAAGTGTGATAGTCTCATATGGCTCTATTGAATTTACTTTCATGTTGCACAGACTGTTTTCACACTTCTTTTACAAAAGTCCCTAGAAAGATAGCCCATTTGAACTTCTAGGTTGTGAATAGAAGAGGCATAATCTTGCATTACTTGCTCAAACTTCTCTTCCAATCTCTTATGAGGCTCTTTGATATTTATGAGCTTATCCATGGTCTTGTCCAATTTAGAATCGCATGAACTAGACTCATCTTATTGAAATCTTAATAGGTCTTGATGCTCTAAATGAGTCTTTACATTATTAGACTAACAAAAATCTAGGGGGTTTTGCCTCCTCGGATTGTACATGTTTAAATAAGAATGATGACTTCCCTAACCAAATTATGCCTCATAGGAGTTCACAAGGGTCCTTTGTATAGGAAAATCCTAATGCATATGTCATATACACACGGTGCGGAAAAAAAAATTGTTCTAAGACTTTCTCGAAGTCTAGAATCTATATGCCTATATAAGGAAATGCCATTAAACCTAGGTGAAAATTCCTAATTCATATACATGTTCATAACACACACATATATAGGAATTCATGGTATTTACACAAATCAATCATTCATTTAATAACCATGTACCTTGTAAGTAGTCTCTTTCATTCTTCAATCTTCTAATCATTGAGTTGTCACAAACCACAACGAGGAAAATAGATCATCTCCAATGATATCCATGTAGAGATCTGAGAATCTAACCAAATCAAGCACTTTGATCTAGAAATGGCTAGAACAAAGACAAGAGTGTTAGCTCTTTTTGTTGTTCTATGGAGAGCAAGAACGTTAAAGCAAACGGAGAGAAAAAATTGTTAAAGCAAATGGAGAGGAAGAAGATAAGAAAGATGAGAGAGTGATAGATGATAATCGTGAAGGATATATCTTCCTAAACAATTCTCACAATCTTCTTCCTTTTTTTTTGCTTTTGATTTGTTGTCTTTTAGCATTTTTATCTTTTCTCCGTTAAAGACCATAAATGATTAACCTCTCTTCCACATTACACTTCTCTTATATATATATATATATATATGCTAAGGTGGTCCAATCACACTAGGATCGGTCCTACCGAGTCCTGGATATGGAAAAAACACCAAAGACCTATTTCAGTAATATCCACATCGCGATCTCATCAAGACAGATCCTGATCTCATCGGGATCCATTTGGTTCTATTGCTCTACAAATAATGGATCTCTATCCAAAACCATTTTATGAATCCTCTAAATCACTCTTATACATATGACCCATTAGGTTTCCGGTTATGTTGGGCACTTGGATTAACACTTAATCCAAGTAAGTCATGAGCAGCGTCTAGCAACACATCATGACCATCGATTGATCGGAAAGTAAGTGGTTTGAAGAACAAACCCATGCTTGTCATGAGCTATCTCACGAATCCTCCCATATATAATTGCTGTGCAATTCGTACTTTCACCATGCTATACCCCACTTGTTTATGAGTATGGGCAAAGTTTCAACTCTCACTAGACTGACTACGTCAAATCTAGCCCAAGTGATATCAGTTCTCATCCTGGGACTCATTACTCTATATGTCAATGAAAACATTTTTCAGAACACATGTACTCAGGCTAGAGACTCCCAAGTAATGACCCCGATAAGAAGTCGTGGGTATCATCTTTTGCTATCACAAAAGTGGTGAATCCTCTATTGGCTACTTAATTAACTTTTAATACCTTAAGCTATACCCAATAACCATCCTATAAGCGACCTCTGTAAGGCAACAAGGGATGGAGTCAAAGCACATAATCAGTATCCCAAGATATCCTTGAGTACCTTAAGTCTAAGGGTACTTTTACCATTGTTATGATGAGATTATCACTGACATTAGAATAGAACATCCATGTGATGATCTCATGGTAGGTCATCCAATGTACTTACTACCTATAGTAAATATCTACATCTCAACTTTAAACATCTTATGTTTACAGTTTCTAAGATCCACTAACTGATTAAATCAAGGAATTTGACATGTGCTAGTCTATCTGAATTAACGATGTCCAGTCTCATAAATCCTATGACTAGGGATAATTTAGATACTGACATAATTGCACATGATAGGAACCTCATTACTATGATCACATCATAATTTCCTTCATGCTATGTCATATATTGTGGACTTCAATAATTTTCTTATAGATCAATATCAATTCATAAATAATGAACACCAAATTAATGAAATATGTTTTTCTTTATTATTAAAATAAAGTCTATATAAAACTTTGTACAAAATGTACTAAAGGCGATTGCCTTTAGGGAACTACTATAACAAATATCCCATTTGACCTAAATCGAATCTCCTTAGTATCTAATACCATAGGTGAGTACATGAGAATCAAATTTATTATATGACAATGGCTTCCTCAATGGATCAACAATATTCTGCTCGGTGGGAAATCTCTGTATCGGTACATTACCTCGACCAATGATCTCCCTGATCAGATGATATCTGCAGAGTATATGCTTGGACCATGGATGAGACCTTGGTTCCTTTACCTGTGAAATAGCCCTATTGTTGTCACAATACAACTGTATAGTTCCATCACTGCTAGGAACCATACCAAATTTAGTAATGAACTTCTTGATCTAAACCGCTTCCTTTTCTATGTCTGAAGCCGTAATGTACTCTGCCTCGGTTGTTGAATCGTCAGTTGTCTATTGTTTGGAACACTTCCAACTGACCGCCCCGCCGTTTATTGTGAATATAAAACCTGATTGGGATTTGGAATTATCCTTATTAGATTGAAAACTGGCATTTTTTTGCCCACTCACTTTTAGATTTCCACCATCATATATCAAGAAAACATCCTTAGTCCTTCGCAAGTACTTGAGGATATTCTTAACAGCCACCCAGTGACCCTCACCAGGATCTGATTGGTATCTGCTCATAACACTTAGAGCATATGATATATCAGGTCTTATACAGAGCATAACATACATGATAAATCATATTGCAGATGCATACGGAATCATATTCATGTGCATGCGCTCATGTTGTGTCTTAGGACACAGATTTTGAAAGTGTTATCCCATGAGTCATAGGAAGATACCCTCTCTTGGATTGGTCCATGTTAAACCTCTTTAGCATCTTGTCTATATATGTTGATTGTGAAAGACCAAGCAACCTTTTTGATCTATCTCTATAGATCTTTATCCCGAGGATATAAGTTACTTCACTGAAATCTTTTATGGAAAATTGTTTAGATAACCAAATCTTCATAGATTGTAGCATAAAGACATCATTTTCCTAGTAATAGTATGTCTTCTATACATAGCACAAGGAATACGATTGCACTCCCACTAAGCTTCTTATAAACACAGGGTTTATCCAGATTTTGTGAGAAACCAAACTCTTTGATTATCTCATCAAAGCGGATATTCCAACTCTTGGATGTTTGTTTCAATCCATAGATGGATTTTTGAAGCTTGCATACCTTTTTGTCATCATAGGAGATAAAGCCCTCTAGTTGTGTCGTATACACATACTCGGCCAGATTTCCATTTAGGAAAGTTATCTTCACATCCATTTTCCATATCTTATAATAATAATGAGTGGCAATGGCTAGGAGTATCCTAACGAATTTAAGCATTATTACTGGGCTGAAGGTCTTGTCATATTTTATTCCTTTTCTTTAATGGAAACCTTTAGCCACAAGCCTTGCTTTATAAGTAATCACATTACCATCTATGTCGGTTGTTTTTGAAAACCCGTTTACATCCTATGGGTTTTATTACCTCGAGTGTCTCAACCAAATTCTATACTTGGTTTTCATACATGGAATCCATTTCTGATTTTATGGCACTATGCCATTTCTCAGACTCTAAACTCTTTAGAACCTTTTCATAGGTAGTAGGCTCATTATCTTCTATGCACAATATGTCATTTTGTCCAATCACGAGAAATCCATATCTCTCGAGAACAGCATGTATCCTACATGACCTACGAACTTCCTATGTTGAAGAAGGTTGAACTGTTACTTCATCTGTATAAGTCACAGTCTTAGGTTCAGGTAGTTGATCTGCATCTGTTCGAGCATCTTGAACTTCTTCAAGTTCAATTCTGCTCCCACTGTCTTCTTTTGAAAGAAACTCTTTCTCTAAAAAGACAGCATACTTTAAAACAAACACTTTTTGTTCCTCAATATGGTAGAATTGATATCCCATTGTTTCTTTAGGATATCCTACGAACAAGCACTGGTCAGACTTCGCATCAAACATATTTGACTATATTCGCTTCATGTAAGCGAGATAATCCTAAACGTTCAAATGAGAAAGATAGGGTTTTTTGTTAGTCCACATCTCATATGGAGTAACATTAACTACCTTTGATGGAACTCTGTTTAACAAATAAATAGATATCTCAAGTGCATATCCCCAAAAGGATTTTGATAAATTTGCAAAGCCCATCGTCGACTATACCATATCCAACAAGGTTCGGTTTCTTCTTTCAGCTACGCCATTGTGTTGTGGTGTGTAAGGTGGAGTCCATTAAGATAAAATCCCATTATCTCTAATATAATCTAAAAATTCTTGGTCTAATTATTCCCTACCTCAATCGGATCATAGTGTCTTAATACCTTTCTTAAGTTGGATTTCTTCTTTATTTATGAATTGTTTGAATTTTTCAAATGCATCAGGTTTGTATCTCATCAGATATAAATACCCATTTTAAGAATAGTCATCGATAAAGGTAATGAAGTAAAGAAAACCACTTCTGGAATGGATGGACATTAGACCATATACATCTGAATATATTAGGTCTAATACTCCAGTCGCTCGTTCACCCTTTCCTTGAAAGGATAACTTAGTCATCTTGCCTAATAAAAAAGATTCACACATGTCATATGATTCATCAATTGAAAGGCTTTACATCTTGTAATTTTCATTCTGCATCTCTTATGATAACTCCATAAAACCATCCCTACTTACTAGAAAGTTGAAATTTTTGAAAGGAGAATTGTAAGAAACTGGGGAATTAAGAATAAGTACTTTAATAGTAGAGTGATCAGAATATAAAGCGGCACTAAAGTGAGCATATGAATTAGGAAATTGGCTTATCCTTAGTTAGTTAACCAATATTCTATTTAGTTTCATCTTATTATGGCATTTACCAAGCTGCATATTATTCTAGGTGAAGAAGCAATAAAAAAATTTACGGTCAGTCATTTGTAGTTTGGTAATAGCGCTTAATATAGCACGTCATAACATTACGCCAAAATAAACTAAACCTACTACTATAGTAATGGTTAGTCTAGATCAATCCCATAGAGAGTATTTAGTTAGCTTTTGAAATGAAATTAACAGGTGTTTAGGTTTTGGGGGGATGTGGGGAGTTTGGTTTGAAATAAGAAAATAAAGTAAAACTAACCAAATGAAAATAAATTAACAAAAACATGCGAAAATGATGAAAGTGGTGAATTCGTTATGAATATGATTTTTTTGGTTATATCTTGACCTACATACTAATTAAACTTATTTCATTGATTTGGTGTTTTTTTTACCTTTCCTACCAACTATTAATCGTGGGTTAACAATAAGCTCTACTAACCCTAGTTTTCCCTTAGGTTGTGTTTAGTCAAGATACGATCGTTAAATAAACCTAGCCATCGAATAACCTAGGATACAATCTCTAAATTCAATTGGGTAGCCGCATTACAAATTAGGAAAACCAATTAATCAAGGAAACAACCATATACGATGGGGTCATTTAGCCTAGGTTATATTATCCCTAATGATTACAAACCATAAGTCGCTACAAATGAATTACAATATAATACATAATAATTACGGATTATATTGAAATTATACCAATGAGTTGATAATAAAATTATCCAACGAACCCATTTAAATCATCTTTTCATTATACCCAAATAATAGACATAGGATAACATAATCAAGTCTTAAAGAGAGAAAGAAACAACAAAAAAGGAAGGAATGCCTAACCAGGTGGTCAGCGTCGATGTCGCCTTTGAACTAACGTTAGGAAGCTAGCCCTCTATTGGTCTTTCATGGTTGAGAGCTTTCTTTGTCCTCTTCATTCTCTCTTAAAACCCTCTTCTTCTCCAGCTGAAAAATATCGAAAAAATTTCATGACCTTTGTCGTCACAAAAATGAAGAATTTATAGCAAAAGGTAGGGTTTAGGTGAGGTGCCATTATGCCATACCCGTGACTTGCTCACGACTGTGAGAGGTGTCTCACGGCTGTGAGTGGTGTCTCACATTCATAATACACCTTATCACGGCTGTGACTTGGTGTGTTGCAAGTGTGACACACCTTCTTATGGATGTGACACCTTAATTCCTTGCTCTTTTTGTCTTCTTCTTTCTCCATCTTTCTTCTTCTTTGTATTTTTAGCATATGTCATATATTTCTTGGCATTTACTTGTCTTCTTTTGTTTTTAATCTTCTTCTTCTTGCTCTATGAAGACAAAGGATTTTGAATCTTCAGAAAATGACTCAAATGTAGTGCTTTTGACTCACTTTAGCTTCTTCACTTCTAAATTGTGCCTAAAAGCACTTATAACTAAAGTGAGTATCTTAAGCACTTTCCTAGCAATAATCGCTAAGAGTTATAGAATAATTATACAATCAATTAAACATGCATCAATTTCCCCCACATTTAGCTTTTGATTGTCCTTATACAAGACATCAAAATTAAGATCATAGACCCAAAAACATTTACTCATTTCCTATATATTCCAAGAATACACAATCATAAGAAAGGATGAATAACATTCATCACATTCAATACTTCTACTCATGATCAATCAACATTCAATATCTTTAAAAATTGAGCAATCTAATGGCAGATTTAGAAAATGTGTTTAAAGAAGATATATTCTCGAGTATACTCAACACCATTCATGATCATAACAATCCACAACTTTGCATATTGTTTCATTTCTCTACCACTAAAATTCACATGCAAAATCATAAATCAAAGGACTTTTTAGGGTTGTAATGTAGGCAAGGGTTAAGATGAGATGTATTTAGATTAAGTAACATGAAAGTCATTAAAGCTAGTGAAACAAAAGTAACACTCAATGTACATCAAGTGCATAAACCAACATTCAATCACAATTATTTACATCAACTATAATGAATACAAAAAAGATATTTCAAAGCTCAAACTTGAGCTCTCACAGCCAAACCACATGAAGCATAAATCACTCATAAAATTTGACCATAAATAGACTTCGTAACCATAAGGAGTGACTAGTGAAAGCAACATCCACCTCATATTTAACATACTCAAATAATTCATTCAATACAACTTTAGGAGGATGCATTAATTATGAATAACTTTGTAAACCATATGCATTTCCTCTTTGATACATTTATTTAAACAATGTTTTCCTTTTTCTTTTCTCTTTGCTCTTTCTCTTTCTTTTTTCTTTTTCTTTTTTCATATAAATATTAAAATAGCATCCCAACATTATAACCAAATCACACATATGTACACCCCCATATTTATACTTTTGTACATCCACAAATTCAATAATCAACAAATGTTTCACTAGCTTTAAGGCTTGGGTAGGGCATTTGGCTAGGTGCATGTAATGTGGTTTATACAAAAGGAAAAGCTAATAAAGCTCAAAGGGGGTTAACAAAGGAAAATTCACATAATAGGTAGGCTTTTTGGATAATTTAGCTTGTAATCAACAAATAATGCCTAATCATTTTCATGAAAATGCATGTGATAAAGATGTGCTCTTGAATAGAAAATCAAAGCAAAGTAAGGAGGTACTTATCATAGAGGTCACACTTAAATAAAGATAATGAGACTGATATGGATGTATTAGTCTCATAAGGCTCAAATCTCACTAGCTTTATCTACCACTAGTCACCACTCTTCTGAAGATAATGCACATTGACCAATTATAAGAGCAAAAGTACATGCTCGAGTTGCTATGAAATTCTTTCATTAATTCATTCTTTAATCATGAGTATATAGTTCTAGAATCAATAGGAAAAAGAGAAAATGTTTGTTTGCTTGTTTTATTCTCTCTCTCATTTTGATTGAAAACTTAAAAAAAGGTAAAAAAACAATTTCAAAACCACACATGCATAAAAGAAATAAATGTGAGAATGTAAAGAAAAAGAAATTAATTTACCTTGGGTTGCGTCACAAGAAGCTCCTTTGTTTAATGTCACTCCTCATATGATAAAATTATAGTCTTCAGGTATAATCGTTTCAACTATCTCCATATGAGGTTATTTAGGATAGGGCCTTGGTTGATAATCTTTCATATTCAGCAAATGCCCAATCTTCAGACTTCCAATCTCTACTGAGTCTATACACTTTGGAAAGATTTCAAATGTCTCTTCACCTTTTTCTTTTTCAATTAATTTCCCCAATCTATCAAGTAAAGGTGAATGGTTAGTATTAACAATAATTATGGAATCAATACTCACATCTAAACTAAATGATATTTCATTTTCTACTTCGAGCTCCTTCTTTAGTTCTTCAACACAAGCAATTACTTCAATAATCCTCTCAAAAGTCTCAAGCTCCTCTTTATTTTGTAATGTCTCTACACTAACGTCCCTTGGTTACACCTCGGGTTGAGATATTTGCATCTCTTCACTTTGTGATTCTAGGCAATCGAGAGTTTCCATCAGCTAATCCATCTAGTTTACCAAGTTCTGGATTCTAGAACTTGTTTCCTACTAGACCTGATGTATACCCTATTGAAGTTGCTACTTTATACTTTATTGAAATTAAATTTGGTTAGCAGTAAGAGTATTGATCAACTTGCAAGAGATGTATTTGATTTTTGCTGGCTCTCGAGATCTTGGATGTTATACCTTGTATCCTACCAAATTACCTTTCATCATACTATAATTGTAGAGTATTCTATCGAAATTGCTACTATAATTGTTGAAATAGTTGCTACATATTCTATTGAAATTGAATACTGTTAGCACTCATAATGACCACGCATCGTAACACTAATAAAAATAAACTAACTAGACAACTTATATAGTAGTGTTGAGCCTAGGTCGATCCCACAGAGAGTGTGTGTAAAGTTTCTGAAATGAAAGTAATTGGTGTTTAGGTTTAATAGACGGTTTTGGATTTTTCAAACAAGAAAATAAAATGAAACTAGACTAATAAAAACAAATTAAAGAAAACATACGAAAAATGGGGAATTCAATAGGGACTGGATTTTTAGGTTCAATCTTAGCCTGCACCTTAATTAAACAGATTTCATTGATTTGTTGTTCTCAAACCTCTCCTAGTAACTATTAATTGTGGCTTAATAATTAACCCGAGTTTTCCCTTAGTTAGTGTTTAATTAAGATACGATCATTAATTAAACCTAACTATCGAATAACCTAGGATATGATCTCTAGATTCAATTAGGCAGTAGCATTACGAATTAGGAAAACTGATTAATTAAGGCAATAACCACATATGATGCGTCATTTAACCTAGGTTATATTATCCCTAATGATTAGGAATCATTAGTTGCTACACATGAATTTCAACATAACAATTATGGATTATATCAAAATTCTAACAATGGGCTTGTAAATAAATGTATTAAAATCATCTTTTCACAATATGGGCTCATACACAAATAACCAAACAATAACGATAATACAATCATTCATACACAAAGCCCAAATCCATATGCCTAGGATAACACATTCAATTCAATAAGAGAGAGAAAAACAATCAAAATATGAAAAGAATGCTTAACCCGGGTTGTCGAAATCAATGTCACCTCCTAACTGGTGTCGGCACGTCTAGCCCTCTATGGGTTTGAGGGAAAAATTGCTTCAGCCCCTCCAAGAATGTCCCACCTAAAGACTACCCTACTACTGCCTCTCCATGCCTTTTTGCCTAACCTACCGCTACTGTTCTATCTCATTTTTTTGATTTATTTGTTAGTCTATCTATAGTGTTTTTACGCCCCCTCATATTGTGCATTTTTGTTAAAACGCATCATGCATGAACATGGAATATGCGTTTCGCAAAGGTGGTCTACATTTATGTTCACACAGATGTTGTCTGTGTTTACACAGGACATCTACATGAATGCACATGTTATCTGTGCTTCGTTCCTCTGCTGTCCTCTTGTGCTATCGTTTTGGTACTCTCTACCTTGAATGTTGCGTCGACATTTTCTGCTCTTGATTGACTTCTACATTACACATCATTTTCCTTGCTTGTCAAAACGCTGACATTTCTTCATAGATTGCTACTATTTTACTGCTTCATTAAATTGATGTTTTTGCATGGCAAAAACATGCACGTGTTGCATTCTTTCTATGATTCTTCTTCTTTTTAGTCCATTTTTCTTGTCTTCCTTTTATCTTGTAATTAATATTAATCTTCAAAAAATGGCCCAAATATCGTACTTTCGACTCACTTTAACTTCTTTGTTTTCGAATTGTGCCTAAAATCACATATGAGTCAAAGTGAATATCTTAAGTAGCTTCATGTCTTTAATTGCTAAATGTTATGAAATATTTAAACAATCAATTAAACATATATCATTTTCCCCCACACTTAGCTTTTGTCCGTCCTAGGGCAAAACATTAAATTAAGCTCAAAGACCTTAAAACATTGATTCATTTCCCATATGATCTAAGAATACATAAATCATAAACAAAGATGGATTACTTTCAAAAATCATAACAAGAAGTCAACATTCTAAGCATTTACTCATGATCAATCAACATTCATCATCTTAAAAAACTGAGCAATCTGATGGTAGATTCAGCAAATGTGTTTAAGTAAAATATATCCATGAGTACACTCAACAATATTCATGACCATGACAATCCACAACTATGCATATTATTTCATTTCTCCACCACTAAAATTCACACACAAAATCATGGATCAAAGGACTTTTCAAGGTTGTAATGTGTGTAAAGGTAAGGTGAGATGTATTTGGGTCAAGTAGCACGAAAGCCATCAAAACTAGTGAAACAAAAGTAACACTCAACATGACATCAAGTGCACAAGTTAACACTCATCAAAAACTGGTTACCATAAGCTATGACGAATGCAACATTTATATTTCAAAACCCAATTCAGCTCTTACACACAAACCACATGAAACATATACCAATCCAAAGGAATCACTCATACAATTGATGACAATAGATTGAAAACACAAAAAAGTTAACCTTCTAAGCCAACATTTTCCTCATATTCAACATACTCCAATAACACATTCATTACAACTTGAAGAGGATGCATTAATCATAAAAAACTTATGCAGTTCCTCCTTGATACATTTATTTTAAACAATTTTTTCTTTTTTCTTTTTATTTTTTTGGCTTTTCTCTTTTCTTTCTTTCTTTTCCTTTCTTTTCTTTTCTCTTATAAAAATTAAAATAAACTACATCAATATGGGATTTTATTGATTAGATATAAAAAAACATCCCAACATTATAACCAACCCACACATATGTACACCCTTTACACTTAGAATTTTGTACATCCATAAACTCAACAATCATAAATGTTCCACTAGTATTATGGATTGAGTAAGACATTTGGTTAAGTATAAAACATATAATGAGGTTGATACAAAAAGAAAGGTTAATAAGGCTCAAATGGAGCTTAACAAGGAAAAAATCATGTTAATGGGGTAGGCTATTTGGCTAATATGGCTTATGAAAAAATGAATGCCTAATCATTTCCATGCTAATACATGGGATAAAAATGTGGTCTCAAATAGAAACTTAAAGCAAAGTCAGGATGTATGTATCATAAAGGTTACATGTTATCAAATGACAATGACATTGACATCGATCTGTCAATCTAATAAGACTCAAAATCTCACCGGCTTTGTCTACCACTAGTCACTTCTCTTCTAAAGATAAAGCATATCGACCAATCAAAAGAGTAAAAGTACATGATAAAGTTGTTATAAATTCTCTAGTCAATTCACACTCTAATCATTACTATATAATCCCAGAAAAAACAAGAAATGAGAAATTGTTTGTTTGTTTATCTTATTCTTTCTCTCATTTTGATTGAAAACTTAAAACAAGTAAAACAAACAAAATCAAAAACACACGTGCACATAAAAAGTAATGCGAAAATGTAAAGAAAAGACATGTACGTCCTTTGGGTTACCTCCCAAGAAGCGCTTTTGTTTAGAGTCATTGGCTTGACTATGTTTTCTCCTCATGTGACAAAATTGTGATCTTCAGGTATTACAGTTAGCACCATTTCCACGCGAGATTGTTCCTCATAGGGCCTTAGAAATGATAAGATCTTTGGAGCAAGAAGAAGGGGTTGATCTGTATCATCTTGACTTGGTTCTGATTTCTCTACTTTCTTTTTTTAAGAATATTAAGTCGGGGTCTTCTCCTACCCGTATCGAATCGAAAATATTGAGCCAAATTTGAACATCATTTCCATTTAGCATCCTTCCTATCCTTAGACTTTTGATCTCTACTGAGTCCATGCTTTCTTAAAAGATCTCGAATGTCTCTTCACCTTTTTCCACCTCATTTAATTCCTCTAACCTGCTAGGTAAAAGTAAAGAGTCATTCTCAACAACGAAATGGAACTCAATACTTACCTTCGAGCTAAAAGATATAGCTTTTTTCTACCTTTAACTCCTCAACTTCTTTGACACAAGCAATTCGTTGAGGATTGACCTCAAAATTCTCAAGGCCCTCATCACTATGTAAAGTTTTTGCACAAATGTCCATTAGATACACCTCAGGTTGATACGACTACTCCTCTTTGTTTTGTGGTTCCATATGAGTGACATCTCCCTATGAGGAAATGCTTTTTGCTGGAATTACAAAGTATCCTGTCAAATTTATTATATACCTTACTGAAACAACTGTTGCATATTTTGTTGGAACTACTGCATATTCTGTTGAATTTGAAGATTGTTAGCAACCATAATATTAAGTAATTCTTTTACAAATGTACCTAAGTCGTGTTGGCTCTTTGAATCTTGGCAACTAGATTAAGATTACCTTTCATCCTGCTAAAATTGTTGGATATCTTGTTGGGTATTTTGTATACTCTCTTGAAGCTGCACATGCCTTCTTGAAATTAAAGATGGCTAGCATTACAAGTTTGGATATAGTTCCAGAGGCATACCTGAGTTGTGACAAAAAGTTTCCTGTCCACACGGGAATTGTTGTGTGTCCTACAAACTATCATAGAAGTAATTATGGTGGTTATCCCATCCGTAACCAAGGTTAGGTTGATCAGTCTAACCTTGGTTATAGGATTAAGAATAAAAGTTAAAGTGAAAATTACTTCCATCCATTATTTTTTAAAAATTTTGTTAAATCAAAAACACGATACGAAACAATGAAATGATCATGAAATAACTAAAAAGAAACCAATTACAAACAAATATATACAAAACACCAATTAAAATCACAATCAAAAACTAAAACATCTCACCCACAGGTAACAGCGCCCAAAATTAATCATAACGCTAGTTAAAATAAACTAACTAGACTAATACTATAGCAATGGTGAGTCTAGGTCAATCCCACAGAGAGTGCGTGTTAAGCTTTCGAAATGAAAGTAATAGGTGTTTAGTTTTAACGAGCTGGGGGGAGTTTGGATTTTCAAACAAGAAAATAAAATGAAACTAGACTAATGAAATCAAACTAAAGAAAAAATATGAAAAATGATAAAAATGGGGAATTCGGTAAGGACCTGGTTCCTTGGTTCAATCTAGGCTTACACCCTAATTAAACAAATTTCATTGATTTTTTATTCTCAAACCTTTCCTAGCAACTGTTAGTTATGGGTTAATTATTAACCCGAGTTTTCCTTTAGGTAGTGTTTAATCAAGAGACAACTGTTAATTAAACCTAACTACCGAATAACCTAGGATATGATCGATAGATTAAATTAAGTCGTAGTATTACAAATAGGAAAACCAATTATTCAAGGCAAGAACCACATATGATGCGTCATTTAACTTAGGTTTTGTTATCCTTAATGATTATGAATCATTGGTCGCCACACATGAATTTCAACCCAACAATTACAGATTATATCAAAATTCTGGCATTGGGTTTGCAAATAAACAATTCAATGAACACATTAAAATCATCTTTTCATAATACCCAATAGGTTCATACACAAATAACCAAACAATAACGATAATGCAATCATTCATGCGCAAAACCCAAATCCATATGCCTAGGATAACACAATCAATTCAATAAGAAAGAAAGAAATAGCAAAAACAGGAAGGGAATGCTTAACACGGGTCTTCGGTGTCGATCTCACCTCTGAACTGATGTCAGTATGTCTATCCCTCCATGGGTCTCTGGGGGAAAAATTGCTTTAGCTCCTTTAAGAATGTCCCACTCGAAGACTCCCCTACTACTACGCCTCCACTCCTTTCTGCCTAATCTACTGCTATTGTTCTATCTCATTTTTTTAATTTATCTGTTAGTCCATCTATAGTGTTTTTATGCCCTTTGTACTATGCATTTTTGTTAGAACGCATCATGCATGAACTTCATGCAAACATTGTCTATGTTTTGTTCCTTTGTTGTCCTCTTCTGCTCTCATTTTGGTGCTTTCTATCTTGGATGTTGTGTCGTCATTCTCTACTCTTGCTTGGCTTTTACACTGTACATCATTTTCTTTGCTTATCCAAATGTTGATGTTTTCTTTATAGACTACTACTGTTTTACTATTCCATTAAATTGATGTTTTTGCATGGTGCTGGTTTTTTTTTCATGGAAAGCTACCGTTTTACTGCTCCATTAAATTGATGTTTTTTTCATAGAAAAAACATGCATATACTGAATGCTTTCTATAATTCTTCTTCTTTTTGATCCATTTTTCTTGCCTTCTCCTTGTCTTCTAATTTTCTTCTTCTTGCTCTATGAAAAAAAGTGAATATTAATCTTCCAAAAATGGCCCAAATATCGCCCTTTCTACTCACTTTAACATCTTTGCTTTCTAATTTTGCCTAAAATCACATATGAGTCAAAATGAGTATCTTAAGCAATTTCATGTCCTTAATCACTAAGTGTTAGGAAATAATTAAACAATTAATTAAGTACATATCACGTAGTATTAAGCATATCTTCTAGAGATGTCCCTGAGTCATAATAAGAATCTTTTGGTCTGTACGAAAATTATTGCGCATCCTGCAAACTATTATGAAAGTAATTCTAATGATTATCCCAATTATAACTACAATTTGAATAATCACTCCAAACATATTTATAGGATCGAGAATATGAGTTATAAAAGAAATTAATTATATCTATATACATTTTTTTGAAAACAAAATAAACACTAAACAACAAGTAAAAAGATCATGATATAACTGAAAAGAAACTAATAACAAACAAATTTGTGCACAATACAATTTAAAATCAAGAACAAAAACTAAATCTCCTTACTCCCCAACAATGACGTAAAAATTGATACAACGCATCGTAACGCTATGTTAAAATAAACTAGACCTATTACTACAATAGTGGTGAGTCTAGGTTAATCCCACAAAGAGTGTTCGGTTAGCTTTTGAAATGAAATTATTCGATGTTTAGGATTTAAAATCATTTTGGTTTGAAATAAGAAAATAAAGTAAAACTAACCTAAAGAAAATAAATTAATGAAAACATGCAAAAAAATGAGGAAAGTGGTGAATTCATTAGGAATCTAGTTTTTTGGTTCTATCTTGGCGTACACCCTAATTAAACATATTTCATTGATTTGTTGTTCTTTCACCTCTCCTAGAAACTATTGATTATGGGTTAACGATAAGCTCTACAAATGCTAGTTTTCTTTTAGGTTGTGTTTAATCAAGATACGATCGTTAATTAAACATATCGACTAAATAACCTAGGTACGGTCTTTAGATTCAATTAGGAAGCCACATTACAAATTAGGAAAACTGATTAATCAAGATAAACACATAAGATGGGGTCATTTAACCTAGTTTATGATATCCTTAATGATTACGGGCCATTAGTCACTACAAATAAATTTCAACATAATAGTTATAGATTATATCGAAATTTTAGCAATGGGTTTGTAATAAACAATCCAATGAATGCATTCAAATCATCTTTTCATAATACCCATATAATAGACATAGGATGGCATAATCAATTCCGAAAAAGAGAAAGAAACAAAAAATATAAGGAAGGAATGCTTAATTAGGTGGTCAATATTGATGTTGCCTCTGAATCAGCGTCAGGAAGCTGGCCCTCCATAGATCTCTCACAGTTGAGAGCTTTCTTTGTCGTCTTCATTCTCTCTCGAAGCTCTCCTTTTCTCTAGCTGAAAAAACAAGCAAAAGCTTTCATAACCTTTTCCGTCACAAAAATGAAGAATTTATAGCAAAAAGCAGGATTTGAGTGAGGTGACGCTGTGAGAGTTGTCTCATGGCTGTGAGTGGTGTCTCAAAGCTAAGAAAGACTCACAACCATGACTAACACACCTTCTCGTGATTGTGACACCTCGATTTCTTGCTCTTTTCTTCTTCTTCGTGCTCCATCCTTCTTCCTCCTTGTATTTTTTGCTATGTCTCATCTTTCTTAGCATTTAATTATCTTTTTTTGCTTTTAACCTTCTTCTTCTTACTCCATGAAGACAAAGGATTGTGAATCTTTGAAAAAAGACTCAAATGTAGTGCTTTCAACTCACTTTACCTTCTTCGCTTATAAATTGTACCTAAAACCACATATAAACTAAAGTGAGTATCTTAAGTACTTTCCTAGTAACAATCGCTAAGAGTTATGGGATAATTATACAATCAATTAAGCACTTATCAGCACATCTAATTATCTGCCAAGATTTGAAGTACGGATTATGTTTCCCTGAGCTTCAGAGGGATGTAGTATGCAGTTCATATATCCTACAATAAGTGAAGGCAAATTTATAGATGAATGAATAGAGAATAACTCCTTTAATGACTTAGCTCTCTAAAATTTAAAATTAGCTGCATAGATGATATGATTTCCATCTCATTCCTTGTCTCATAGAGTTTGCACTTAAGATGAATAAACTAATTAACAAGCAATTTATGATTGTTGTAAATGATAAAAATTCTACCACTGTAATGATGCTCGTGGTTTGATTCATATTTCTAGCTTTTCCTAAAAAATTTAATAACATTGTAAATTTCTGTGTTTTTATTCTTTTTCCAAAAGCCCCTAAAAAATTAATTTCTTTTCCCTCAATAAATGCTTAATAGCTTAAGCATTATAAGGCTTACTAAAGCTTCCAATATTTTAAAAGATCATAAGTATTTAGGCCTTTTTCCTTTTACCCAGCTCCCCAAAAACATAAAAGAGATAGTATTTCTTCTTTTCATACCTAATCCCCTACTAGATGCTGGAGTAAATTGACCATTTTGCATAAGAATTTCATTAAGAAGTTCTTGTTAAGTAGCCTCCTCCTCTTCTTCATATTTTGTACATTCA
Source organism: Erythroxylum baracoense (assembly GCA_025629805.1). NCBI lineage: Eukaryota > Viridiplantae > Streptophyta > Magnoliopsida > Malpighiales > Erythroxylaceae > Erythroxylum > Erythroxylum baracoense. The sequence continues at coordinate 27,530,710 of JAOTAY010000191.1, read as the reverse complement.
ATGCTAGCTTTACCTTTATCTTTGGATGAGGCATTTATAAGATTTTCAGGTTACCCCTCACTTGCTTTTGCATCTACATTCAGGAGTACTATATTAGATCCATTATTTGCACTTGAAGCTTTTAGTTCATCCATTATCCCTATTAACTCATTATAATCTCCTTTGGCGAACATTTTCCCTCTTAGTTTCCAAATTTGTTGTCCCATATGAGACTTCCAATTATAAGATAGCTGAATTTTAGCTTTCACTAGATCATTAGTAGCAATAAGTTTCATAATTGGCAAGAATTTAGGCAAATGTTTCTTGGGATTGATTTCTATACACACTTAAGCATAACACAAATTTTTAAGTTTAGCAGTGGTTGAGTCAAAATCCACTAGTTTACCTCTTGCACTTGCCAAATAACTTAATCCATCTAAGGACCAATACTTAGAAGGTATATTATGGAAATTAATCCACAAAGGGATGGCTTTAATGCTATTCTTATCAAATTCTATTCCAAAAACCTATTTATGGATGAACATGGGTTTTCCACCCACATGCTAAGGTCCAGTTTCAAAGATTTTAGACATATTATTGACATTTGAAAATTTGAAAAGGAAAGTACCCTCCTCAATGAGTAGAATCTTATCTATTCCCTTATGACCCCATCTGATTGTGCACATATTTACATGAAAGGGAAGGTTAGTCTCTTATTAAGTAAGAAACCGACTAGAGTATTACACCAAAGCTTAGTACCTATTTGTAATAGTTTAAGAGGTAAGGAAACTGTACCATTAATCAAGGTTGAAGAGAAGAACTTAGGCTTTGTTATAAAAGATTTAGAAGCAACTAAGTTACTCCAAGACTTCATAGCATTCTAGTTTTGACTTTGGGATAAATCCCTCTCACTGCTACTTTTTAATGCTTATTTAATGGTGGGGAAGTGGATCTGTATTGCTTCTAAGGGAGTGGAGCCTCCCTTAGAGGTTTCCATAGAACATCTGTTCAGCTGAGTACATCAGCCATTGTTTATGTCACTATAGATTACTATTCACATCACTATAAAGTAATTAAAATTAATCTATAATGAGCTCCTCCTTTCCGCAATACCCACCTTACTTCTACCTTGCTCTCTGCAATCCCTAGAGTCAAACTCGTGTGTTTTGTTCACTCACTCCTCTCACACTCACTAGTGATTTGCTTGGTCGCGAGTGTTTCACTCTCACTAACCAAAAATATATTTTCTAAACCCTTTGGTCATTAATTTTTTTATAAAGAGAAATATCAAAAATCTTTCTAGAAAAGTGATTACCAATAGAGGACAAATATTTTCATTAAGGAATATCTTAGAATAAGTATTTCCTTCCTTTCAATTTTTTTAATTTTTCATGATGAATCAAGGATAAATAATTTTATATGAAGGTTAAATAGAAACTTAATGGATATTTTTATGTTTTGATTGAAGTTTTATTAAATTTTTTATATTTTATATTTTATATTTATGTGTGTTGTTCTTAATTCTGACCACGTAAAACTAGAAGCTCTGGTATAATTTCATCTACATATAGATGTAATCAGGAGGACCTATTTATGGATTATCTTTGGCATAAATATTAAGTATTAAATGGGAATTTGGAGACAGTTCTATATGAAACTTTCAATATTAGGATATCCTTTTAAGAGTTTTCAAAGAACTTAGTGCTTTTTAAAGAAAAGTAAATTAGGTAGACATATCACTTATTTTATTTGAGAATAATTGTTATACATAAAAAGGTGGTTGATCATTCACTAGAAAATCTTTGCAATTTAAATGACAGAATTCTTATAATTGAATAAGCATACAAGATAAAGCTAGAGGAAAATTTAGTTTAGGTATTTCTCTATATTAATATTTTCTTAAACTATTATAAAAATTCTTATGTTGGCCTAGATTAGTAAGTATTCAATTTAGTTTTAATCTAATAGAATAGATCTAGTACAGTCAACTCTCATAGGAATAATACTACCACTTTGCTAGCACAAAATAGTAGGTACATTTGCCTAGGTTATATATTACAATGATAGGGTATTGAAGCATTTCATCAAGCTCTCATAGTTATTGCTCAACATTTTTATCCTTTTGACCATTTTATGGAGATGAAACAAGAACTAACACACTCATATCTTAGATTATAGATGATTCTATAATTTTTCTCAAAATGTATTTATCTCTTTAGAAATTTCCTCTACCTCATGACCTCCTTTTAAACCCTAACTCACTTTCAATCTGGCACACCGATGTATGTCAAGCTATTTTCAGTTAACATCAGTGTTTTCTTTATATTTTTCCTTAAAATGATCTCCATTCTTAGAAATTTCATTTATCAAATAGTTGAAAATGTTGTAGAATTTTATAGTTCGATACCAAAAATTGCAAGGAACTTGATAAGGGTAATAGATAGAAGAACTCCAACATAAGATATTTATTAGAATAGAAAAGCAAGTCAAAGGCTTTTGAGTAAAAGGGTAGAAGGCAAGCAAGGGTAAATGTAACATCCCCTCACCAATTGCCATGAATAGGAGTGTATAAGTGTATAGTGACATATGCATGCATTCATATATGC
>JAOTAY010000191.1:27501884-27522558 GCA_025629805.1 Erythroxylum baracoense | reverse complement strand
TTAAAAGTTTGAAAATATTATATTATAAACTTAATAAACGTATTTTTTAAAAATCATATTAAAAAGAAATATAATAACGTATTAAACACGTAAAAATAATATTTGTGTTAGAGTAGTGCTCTAAAGACAATCTCCTTTAGTACTTTTGTACTGACTTTGTTTTGATTAATAAAGCGAAAGGTAATTTTTTATTAGTTTAATATTCGTTAATATATGAATTGATATTGATCTTAAATTGAATTAATGAAGTACGTGATATAAAACATAGCATGAAGGAAATCATGATGAGATCATGACAATGAGATACCTATCATGTATAATTATGCTAGTATCTAAATAATCCCTAGTCATAGGATCAATAAGATAGGACATTATTAATCCAGACAGACTAGCGTATGTTATACTGCTTGTTTTGATCAAACAGTGGATCTCACAAACTGGAAGCATAAGATGTTTAGAGTTAACATAAGGATGCTTACTAAGGGTAGTAAGTACATCAGATGACTCGTAATGAGATTATCATATGGATGATTTATCAAATGATAATGATTAATCTCATCATAGCAATGGTGCAAATATCCTTAGACTTGAGATACTCAAGGATATCTTGGATACTAATCCTGTGCTCTAACATCATTCCTTGTTACGTTAAGATGAGGTCCCTCTTAGGGTATTGATTGGGCACAGCTATTGGTATTCGAAGGCAATTGGGTAGCCAATAAAGGATTCACCACTCCTGTTAGAAGGAGATGATACTCACGGCCTCTTGTCGAGGTCATTACTCAGGAGTCTCTGGGCAGAGTACTTATGTGTCATAAAGAGAGTCTTCAATGACACATAGAGTAATGAGATCCCAGGACAAGAACTAACATCACTTAGACTAAATGTGATGTATTCAGTCTAGTAGGAGTTGACACATAGCCCATACTTTGAACCAAGTAGGGTATAGTGTGGTGAAAGGATGAATTGCACGGAAATTATCTATGGAAAGGTTCATAAGTTGGATAATTAACTATAAAAGAGTTTGTGTGTTAATCCACTTATATTCTGGCAAATAGGCATAATGAAACCCTTCATGATATGCTTGAATTAAGAGTTAATTCAAGTGCCTAAAATAATCGGGAACCTAAAGGTCATACGCATAAAAGATTAGATGAAAAGTAAGTGTGTATGGCCTGTTTTAAGCAGGCCATTGTGGCCAAAGGCAAGATATGCCACGATCGTGACTGAAGTCACCAAATGGTATATAAGTGAGTTATTCACTTATATACATGATCTTCCTTCACTTTTTACACACTCAAGTGACAGAGAAGGGGTTCTATAGGACTTCTAGAGTAAGAGTAACGTGTCTTGAGTCTTGTTCTTGTAATTCATGCAAGTGTTGCATGAATCAAAGTGCATGCAACAAGATTCTTAACCTATCTTCCATCATCTTAAGCATCTACTATAACTCATCTAGTTTGGTGCTCAAATAACCCTTATACATTATTTATTCTTCCATCCTTATGTGTTCTTAGAGATTAAGGTAGGGTTTGGTGTTTGCAACAACCCAAAAAAGGAGAAGAAACAAGAAAGGAGGAGAAACACAAGGTAAAAAGTTTACACTTCATGTTCTTTTATATATATCTTTGCATGCATGTTAGATCTTGTGGTTTTCGGGTTGCCATGGTGTTGGAATCTTGATTCTGACACTTTCGCTAAATCCACATACATATGATGCATGCATTAATGGCAAACCTTACACTCCTGTGCCTGAAACCTTCAGCTTGTAGTGAAGAAATCCTAGAAGCCAACAGGAAGAATCTTTAGTAGTGGAAATTATTAAAAGCTCACGGGAATTGATTACCATTAGAATAAAACTAATAGTGTACCAGGCCAAGACAGAAATGATTCTTTGAATGGACTGATCAGTACTAGTGTTTAAGTCTCTAGCTCACACTTTGAAACAGTAACTACTGAAATTGTTACTTAAATTAAAGGAGAGGCAATACAATCATACCAAGGAGATTTCTGAGCAAGTAATGTTTATAATGGACTAAGCTAAAAATTTAATTGTTAAATATAGGCTAAATAATGCCAATTGTAAAAGTGACTCAATTGGATAATGGAAAGCAGGACTTTGAAACAGTATTTAGAAGAAGATCAAACATAAAGAAAAAGAATCCATCTATGGAGCCTATCAAATGACTATCTTAGTTTGGAATGTGAGAGGAGTAAATACTTCCATTAAAAAGATACTTATAAGAAATATAATAATCTATAATAAGCTGTAAGTAGTTAGTATTTTGGAGATAAGAATAAGAGAATATGGTGACAACTTGCTGAAAGTTTTTCGAACTCAATGGAGTGAAATTATAAATCACAATGCTCATCGTAATGGTAGGATAACTATTCTCTATGGTTCCAATGTTGTTTCAGTGTCCTAGAATTGTTACTGACCAGATGATTCACCTAGAAATCTCAACTAGGTACTTTACTCAACCTGTTTATATCTCTTTTTATGTATGCAAATACTAGTTCTTTTTAAAGAGCATTTATTTGGAATCAAACTAAGGATAACTTAACTTCCATTAGCAGTCTATAGATAATTACTGATGACTTTAATTCTATTCTTTAATTTGAAAAGGCTAAATGTCATATATTAGTAGGATTACCTTGTTCAGAAACTATGTTGAGATGGCATAATTAATTGATATTCTAGTTAGGAGTAACTTCTTTACCTAGTATAATTGAAAACAAGGTGCGAATACCATCAGGAAAAAGTTAGATCGATGTATGGAAAATAATCAATGGATGTTGAAATTCCCTATCTACTTTTCCAATTATTCTTACAGTAACTTATCAGACCATACTCTAGTTCTAACTTAAACTGAAGCTGTCAATCCTAGAAAATCATTTAGATTCAATGACTTCTTACTCAATATGGCAATCTTTAAAGATGATATTTGGAAAGCATTGAGAGTAAGGATATTTGTCACAAAACATGCATATTATACAAAAAGCTGAACATTATTAAAATAGAATTCAAGATCCTTTTCAAAGATAAAATTGGTAGTACACATAAACTATTAAACACTACAAAGGGTCCCTTGGATTCCATTCAATAATAGATCTACATAACCCTACAAGAATTAGAGAAAATTTTTTTACATAATTTTTCCAAGGCACTTTGGTATGATTATTCACTTATTAAGTAGAGGTCAAGATTGGAATGGTTGCAAAAAGGGGATAGAAATACCTTCCATAATTACTATCTTCCTTCTTCATAATGTCGTTCACTTATTTAAGAATATCACCTAATTCTGTTTGATCATAATAAGTATTCAGCAAGAGTTATACGTTAAACCAAATGGTAGTAGAATATTGGCATTGAAAGTATAAATTTGATATAGATTCTTGAGTTAGGTTACATAGTACACAAAATGAATCCCATATAATCAAATATTTTGTCTTTTGTTCTTAATCTCCCTTTTGTTGCCATCTAATAATTGAAAGAAGCTTTTGGTATTAAAATTATCTTCCAGACTATCTAATACCAATTCACCTTTATGGAGTAGAGCATCAACAAATTTAAATATGATGAGTTAGTGAACAAGCTTGATCTGTTAGGTAACCAAATAGCTTTTTCTTCCTCATTAGTATATGGATAGTTTTTAGTAAGGTAATCCTCTGCGACTCTCTAAAGTTAGATAGCTAGGTTCCATCTTAAATATCCTCTTTCACTTTGGTTTTATAGTAAATTTAACCTTCAAGTGATTTAGCTCTTGTTTATAGATTAAAGATTATGGTTAGCCTAATTGTCCTGCCAAAACCAAGTTGAATTTCCATTCTCCATGTGGGTTTTTATTAAAGGGTAAATATGATCCCTTTTCTTTAACATTTATATAAAACTCTAAGATTATTTTCTTTTGATCTTAATATGTCAAAAATTAGTGTCTTTAAGATAAAATTCATTCAGCTATTATGACCACCAAGCTTCTTTATCACTATAAAGTCTCCAAAGTCTTTTTATTACTAAGGTTGTTTGGATAATCTGTAATTTCATCAAACCAAGTCCTCTTTATTTTTTAAGGCATAGTTCTTCCCAATTCACCTTATCCCTTTTGCATATATCAGCCACTCCAGTCTATAGAAAAATTTTTATCTAATTTTTCCAAATCCTTGTTTAGTTTTTTAGGTAGGAATAAGTGGGAGCTCCAATGTGTATACAAATTCCTCAAATCTAAAGAGATTAGTTCCAATCATTTAGCACTAGAAAGAGGTCTACTATACTAAGAATTTATTTTGCTCTTAAATTTTTCTAGCAGAGGCATACAATCCTCAAATTTGGGTTTCCTTAAGGTAATTGTCACTCTAAGATATTTGAGAGAGAGTTTATCAATTCTCATTCCTATTGTAGAGCTTAGACTAAGAGAATTTTAAACATTAGATTATGTGTATAATGCACGTTTTAGAATGTTAAACCTCATTTGTGATAGATCCAAGGAAGTTGTCATTGTTCTCATTATGATTTCCAAATAGTAGGGGTCAATTCCATTGAACAAGATTAAATCATTTGTAAAGGTTAACCTAGAAATCATCATCTCCTTACATTTGTTATAGGACATAAAATTTAGATAGGTTTGAATATTGTATTGCAACATATAGGATAACACTTTTGTATCAAAAGGGAATAAGTAAAGGGGTAAAGTATCCTCCTACCTAATTCCATAAGTACCTTTGAAAATCCTAGAGGGGCTTTCATTAAATAGAATATTATATCAAGTAGTTCAAATGCAAGCATTGACCCATTTAATGAATTTGGTAGGATAACCAAAATGTCTAAGATGATGTGTAATGAAACTATAATAAATTATGTTATAAGGTCTTAGTGAAATAACTTTTAATTGACCCCCCACACTAATATTCCTTCATAATTACTATAGTAGACAAATATTATCAAATATTGATCTACTAGGGCTAAAAGCTCCTTGTGTAATATATATAATGATTTTAAGGAGTCCCTGAGCCTTCTAGAAATAACTTCAGAGATCATTTTATAAAATTTTACAATATGAAATTGTGTGAAATTGCTTTATGTTGTTAGGATTAGAGATTTTTAGTATCAAGAAAATATGGGTTTTATTCATTTCCCTTAGCATTTTGCTTCTGTTGAAGTTTAGCCACTAAGTTCCCTATTATATCCTATGTAGCCTAGTAGAAGTGGGCATTGGGTTGGAGATTTTGTTAGATCTAGGATAAACATAAATTCTTTAATCTCCTAGATTGAGATTAGTCTAGTTAGATCTTCTTTAGTGTCCTGATATATAGTATTTTTTAGAAACACCTCAATTCCTAACTCCTAGTTCCTTTTATTAAATTAGTCCCTAATAACTTAGATAATACTTGACAATTATCTCCTCAATTTTATCTTTCTCCAAACAAATATTCCATTCCTTATTGAGTATACATTTGTTTTTGTTACTATTTCTTTGGGATAAAATGAAATCTAGTGTTTAAGTCACTTCTCTTTATCCATTTCACTCTTGCTTTCTACCTAAGAACTAAGTTATGATCAAAGAAGACTAAGTTATAATATTCTAATTTCTAGTTTTAATTTGTTTATCCTACTGGTTGTGACTTAATAGCAATCCTTTTATGCTTTCCATAAATTATCCTCTACAATCTAGAGTCTGATCTTAGTTTCAGTACTAATCATTTTACAGAATTCTTTGAGTTTACCTGTAATAAACCTTAATTTTTGCATAAGATGATAGGCCTTATATCCTAGTATATCTACCTCCCATGCTTTACTAACTAGCTTCAGAAATCCCTCCTTTTCTTTAAGAAAATTAAAGAATCTAAATGGGTCTTAATTGGGAGGTTAGAATATAATCTTAAGATTTCTACTGTGGAGTGATCAGAGCATATAGGCCCTCTAAATTATGTAAATTAATGTAGGAACTTCTTTAACCATTAATGATTAACTAGAACGCTATGTGGCTTCTTCCTGATAAAGAGTTCTCCCTATTATTTGTTTGTCCAAGTGAAATGACTCCCTACGTATCTCAAATCTATAACCTCCAGTAAGTTAACTACTTTTACTTTCTTGACTCTAATTCCTTTAGCTTCATTGGGTTCATAACATAGTTGAAATCCCTATCTAACATCGATGCATTGTCATAGACTGTTGTATTGAATTTAGATCTTCCCATAAATTAACTCTATGAAATTCAAAATTAGAAGGAAAAATAATTGAGATATAAAAAGGTTGTACTATTCCATCCTATTGGCAAAAAAATTGCATCTTTCGATTAGAGCTAGTTAGCATTAAAGCTTAAACTTGATTTGTATTATGAGCAAATAGTATTTTACCATTATAGGGATGTCTATGGTTTGATCTAAAATTCCACCTACCTCTTAAGTACTTAAAGTTTAAGACCTTTTATTTTAGCTTCCAACAAACCCAAAAAACCTAGCCTTTTCTCCAAAACTAAATCTCTCATAACCTACATTTTTAGAGATTCATTCACACATCTAATAATTCAAAAAATTATAGACATCTGAAGGAACCAAGTTGAGCTTACTAACCTTTAGCTTTAATTTTCTCTTTATTCTTTCTAGACTTCTGATTACTTCTATGAATTTCTCCTCCATACTCACTAGGAGGTCTTGAGTTTTGTCTTTACTATCTAAGTTCCTTAGTTCAGATGCGTCTATGTAGTGAAATAGAGTGGATATCAGATGAGAATGTTTATGTGAGCAGTAAAGTTTTCCATTTGCTTGGTAACTTCTATTTCTTCACCCTAGTCTTTATTTGCATACTTAGAAGTTCCTAATAAGTAGTTTTTTCTTTCTTGGTACTATTCTTTTAAACTTCATCATTTATAATCTCCTGGTTTAATTCTTATTGGAAGAATTTTCTGTTTTTTAGTTCTTATTAACTCAAAGTAGCTTCCAGTGGTAAAAATTTTCTTATTAACCTCCATTCCTTATTTCTAAGTTTAAGTCTCCAGGTATAGGTAAGTTGTATTTCATCCTTACAAGGTTCACCACTTTTGCTTAGCTTTATTATAAGTAGGACTTCAGGTAGTTGTTCATTAGTTTTGACTTCCACATATGTTCTAGTGTAGCAAATTCTGTCCCTTCTTTCAATTGGAGTATCAAAGCACAAGGGCTTATATATAGAGCTGGCAAGAAAGTTTAAACCCTCTAAGGTCTCATATTGTAATGATACATTATGAAAATTAATCCAAAATAAGAGACTTTAGATCGTAGATCTATTCAAAATCATTATCAGCCTCTATCTTTGCACATCTATAGGTCAAACCCCTATATTCCAAGGTCCCATTTCAATCACCTTCGATAAGTTAACATTATTAATAAACGTGCAGATGAAGGTGTCTTCTTTTATTAGAAGAGTTTTCTCCAAGCCTTTTATCCCCCATTTTGTTATTGCACATGTTTGCATTAAAGGAAAAGCTAATATTTTTCCAATGAAGTATCCTTTAAGGGTGGAGGTCTAAGCTAAAACTCTAACTTAAAGCATTTTAACTAGTAAAGCCACAACTCCATTTACTATCGAGGATTGGAAGTAGCTAGGTTTGTTCTTAACTTTAGTTTCCGCTACAACATTGCTCCAGGATCTACTTAGTCAGTTACTTCTTGAACTATATTTGACTTACTTTTTTATTTTATTTATTGCTTGCTTGTGCCATATTTAAAGCTTGCTATAATGTTTATTATCTTCTTTTATGTTAAATGTTCATTAAAGTGTATGTATATGTGTAAATGCCCATGAATAACTTATATGCTCATATAAGTTGATTTTTCAAATGCATCAACATATTCTTCTAGTAGTTTGATACCAAGTGAAGAAATAATTCAGGTTGAAAGTATAATTTCATTAAGAAGTGATGTTTGGATTCACTTCAACAAGACTAGATCAAAGGATATAGTAGAAAAGGCTAAATGTAAGTATTGTCACAAGATATTGGTCAAGAGTTTTAAATGTGAAACCTCTTATTTAAAGGGACATATAAAGTCATGCAACAGAAAGAAGATGGTATTAGGAGGTAAAACATTTGTTTATCTCTAACCTAATAAGAGACAAGAATGAAAAAGCTGCCACAATTTACGATAACTACAAATTAAAGCTTTTAATAGCTAAGATGATTATTAATGATGAATAACCACTCTTCATCATCGATAGTAAAAACTTCATAATGGTGCTTACCTTATTCCAACTGACCTTCAAGATCCTAACTTAGAATACCACAAAGAAAGATATTTTCAAGATTTGTAGCGATCAAAAGAAAGAAATATTAGAGATGTTGTCAAGTATTCACGGATAGGTATATAACATTAGATATGTGGATAGTTCGTAACCAAAAAAGGGTTATATGACGATGACTAGTTACTAAGTTGACAACGATATGAATGTATACAACCAACTATTGAGGTAAATTATATTCTTTAATATTGCTATAATTTATTTATTGATTATTTTATAATTGATATTTGTTCATATTTTAAATAGTAGGTTTATATACGTATGAAGACTATATACAAGTGAAAGGTTGGCAATTGTGTTAGTGGATTGCTTAAAAAATTAGAATATTGACATTAGGCTTTTAACCATAACTTTAGACAGTTATATAAAAAATGGCACGATAATAGAAAAATTAAAGAATAAGTTATAGGCTGGGAGCTTGCTGATTAGTGGAAGGTTATTTCCTATGCATTGTTTTGTTTATAACATGAATTCTATTATGAATGACAAGTTAGAGGTTATAAAGGAAGGAGTAGAGTTAATCCTAGATAGTATAGTGTATTAAATTTCAATACCCAAAATAATTAAAAAATTAAATAAACTTCACTATAATTACACATTTAGCCTATGAAGAAGTTGGTTTTAGAATGTGATAAATGCTTAATGAGCTACGTTTTTATTTCCATATTTAGTGTGTTTTGCTTCATTATTTGAGAGTTTTTAATTATTTTTCGTACTTATTATGTTTCCAATGTGTTATTAGTCTCAATTGTCTTCTTAGATCAAAAAGAGAATAATTTTAGTGAAATTTGGATAGAAAATAAAAGAATTGGAGCAATTTCATATCGACACGCCCTTACGATGAAGTACACATTCGTATAACTAATATACACCACCATGTAAGTGACCATGTAAATATGTAAGGCTTTGAAGATGTTGTTTCGCATGTGTAAAGGTAGACACAACCATTTAAGTCATATATACGACTATGTTCACTGCATGTGTAAGATCCTAAGAATGTGTATATGTGTGATTTAAAATTTAGGGAAAAATCATGTAAATGATTATTTAACTGACTGTGTCTACCCTCGAAAGCCCACTTAGTACTATTAAAGGCAATTGTGAATAGGAGATGAGTGGACAACAATTATAGTTGAGTTAGAGGCAAAGTTAGGGTTTGAGATATAGTTCTAAACCTTAGATGACAAGAACATAAAGATTTAATTAGAGATCCGATAGAGAACAACTTTCCATCAAAGTTTCAAAAAGATGATACTAGAGAAAATATAATATATATTTTATGGATTCTTTTATTTTTCATTATTCTTATGATCTTTTGATGTTGGTTTTGTTTTATATGTTATAAAATAAATTTTTTTACAACTTAGGTATAATGAACCCTAAGTTAGGATGGATCTTGTGATTTAATTCTTTATCTAATGCAATTTGTTTGTTAATTTATTGTGATTCAATTATCCATTTTTATTCTTGAATTAATATGTTTGGGGGAAGAAGGTGGTATGGTATATATCGGGCCTTATAGGACACGATTGGCGAGGAATAAGGGAGTGTTCAAGAGGTTACTACCAATGATGCTGCTCGGCACAATGGTTGCTCTCAACTTAGGTATTGTGAAGAATATACGTATGGTACGCTTGAGAGGGGGGATTAGATTCTTAGATCAGTAAGTAGCAATAGAAGCAAACAAAAATGCCCCATCATACCAGAGTAGCCATCGAGACAGTATTTGTTATGGCTATAGATAGGAGGAGTATAGTAGCGGGATTACTCTTCAAATAGCATAAGCATACCTAGAAGTTCTTTACCATCTCCACATCAGGATTAGCTAAAGATTTCCAAATTGGAGAAGTATATGGTAATGATTTTAGCTAGGCAAACCTCTATATGAGATGACCAGTGGGAACTAATTACATTTGTTTCATATTTGGAGGCACATAATTGATGGATGGAGAAGGTGCTATGTAAGATGGCAGGTCACATTAGACTTAATTTACCACCTCCACCAGGTAGAAATAGTCCATCATAATCTACTCCAGTAGTTGCATCTACGGATATAGAGGCTATGGAAATTCCCAATACACTAAAGGACTGACGACTATAGAGGGAGTCTAGGATTATCAATTAGGGTTTTGTTAATTTCTTTTTCCATTTTATTATATTATGTATTTTATTTTATTTATTATCCTTTTGTCTTATAGTTAATGGTGTAGCGCATTGTACCACTACACAAAATAAACTAGACCTACTATTATAGCAGTGGTGAGTTTAGGTCGATCCCATAGAGAGTGTGTGTAAAGCTTTTAAAATGAAAATAATTGGTGTTTAGGTTATGGGGGTTTGGTTTATCGAACAAGAAAATAAAATGAAAATTGATGAATACATTAGGGACCCGATTCTTTGAATTATTAGTCATAGATTAACAAGAAGCTATGTTAATCCAAGTTTTTCCTTAAGTTATAGTTAATTAAGAAGAGCTCGTTAATTAACCCTAGTTATCGGATAATCTAGGAAACGCTCTCTAAGCTTAATTAGATAGCCACCTTACAAACCAGAAAAATAGATCAGTCACGCAATAATCACGCAAGCTCGGACTATTTAACCTAGGTTACGTTACCTTAATGATTTAATACCATTAGTTGCCGCATACGACTTCAAACACGACTATTACATATCGTATTCAAATTCTAGTAATGGGTTTTCATGAAAAATGATTTAATGGAGAATTAAAAACATTCTCATACAGTACCTAATCAATACATATAAGATAACGTAATCAATATAAAATGAGAGTAAGAATAACAAACATAATGAAAAATATGCTTAACCAGGTTTTTTGGCGTTAATGTTACCTCCAAATCGACGTCGGGACATCTATCCCTTCATCTTCTCTACAGGTCTCCAAGCATCAGCATTCGTATCCTACATACTTGTTCAAAAATGAAGAGAAATTGATGAAGAATGGTTATTGTCTATTGCTCCTTTTTCCAGCTTGAAAACCAAAAAGAAGATGATGATGAATGGCGTCGATGAACTGTTGTCTCCTCATTCCTTTTTAAGAACCTAATAGTAATTGATGAAGAATGGCGTCTATGGCGGTTCAACTGTTGTCCCGTTCCTCTCTAAGAAGAATGGTAGCTTTAATTCTCTCCACTTTGTTGTCACACACTTTTTTGTTCAAGCCTTCCCACACCTCTTACACTTTGAGACTGAAGAGGACCACATGAAGGAACTGCTATCTCTTTTTCTTCCTAACCTCTCTATTATTCTTCTCCAACAGCCCCACCAAGATGATTTTATGATGAATGATGTCTTGGAGTTATATTTTGTCTAGCCGTCACTCACCCTTCTTTGTATTTTCGATAGCTAGGTTTAAAATGTATAGGACATGTGTCTTTTTCTTAGCAACGTGAGGTGTCTCCAGCTACCTCCACCAAGATGTTCTTCCCCTCTTACAAAGCTAGGTTAAATGTAATATATGGACATCTATGTTACAATGAGACAACTAGTGTTACAGTGAGATAGCTAGCTATAAAAAATCACATTGGTTCTTGAATTGAGTGTCCCTTGGTAGGTTAAAAAATATGCTCACGATTGTAACTTTTTAAATCAAAATGTTACACATGCCTCCGTTTTTATGCTCTATTTTGTCTCCTCTTCTTGTAATCTCTTCTTCTTACTCAATGAAGACAATAACGTATGAACGTTGAGAAAATGACTCAATGAGTATGCTTTCAGGTCACTTCAACTCCTTCGCTTCTGAAATGTACCTAAAATCAAATATGAGCTAAAGCGAGTATCTTAAACATTTCATATAATTAATCACTAAGTGTTATGAAATAAATATACAATCAATTAAGCACATAATAGGTAGTGACGACACAACTTTGCTAAACTTTATTATTGCATCGCCATTCTAATTCTAATTCTAATTTTGATTTTATTTTGATTTATTTATTTTATCTTGTTTTATTCCTTTTGTTTCCTTTTTCTGAGGATGACTATACATAATATCAGATGAAATCTTCACCAAATTTAGAATTTTTAATTATTATTATTCAAGAAAGTACTAAAATATTCCTTTCTTACTTTTTGTATTTACTTTATTTTTTTATTCTTCTATTGTGTACACTAGGGAAAATGTACAATTTTAAGTATGGGGAAGGGGGTTAATGAAAATTTCAAAGAAAATTTTCAAATTTCTTAAGCATATTATACTCCTTATTGTTTAACCTTATTAATTGACATCCCAATTTAGTTAAAATTTGTCTAAAAAACTTTAGGTTTTAAATTAGTACATAGAAGGATGAAAGTTAGAATAGACTCTCTTATACAAGCCATATTTTAAAAAATTATTAATATAGTTAATTTGAATAAAAATTGCTTATTATTTACACACATAAGACCTAATTGTGAGCTTTTAAGCCTCAGAGCAAATATATCATTAGTTTATGCTTTGTCATTTATTATGTGTGTATCATGCAAAGTTGGATGATTCTAGAATTTACTTTTATTATTCATGTTGAGACCATAATGTTAAACTAGGGGCATTAAAATGATAAAGGCACATAGATTTAACCATTTGTCTTAGCTTTTTTTAAAAGGGACTAGAGGGAGGTGGGGACTTACCATATTTATAAAATAAGGAGAAAGACTAGAATGTCCTTCTAAGTCTAAGAGAGTGAGAGTAACAATTTACCAATAAGAGAGATTCTCTAATAATAATGTGGCAAAGAACCAACTAGGTTATAGGATAACTCGGAGATGTCTTTAGGAGACTAGAAAGAAGGACAGTAGGGAGAAGGGAGCAAATAGAAAAGGGTAAGACTTAAAGATGAGGGAGGTAGGTGATAAGGAAGAATAAGAATGAGATCTTGTCTAGCTCAAGGGAGAAAAAAGAATGAGATCCAGTTTAGCTCAAGGGAGGAAACTAAGGTGCAAAAGTTAAAGATCAAATTGTGAACCATGATGAAACAATAAAGAGGAATTCAATAAAGAAGAGGGACTGGGAGAGAGGTTGGAGAGAAAAAATATTTTTTCTCTAAATTAATCACATAAAAAATGGTTATTAATAGCATACCTTCATGATGATATTATTGTACAATTAGTATAATGATATTTATGAAAATATGTTTTTGTATATTTATTTGTATATATAATATATATTAAATGGATGATTAGGTATAACTCTTCACTAAAAATTTTCATAATAATAGTATCAGAGTAGAAATCCTAAATCTATATTCATTTCTTCTTCTTTATCAGCATGTAAACTCTCCCGACTCTCCCTTTTGGTAACTTTACCACTATTCTAACATCACTTTTTCCTTGCTTTCTTTCATCCACATATTTTCAGTTATAACTTGTTTTATTGTCTGAATGAGCGTGTAAGTATTTATGAGTAAGTTTTTTTTCTAGCAATACCTTATATGAACCTTGGATATTCCTTAGATTACGTTCTAAATTCCCTCATACTTCTAGTATTCTTCCTAATGTTATCCTTATTGACGACTCTATCTTGTAAATGGTGGGCATTAGAATAACTTTTAAATTTATCATTAATTTTATATGCTCCCAATTATTTTTTAATCTTATTTTAATTAGTAAAATTTTTTCTTTTCAATTTTTTTGATAAATTCTCCTTTTATTATCAACTATTTGTATGGAATCTTCTTTTCCTCTACTAGAATGCATTCGCCTTGACCAAACCTATTCATATAGTTTGTAACAATTACTTCTTAGTCTATCCCATTAGTTTTCATTAGAGTATGAGTCGTGTGAGTTAAGAAAGCATCATCCGATCTAATTCCATAGCTATAATATGCGAGATCCTTTTCCTTGTTATTCATTCTAATATTTAAGAGTTTGAGACTAGTTAATTCTCCATTTAATTTTAAATACTCTCTTACTTTTATAAATGATCATTCTTGCTTCACTCCATTGTTTATATTAAAGTTTTGATATTTTTTGTTCATTTTTCAATAATTTTATAATAAAATCGAGATAATTTAAGTTATTATTAAAATATTGCATAGCGATAATGATTATAAATATCTTTTTATCATTTTTCAATCTTTCTTTTTCAGCCATGACATTCTTCATCATATTTCTTTCCCTTATACACCCTAATTAATGGTATTATTGGATATAAGAACTATCAGTTCTTTGAAATGGCTTAAACTATGTTCTTAACATATATGTACCTATTAGTCATTGGAACAATGCAGTTCCTACAACCATCCACTTAATTAGTTATATGCCATCTATAATTCTAAAAAATCAGTCTCTTAGTTCTATGTCATTTCTTGATATCCTACTACAATTCTAAAAAATCAGTCTCTTAGTTCTATGTCATTTCCTGATATCCTACTACACTTTCTCCCTCTTCTTCATTTCAGGGGTGTGTGTTTTGTTCACCTTATTAGTCCTAGACCTATAAAATTTCTCTTAAGGTAGAGAAATGTATTTTGCTTAGTTATCCTCAAATTTTAAAAAAGAATTTATTATACTTACCATTATCTAATGATAATTTGTTTCCACACTTAAAAAAATTAAAATCACATAGTCTAAAATACATTTTTTGTATTAAGTTAAACAAGCATATTCCTCATCTATCAATCCTAAGGCCCAATTAAAATTAGTGATGCTCTGTTTAAATGTAACACCTATTAATCGGTACTGTACTAGATTTGGACTATGTAAAGTAAAATTATCCAAGCTATCAAATTTGAAGGTAGTTAAGATTAATAACTATATGAGTAATAAAGGAACGAAGACATAAATTCTTATTAGAAGAGATAACAATGTTAAATTGCATTGCCAATCAAGCACCCAAATTGACACATAATTTGTTTACCATACACTAAATAAACAAATTAAGATTAATAACTAGATGAGTAATAAGGGAACAAAGACATAAATTTTTATTAGAAGAGGTAACAATGTTAAATTGCATTATCAACCAAGCATCCAAATTGATGCATAATTTATTTACCATACACTAAACAAAGAACAACTTAGAACATTGATTTCCACACTTAAAAAAATCAAAATCACCATAGTCCAAAACATATTTTTTGTATTAAGTTAATTAACATATTCCTCATTTATAAATCCTAAGGCCAAATTAAAATTAATGATGCTTTGTTTAAATTTAACACCTATTAATCTATACTGTACTACATTTGGACTACGAAAAGTAAAATTATCCAATTTATCAAATTTAAGTGATTTCTTTGCTAGGCTCATCTTGCAATTCTTCAGCCACAATAATCTATGATCCCTCCACTACTTCTCAGTTTGAGTGAATTCTTTGCTAAGCTTATGTTGTAATTCTTCAACCAAATACATTAAATTTGTTCGAAAGGATTTGATTGTTAGGTATAAGCATATGGATGCCCCTATAGATCCAATTTTATCTGTTTATGTAATCAATGTGATCATATTCTACTTTATGTAGCTATCATAGATAAGCTGGAAATTTATTATACATCACTCATCAATAATCATGATATTGTCTTCTTAATTAATTGATGAGCAAATTTAAGTTATAACCTTATGTTAAGCATTGGGAGGTAACCTTTTCATTATATGATATATTAAAATGTCAACATTTACGTATTAGGATACATAGATTTAGATTACGTAGGTTAACAATTTGCCAATGTCTTGCTTTAGGTTATTTTATATTTGAACAAGGAAACTTAATTTCATAGAATAGTAAAAAGAAAACCCAATTGCTCACTCTAAAAACTAAATGTAAAGTATATTACGCATGACTTGTTAACTATTATGATTTCACCATATATTAAAGGAGATTGGGATTTATTCTTTAGGCCTATTCCACTAGGGCTTGTGAAATTGGCATGTGAAAATCAAACGAAGTTATATGCAACCACTAATATAGTCTATTAAGAGAGGAGAAAAACATATATGTTGAATTCCATTTTAATTGATAAAAGATTGTATTCAGAGTTCATTACAATGCAAATAGTTTTTATAATTTAATTAGCAAATTTTTTAGTTAAGTTGTTGAATAATATAAAAGCTTTATATCTTTTTATACCAAGTTGGACATTGAAAATATATACTAAGTAGAATTATTATAGATATAGTATAGAGATATTTATCTAACTATATCCTTGTATATTTACATGTATATATAATGAATATTATATAGATGATTAGGTATAATTCCAAATAAGAGATGTTAAATATTATATGGGTGATTAGGTATAAACCCAAAATGACAAACTTTGTCCCCATCACACCTAATTTCAAATAATTGATATCTGAGTCTCATTTTACTATTTCATATATAACATTATTCACATATAAATTTAGTTATCGTAACCATGGATATGCTCAGATTGAGGAATCCAATTGTTGACTAGAGTAGAATCATTTGGCATAAAGTTCTTTCCCTTAAGGTATCATTTCTCCTATGACTGATTATCAGGAATTGGCTTAATATTACAGATAGAATTTGTTATCATGACATAAGTAAAAGATATGCTTTATGTTCTACACATAATGAAACCAGAGATCATCTATTCTTCATGTGTTCAGTTTCGAAATGCATCTAATAACATGTTAAACTAAAATGCTTGTGGACTAGTTCTCATAATTATATCTCCATCATTATTCATTGGCTAGCTACTCAAGCTTTTCCTAAAATTGAAAATTTTGTCCACTTACTGGCGATGGGACTATATGTGCAAACATTTTGGAAAGAAAGGAATGCGAGAAGGTTTGAATCCAAATGGAAAATTGTAGATGCACTTATCAATAAGATTATCAGTGGGATTCGAGAAATTATTTTACTGAGGAATCTTGCAACTAATTATTATTCCTCTTTACTCCTTTCTTTAAATCTCCAATCTTTGTACTACTTACAAAATATAATTTTATAGGTATATTCAATGTGTTATCTCTGTTGTTGAGGGTTTATCCCATGAAACTACTTTTAGGGATGCAATTTCCATTATTTATTAATTCATTCCTTTTCCTTTTAAAAAAAAGATAGGGTCTATGAGATTTTCATAACTTCCCCTCAAGTATCTAAGTAGTTTATAGCATTAAAACATAAATCATTTTTAAGAAAATATTTTTAATATATTTTTTTAGAAATTAAAAGAATATTTTTGCAAGCTTAAAGAGCACTATGTTGAGACAATTCTTGGAAAGATATACATCAAGGAGCTGAAGAAAAAAGAAATAGACTATTGTGGAAACTGTTAGAGTTATGATCTCCATTTAAGGACTATACTAAGAAGGATAAAGTATCAACTGAGATAACAAGCACTCATAAGACACATTTTTAAAACAAAAATGTAGCATCTCATCAATTCCATCAAAATCAAATGAACCAAGACTTGAAACCCTCTCATAGAACATTAAAGAGGATATTTTTTCTTTTTTCTTATAATTCTCACTCATTTTATAAAAAAATGAAAAATGAAATAATGCAACTTGAATCAACTAATTTACTTTTCATGGAAATAGTCAAAATCATACACAAATAACCTTGATATAATTCCTTCAATTTAAGGGCTTAAAATTATTAAGGACATCAACAAAAGAAGGGTAAAAGTGGCTTGTGACATGTTTAGTATGCAAGATAAGAAATGATAAGGCTTAAATCGGTTTTCTAGGGATAAAAAGTAAAATAGACTTGTTTAGGTCAAACATGGTTATCCTAAATGCCCTTATCATCTTTATACATGAATTTATAAAAAATGTTGTCTCAACATGTATTCAAAAGTAACTTCTAGCATAAACAAGCTATATTTCATAAAACACAAAGAAAAGATATGTATAAGCACAAATGTGATGAATTTTCTTAGGCTCAAAGCTCACATAGGTGTCAAAATGCATCAAGTCTTGCACACTTTCATTCAGCAAACCAATAAGATACTTAAAATAATTTAATAAAAAATACTAAGCATGCTTGTCTCTTTCATGCATTATAACTTGAACAAAAAATGTTTCCTAACTTAAGGATTATTTATAATCAATAATCAGAAAATTATAGGGCCAATATAAGGAATAATTAATATACAAATCATAGTATTTATGAGTTCAAGCAAAAATCATGGAGTTCATCATAATATATAAGCTCACTGCCCCACACCAAAATTTTACATTGTCCCTAATGTATGCACAAGATGCTCACATGCCATAAAAATAATCAACCAAAATAAAGCATAAATTAGAAGACTCCCCTGAGTTATGAGCATCAGAAATGAGATATACTATGGGGTCGGTGGACATAAAGGTATCATCTCTATGAATTAAAGTAGAGCATCCAAATTCTTCTCAAGTTTAGAAATTTTACTTTCCAATCTCTCTATCTAAAAATGATACTCATGTTAAATTGGTGGAGTCGGAAGATACAGGGATGGTGAACATCGCGATCCTCTTATTGCATTGATGATGAAACTCTTGGAGAGGTCACGTGGCATAAAACGAAATGCACTCATTTGTTGTTTGAGTAACCGTACCCTTCTTAAACAAGCCTTATCCAATGGTTGCATCTCATAACCAATATGTATATCAGTTTTAGTCATATTAAACAAATTCAGATTAGTAACTAGATGAGTAATAAGGGAACCAAGGCATAAGTTCTTGTTAGAAGACATAACAGTGTTATTATACTGCCAACTGATCACCCAAATTGACACATACTTTGTTTACCATACACTAAGTAACGAACGACTTAGAATATTGATTTCCACACTTTAAAAAAATCAAAATCACCATAGTCGAAAACAATTTTTTAATTAAGTTAAATTGCATATTTCTCATCTATCAATCCTAAGGCCAAATGAAAATTAGTGATGCTCTATTTAAATTTAGCACCTATTAATTTTTACTGTACTACATTTGGACTATATAAAGTAAAATTATCCAATTTATCAAATAGGTAATATAAAACTCGCTAGTTAATTTAATAAATATTGAATGACAAATCAGTGCAACATATCTCTAACCTAGTTTAATAAGAAAATCATCAAAATTTTCTTTAATATGCAATTCCTCTACAAATGGGTAATGCACATACTTACCCTATTAATACGTCGGGTTTTTAGAGCATTTTATTGTTGTTTTCCTTTCTTTAAAGTTGAAAGTGACATAACCGTATAAGTTTAATTCAACTGGAGGCAAGACAGAGGTTTTTTCCATTATCTGAGCATGCTTCCTATTTGTACTAGTTATAGGTCATATAGTAGATTGATGTTGTTCAGTTGGATTCACTAAAGATTTACCTTTTGTTGCTATCATGAAAGTATCTTTGGAACTTCCTATAACGATGACAAGTATAAATAGAAAACTAAACTAAAAAATAATGAACACAATCTAATAATAGTTAAAATTAAAATAAAGTAAAGGAAATAAAACTAATTGATAAAAATAAAGGAAAAATAAATAGAACATCAATATAATACTGGTAGATGTGGGTGGTAGAGTGTTGTGCAACACAGGTGTAGATGGTTTGGTATCTTACATTACTAGCTGGAGTTGTATCTACTGCGATGTGTTGCAACTGGAGCTAGACATGTTATTGACTTTAGGATGTCAAGCATGGTTGCTATGGGACACTGTTGTAGTTTGGGAGTGTCGAGTGCATTGAGATGGAGCCACGTTTAGTGATGCATCTGTTGTGCTTGTGTCTAATGTATGGGATGTGCCTACGGGGTTGCTGTAGAACGCTACTATGGTCGGGTTGTTTATGACTACAGCAATTGTTGACTATAAACAGTGCTGGCATGATTTCATTTGGTGCGAAGTGCGGCTAGCTAGAGATGGTGCTATGTCTGTTGGTTGGCTGGGGCCTTTGTAACTGTTGGGAGGCAAGACTTGGGCTGAAGGTAGCAAAAAATGAAAGAATTAGGGTTTTGTTTTGTTGTTATTACTTTTTTAAATAATAATAATAAGAATAATATTTTTTAAAATTAAATAATAATTTTTTGTGTTATTATTATTATTTTTATGTTATTATTATTATTATTATTATAAATAAAAATATTACAAGTTTCTTTGAAATAAAATAGACTACTAACTTGTATAAGGCATGATAACGTCTTATGAATTATAGTATTTTGGAATTTTAGGGGTTACCTTGTGCAATTTAGCTTTCTGGAATTTTAAAACTCATTCCCCCTTAGCTAATAAACTAATTTATCAAAAACAAATAAATTAAAACTATATATAACTAGGACAAAATTAATGAAAAAATCATATTTTGGTTATACCTCCTAAAAAACACAATTGTTTAACGTCGTTATGCTCGACAGGGCTTGTTTTTCTCAAACCTCTAGGTAAGGTGTGTTAAGTTAGGAGGACTTTACGATGATTAATTTTGATGACAATCAAATAATAATAATGTTAGAAATAAATGAACTA
>JAOTAY010000191.1:27476544-27496730 GCA_025629805.1 Erythroxylum baracoense | reverse complement strand
CAAAGTGGGCCCCTGCCCAGGGCCTACTTTTATTTTTTAAAAAAATTACATATAAAAATATAATTTATTAAAAAAACTTTTTTAAAATTTATTTTTAATTAATATCAAGGGCCCAAATTTTCTCTTTCGTCCCGGGCCTATAACATTTCAGGACCGGCCCTGGCTTGTAGATGGATATCATTTAGGCTTTGTAATGAACCCATAAATTTTCAAAAGTTCATGATGTCTCTCTTTATAGATATGATTGAGTATATTATGGAAATCTTTATTGATGATAAAGTTAGATAGAGTTCTTTATTCCTTAATAAATTTGGATAAAGTTCTTCAATGATTTGAGGAATCATATTTGGTTCTAAACTAGAAGAAATGTCGCTTCATGGTGGACAAGGGTGTAGTTTTGGGATATAAGATATTATGTCAAGGTATAAAATTGGATAGAACTAAAACGGTGGTCATTGACAAGCTTCCACCACCAAACAATGTCAAAGACCTATATGCATTTTTAGGACACATAAGATTTTATCGACGATTTATCAAGGACTTCTCTTTTATTGCTAGACCTCTAACTAATTTATTGGTTAAGGATGTATCGTTTAATTTTTTATAACAATTTTTTAATTTCTTTTAATAAGTTGAAGGAGGTACTCATTACAACACCCATATTGACATCATCAGACTAGTCTTTACTATTTGAAGTTATATGTGATGCTAGAGATAAAGTTGTAGAGGTTATGTTAGGGCAGCAAAAGGAAAAAAGGCTACACGCTATCTACTATACAAGCAAGATTTTATTAGGAGCCCATCTAAATTACACCACTACTGAGAAGGAGTTGCTAGTAGTTGTATTCGTGTGTGACAAGTTCATTATTATCTTTTAGGGCCTAAAGTGATCATCTATATAGACAATGTAGCATTGAGGTATCTCTTTCCTAAGAAAGATGCAAAATCGAAACTTATCTAATGGGTGTTACTTCTTTAAGAAATTGACATTAAAATTAGATACAAGAAGGAAGCAAAAAACTTGGTAGCTAATAACCTATCAAATCTTGAAGGAAGGGATGGGTAATAAGATAGAGAAATCAATGAGCAATTCCACGATGAACCCTTAATAATGATAAACCGCCTATTGGTTCCATAGTATGCTGATATAGAAAATTATATTGCACCTGGTATCCTTTCCTTCGATTTGTCTTATCAACAAAGAATGAGGTTCTTATATAAACGCACTCACTATTTGTGAGATGAGCCAATATTGTATAAAACTTGTGCTAATGGGTTAATTAGGTGATACGTTCAAAGGATGAGATGTTATAAATACTAACACATTGCCATAATTCTACTATGTAAGGCATTATAGAGAAAATAAGACGGTAACTTGAGTAATGAAAAGTGGATTCGATAGGTCGAAATTTGTTTAAAGGATGCTTATGAGTATATGATGCAATGTGATAGAAGCCAAAGAGTGGGTAATATTTTGAAGAGAGACGAGATGCCCCATTCTAACATGTTTAAGGTGGAAGTATTTGATGTATAGGGATTTGATTTCCTGGGATCTTTCCTATCTTCAATAGGAAACATATACATACTAGTAGGTAATCATAATTATTGAATATAAAAAGTTTAATATGATTAAATTAAGAAGGTAGTGAAAACAAATAAGGATATAAGTAATTCCTAAGTTTTCATCATTGATTAATCAATTATTTCACTACTACTTGTTTCATCATTCAATTATCAGTTCTTTTACTTTTAGTTTAATTCTTAGTTATTTCATTGTTAGGTGACTAGCACAATTCTTGTGGAAATGACACTTTTGATATTATAAGATATGATTTGCATACTTTTAATAAATAAAAATTTTAAAATAAACTTTAATAGATTACAACTGATAGCTTTTGCATTAAATAATCTTCTTATATGCTTTTAATAAAGAAAAAATTTTAAAATAAACTTCAATAGATTACAACTGATAAGTTTTGCATTAAGTAATCTTCTTATAAATTAGAACTCCTGTCTATTTCTCCTCTTGAATTTGAAAAAAATAGTTGAAAGAATACCAAGAATTTCTTTTCAACATGAAAAGGAAACAATGCCTCAATAGTAAAGATAAAATAGACTAATATATATGTGCCAAAAGATACAGGTGTATTAGGCATAACTTTTGTTAGAGTTATAAATAAAATGTATCTAGCTAAAAGAATCTAAAAACTCAAGAATCATTTAGGTTAAATGTATATATATCCAATTCTTAAAAAGATGACCTTTTAAAGGTCAAACTAATGACTAACACTTATTAGACGCTCAAACATAATGAAAACTCAAACTTAATGAGTTTAAGGGATAACATCTACTTTGAGATGAAAAATATTGCTAGGAGTGATAAGAAAACCTAATTATTGTATGATAAATAACATAATAAAGACCCTTTCCATTGGATATCTAACTTCAGTATCTTGAAGTCAACTATGTCATAATCTTCCAAAGTAATAGATTACATTCAAGGAGATACATAAAGTTGGCATATCTTTAACTCCAAATGTTTCTCATACATCATGAATGATCTATCAAGCTACAATCCCAATTTAGAAGAAGATGTTAATCTAGTTAAGATACAATTCTAAAATATTAACAAACAATCATCTGGTTAAGGCATAATTCTAAGACATTCAAAAATACATTGTGTTTAAAAGCATTCATAACTATTTACTATCAGTTCACTAAACAAAACTGGTATGATCCACCAATAATCTTCACAAAGCATTCTTCATCCTTTGATTAATAATAGAAAAAAGAGGAATGACTAAAAATAGAATCAAACTTGTAACCACCAATTTTTTAAAAGTTAAAAGAAATTTTATTAATTATAGTGAAACTATACACAACATTACAATGAGATCTTCTTAAAAGAAATCTAAAAGTAGCTCTTTACAAAGACAAAATACTATTTAAGTTATATAGTAACCTACAACTAAATTACAAAATTCGGAGTACTTTCATATTGTTAGATATGCAGTAAATTACTTCCTTAACAATTACCAGACTACGAATCTCATTAGAAACGGAGTTAGTGAGTTGATAGGGGCTAGTGCACTCCTTCTTATAGATTTTGTGGTTCCTCTCTTGCCATATATTGTAGATCGCTAGATTGAAATCTGCTTTGAAAATTAAACTATACTTCTTGTATGAACTGGAGACATTAATAATCCAATTAAGTATGATAGTCCAATCATATAAGTAGCGAGAAGGAGCAAGTTTATGCAGCAATTGGCTCTAAACTACGGTAGAGTATACGTAGAGAAAAATAAGTGGTTGTGGTCCTCACCTTGCGTATGATAGAGCTCACATAAGGACCCATGCCATCTATCATTAGTTCTCAATATGTTTTTAATAGCTAACCACATAAACAAGGAGGCTTTAGGCTGATATATTGCTTCCAAAGAAGGGAGTTGCAAGAAAACATTGGAAGATTGGCTTTAAGACTGTTTTAGCAAATTTATTAGTGCAAAGACCTAAAGGGTGGAGCGTCCAAACAATTGTATCCATATGATAAGAGTTATGCAAACTGAGGAATACATGAAAAAGAGTAGAAAAGCCTCTAAAGTGTTTGACCTACTGCTTGTCCAAAATAAGTGTTGAGACTTTGGCATTGAGGGGGATTCGATGTCTAAAATGAGTTAGTTCAGATCTTTGGACTAATGGATTAGAATCAGTTCAATTATCATACCAAAACTAGATGGAGTTACCATTTCCCAATTGATGATGAATATACAAGTATATTAAGTCTCTATTCTTCAGCATCTGATGGAATACCCAAGAGCAGCTCTTGATAATCGGTATATGCTAAAAGCTCTGAGATGAGAGGTAGAGTTCATGAATCCATTTAGTCCATAAAAAGGATTTATCTGTGAGTAATCTCCATATTTTTTTTATAAATTAGAACTTGTTGAATGATGCTAGTAGAATAGATTCTTAAGCCACATTGTTGCTTAGCAGTTGTCACCTCATCCTATTTCAATTTAGCCTTCTTATCATTATCCGAAGAACCTGATCAAAGGAAGGCTTTAATTGTTCTATCCAGCTGCTTAATTGATAGGTGTGTATTAGAATATGTTTTTATAGGTAATTGGAATGTGTTTTCTAGCATAATTGTTGTTTATTGTTCTAGTTTAGGATTCATTTTGTATGTTTTCATTAAGTTTGATTTTCATTATTGTTCTTGTGTGTTTGATGCTAATTGAGGGTAAGAATTGATTATTTTTATGTAGGAAGGAAGAGGGAGCAACTTGGAGGTTGAACAAAAGATCAAAGAAGAGAAGACAAGGAGCATGCATATGGGACAAATTCCCACGGACGTGGGAAATCACAGCAGAAATGAGAAATGCATCTGTGTGCAATTCCCACGATGTGGGAAATCATAGCAGAAATGAGAAATGCATCTGTGTGCAATTCCCACACTCGTGGGAATCATGCAAATTCCCACAGGCGTGGGAATTGTAATCTGAGGCAATCTGTGAGACTTCATTAAACCTAAGATTTTTGGACTATAAAAACATCATTAAACCTCCACCTTTGGGAGAGACGACACCCACCTGTAGAAACATCATCCTTGAGTGGAGAACACATGTTCGAAGCATTGAGGAAGGATTGAAGACAAGGATCATCATCAAGATTTGGCAAAATAACATATCAACACTGAAATTCCAGATTTTGGCAAGGAAGAAAGGGAGTCTTTTTGTTCAATTTTCTTTCATTCTAATCTTCTCTATTCTTTGTAAAAATAGTTTATTTTATTGATGATGATGCTATAGAGACCATGTTAGGCTAATTTTATTTTAAAGATTACTTTTGAATTATTTTGTCAAAACTCCTATTTTATTGAAATGAATGATATGTTTTTGATGATTGTTGTTTTAATTTATTATCTTGCAACAAATCGAGAGTGAGTGAGATCAGATTCGTGTAGAATTGTACAATGAGAGTTGGCGACCTATAGACTAGCAATCATTATATCAATTGAATAATTAGAAAAGAGATCTCAATTAGTTAATTGATCACCCATAGGATAACTTAATAACTAGTTGAATCAGTAGTCATTAGGTAGGTTGAGAGATCGTTCAATCGATTCCTTTTAATTCGATTAAGGAAAAATAGATACACCTTGAGAGAGGGTAATTAGTACATTCCAAAATCTAGGGTGAGAAACAATTCAATCAATAAAATAGGAGGGAGACAAAATAAGGAAAAAGTAATCTCTAGCATTTAGATTATTGAATTCAAATTTTCTGCAATTGCAGTTTTGTCCATTATCTACATTAGTCTTTTTTTAATTTTAATTTAATTTTTTCAGATTATTTGCATTTCACAATTTATTTTCTTAAACAAAGTTGTGTCTAAATTAAGTGATGTCTAGGCATTAATCCCCGTGGGATTGATATCTACTCCTTTTACTACAGGTCACGACCCGTGCACTTGCGATTTTTAAGCGTAAAACAAGTAGATAGGTTTTACCATCAACAAGAACCCTTTAGATCCTGGGTTTTTGGAGGGATGCAGACTGAATAAAACAGCTTTGACATCTTGATGTGTGAAAGAGGCCACCAAAATTCCTTCAAATCTTGATTGATGGTGTTGTCAAAGAATCTCTCCAAATTGAAATCTATAGAATTGGATTCATTTGACCCCATCAGTTTAATAATGAAGTTCCTAGCTAATTCTTTCATTTTATTCCGATTAGAATATGTGTTCCTAATGCTATCTTGGAGTTCTATGATTTTATTCATGTTTCTTCTTGCTAATAAAGAAGAGTGAAATAATTTGATATTGGCATCGCCTTCCCTTAACTAGTTAATACTTAATCTCTACTTTAGACTAAGTTGTGCATAATAAAAACTTGTTGTTGTTCCTTTAACCTTTGTGTGTCTACAGCCTTAAAGGAATTATTGGGGAAACTTGTAGTAATGCTCTGAAGCCTCTCTTAATTTTTTCTTGGTATCAACAATACTTTTAATCTGATCTTTGGCAAAACTCCTAAGAGGTAGTTTGATAAGTTTGAGCTTTTTCATAAGCTGAAAAGCTTTGTAATTTGTCAATGTTTGATTCCAGCTATTAGGCACTGTTTCTTAGAAACCATCTTTAAGAGTTAGTCCATAAGTTAACTCTACACCTAAAATCATGATTCCATCATGCTCAAACATAATTTTCTTAATCAAAAATTGACATAAATACTTCTCCAGATATTCCTTAAAATATTTTTTAGGGATCGAGAGGGTTTTCTTTGAAATCAATATTTTTGTTTCTCTTGATGATTAAAAAGGCTCATACAAGCAATTAAAATGATGATGTGTTTATGCATAATATGCCTCTAAAATATCATCAACAAAACCTTAGTTCAATTGGTTGGAATAATAAATGAAAATTACCTCATACAAGATATTAATCAATGAAAAAGCCACTTAGAGATTCAAAGGGATAGAGGACTAAAGATAAGGGGCCTATTATCTTACTATTTTTTAGTTTATGTATTGATGTTCTTAACAATATGCCAGCTAATAGAAAAGAGGAAGACCGGAAGTTCACCTAACACTATTAGAGTAAGAAGTTAAAAATTTTCAATCATTCATTTTTAATGATTTATTATTATTATTATTACGTGGAGCTAATATTCACTATGTCAAAGTGCTAAAGGATTCCTAGGATTATATGATATCACTTCGCGGATTAAAATTCCCTATTAAGAGAAGCATCATTATTTTAAAAGGATACCACTCCTTTTTTAACAAATCTTACAACAGTTATGGTTTAAAATCTAACCCTTAAAATATGGTCTATTTGTTTTACCAAAAATGCACGATGTAGGTATAACTAGAATATGTTAGCACGAATTGATCCCACAAGAATGTTTTGTTTACTACCCACTACCTACAAATTTAACAAGTTGGATTAACTATTATATTTGATTGGATAAAAATAACAAAGTAAATAACAAATATAAAAACAAATGCAAAGCAATGATTAAGATTATAAAAAACTATAAATTAACTAGATTTGGGCTATGTTCCCCCTAAGAATTTAGTATATTTAATTTCACCTTTGATTAATGAATTATTCTAGCTTCTTGTATCAGCGATTGACCTATTTAGTGTTAGTTAATATTGTAATAACCTTAAGTGCACGACGTAGCTATAGCTAGTACCTGCAAGTTCAGGTCAATCCCATGAAGACTATGATACTAATACTTATCCTTCCCCTATTATCTAGCCTAAGGATTGATTTTATATTTTTAATAAAAATAAAATAAAACTAAAACATTAAAGTAATAGGAAACAATAATGAATGCAAAGATAGTGAAATTCACTTAGAAAACTATCATAATTAGAAATTAGTATCTAGGTTTTAATCCCTTTAAACCCTTAACATATTGATCTTTTATCATGCAATTGTTTTGTTGATGTGTTGGACCGTGGAGACTGTTATGGTAGGCTCATAGCTTACTTTGAGTCTACTAACAACTAATCCTAAGGTCTCTAACCGAATTACTCAGGTTAGACCTTATAAGATTGTGATACCGATTTATGAGTCCCTCTATTAGGTTTGACCCTAATCTGAAAGGTTTATGTCATCCTATCTCTAAGGTTGTAACCAACTCCTTCAAATTAAGGTAGATCTATTCTCACTAGGATTTCTCAATCTCTACCTATGAAATAAGATTATGATATAATATTCTCAGGTTATTAGAGCATAAATAAAACGCGTAATCAGATCAGAATATATCAAACAACCAACTACATTAATAAAAGATTCAAGTTATATCAAACTAACCTAAATACTAATTGGATGCTTAATTACACATTGTCGAATACAAAATCAAACATACATTGAAAGAAAAACAAATAGAAAACAACGAGTTCATAATTATAAATCTCCTTGATTGTCTTCTCTCGAATGTTATTGCAATGAAGAGGCTTGATTTTGTATTTCGAGGGATATTTCAATGAAATCTTTGTGTTTTCCACTTCTCTGGACCAAAATTGTCCCTTCTAGACTTCTCCATGTCTAAAAATCACCTCTAATAGTCTCCTTTACGACTCCCTATCGATTGCCTTCCATTCACCTCCCATAATGTCTCTTTATAACAAATTTTAGGGTTTTGTGGAGATGAACATTCTCTTGCATGGTAGTGCGTAATCGAAATTCGCTGAATATCGTGAAAGTGCACGGTCGTGCAGAAATGCATAGTCAGATGCTTAGCCTAGCATTCCTTCATGTTTTTGACCTTAATATCTTCATATTTATGTCATAATGCCTTCACATAAAATGTATTCCATTCTTAGCCTTCCAACAGATCCTATTTTTCTTTAAAATAACCCTGTAGATAAAGTTATGGGCTAAAAACCAAGGGAAGGTTAGAGTTTAGACCGGGCTAAGACAGACTTCATCTCATTCTCAGTCTTTTTAGCCCCTTAAAACAACATTTTTGGGCCTTGAGTTGCACATGGTAATTATTATGCAAGATGTTGTCTTGAATTTGAGCTTTTGAATCACCTCATTTAGATCTCATAAGCCTTAGATATGTCCATGTAAAGCTCTAGTGGTCAGGTTACCAATTTTGTAGAAATAAGTTTTACTTTGAACAAATGGTTGCTAGTCTAAATGAATTCGAATAGCTACAAATTTGAGCTTACTCAAAATATTGAGATGTTCTGTAATTATTCTCTAAAGACGACATTTAGATTCGGACTCTTCATCTATGTTAAAAACTATGCATAGCTTCTATGCATCAAATCTTCTGTTTATGTCGTGTTTTCGTTCAAATTATTTTCCTTTAAGTTCGTTAAGGCAATTATACTCTATCAAAAAGCACTTGGAGCAAATTAAGTACCAAATATAAGATAAAAGCATAAAATATCAAGAAAAATACATCAAACATGGGCGTAAAAATATAGTCAAATATCTATTTATCAATCAATAAGAGTTCTTAACTTAGATCATATTCTCTCTCAAGATATATAATCCTTTAAAAGGTTAATCAATTGAAATCCCTTTAGAATATGGACAAGCTAAGAATGTTTTAAGTCATTCTATGAACATTCTTGATGGGTTTTTACCCTAACCATATAAATCTTGCTACTTTCTCATGGATATCTCATGCTTGATATTTATTCATGTCATTACCTAAACGTACATCTCATCTCTCAAATCTCAAAATAGGAATAAATTATGAATCTTTCAGCTCTTCAATTTAATTAATTATAGAATCATGAATAAATCACAAAAAATTAGAAATTTTTCATTAAATCAAAGATTGACTCAAAATATATCACATCCTAGGTTCTTCCTACATGAATCTATATTCCTATTAATGCATAATCACATAAAGAATATCAACATAAAAACAATAAAGAAAGCAAGATAAACAAATCATGTTCTTAAATAGTAAAATCACTAAATAATTGTTGAATCCTTCTTTTATCCCTAAAGAATGGTGAACTTTTGATCATAACTAATGCGAAAAAGCTACAGAGCGGCTTTTCAATGTTTTCTTGGCTAAAGAACCCTCTCTTTTAATGCCTCCTTTTTCAGTGACACCCCAAACCCTAACTTTTAACGTGTTATACAACCTTAAACATGAGTCCATATAGTTAGTTTTGCTCTTTATGAATTTATTTAGAAAAATCAATGCTAAAACGGGTATATACATAGGACCATATAGTGTACCATATTCCTCATGGGTGTAAAGCAGGGCATGTAGGGTGCACTAAAGAAATATAAGCAACCACTTTTTAACACACCTCTTAATATGGGTTGTGTATGGTGCCGTAATGTATAGTACTTCTTTAAATCTTCCAAAATTACTAAAATTTGATCCAATTTTTCTACTTTTCTTTTTATCAGTAGAAATATGACTTGAAAACAAAATGTTTTTAATTCAATATCAAATTTTTTAAAATCATCAAAACTATAAGAAATATACCATGAAAATATTGCTAATGATAAGTATAAATTGCATCATGTTTTAGGGCATATTTAATATATGTTTAGATGTTAATTCGATCATTTAGTATGTGTTTAGTTTAGAATTGTGTCATTTTATTAATTATCTGTGTTTTGAGTGTTTTATGGGTTAGTACAAGCTTTTGGGCATAAATATTATATTTTTGAGGTACCTTGATGTGTTTACTAGTATTTCAAGGTCAATATCGAAGAACGGAGAGGTTTCAGAAGACATTCGGGAAAAAACAATGGCCCAATTGTGGCCTATTAAGCCACGATCATGACAGAAGGCTTATATGTGGGCCACAGTCATGGCCTGCATTGGGCAGACGCACAGTCACTTACGAACTTCATGTTTCGATGGACTTTTTGGACCTTTCAGACCCTAAGGTTACTCGAAACATAAATGACTATTTAAAGAACATTAAGAGGAGCACAAAGTAGTTTTTTGAATCAGCCGCACTTGAAACCTTGAAGAGAGAATACTGAGAGAGAGAAAAAAGAAGAACGAAAAGGAAGAGGAAGAAGAGGAAGACAAAATTGAATCGACGTGCTTCCTAGATCGGGAGGTTTCCTAACATCGTTGCCTTCCATCGCTTATTCTAAGTCATTATTTCCTTTTTGTTTCGATTTTATTTATGTATAGAATTGAGATGGATAGTATGAAGATAGGATTTGGAGTATTGATGATGTTCTAAACTCTCATTGAAGATTTTATTTTGATTTAATAATAATTTAGTCGATTGAGTTTATTAGATGAAAGTCATGATTTGATTGCGTTCTTGCATAATTCAATAATAAACTGAGTGGGTGAAATGAATGAAAATGATCAAATCGGATTAATGAGAGTTAGGTGATTTAATAAAAATAGTGTCAGATCATATTGGTAATTATGCAGAGAGAGATCCTAGGTGATGTTCCAATAGTTTATTAGAGTTTTTTAGATCTAATTAGGGTATTGGATATTTTATGAATTGAGAGATTGCAAATTCCATAATCTAATTAGGGTTATAATTTAGGGTTTAATGGTTATAACTAGAGAGAGAGTAATTAGCACTAGAATAGTCTATAATCGATACTCCATTAAAACATAATCGGCTAGGTTATCATTAATGATAAGTAAAACCCCTTTCTTATGAATTGGTAAATTCCTTAGGTTGATTTCTATTGTGATTCCATATTGGTCACTTGTTAGTACTTTTATGCTTAATTTCTGATTTGATTGGTTTAACTCAATTCTTGTAATTAATTTTTATTTCATCTTTTATTTTTAGTTTAATAGTTTTCTTGGCTTTAGATTTTAATATTAGATTACTCTCCTTCCTCGTGGGATATATACCTTTAATACTACACTACAAATCATGTGCTAGCAGAATATTGAGGGTTTATAAGATTAAAACTTATCCCGATCAAGTTTTTGGTGTCGTTGTCGGGGAGGTATAGAATCAATTTAATTCTTGTAGGCTAAGGCGTTTCACTATCTTTTGTGATTGTGGTGCCCAATCAAAAGGAAAAAAGGGTATGAGAAGTTTGGACAAAATTTTGAAAAACACATTGATTTGGACATAACAAGACGACAATGAAGAATCCAGAAAATTAGATATCAAAAAGAGATAAAAAGAACAACCATGGAGGATATATATTATAAGGAGCAAAGGACTCTTGTGGATTTTAATGAGCTCCAATTTAGTTGGGGAAATCATCATCCTTATATGAACACATTCGCTTCATGGTGGCAGAACCAACCAGATTTCTATTGGTCTAATAATATAAGCACTCATATAGAACATCAAGATTTATTAAGATTTTAATAAGATCAGTCAAGTTCATGAGATTCCAAATTGGACAAAATCATGGATAAGCTAACAGACATGGAAGAGACCCAGAAGAGACTGGAAGAGAAATTTGATCAAGTAACAAAAAGTCATGTCTTTTCTATTCATAACCTGGAGATTCAAGTAAGATAACTTTCTCATGAATTTTGTACGAGAAATGTGAAAGACTCTCTAAGCAATATGGAATTATATCAACGAGAGCAATATGAGGCTATCATACTTAGAAATGGGGAAAAGCAAGAAAAACCAGTGGAAAATTAAGCTGAACCCTATCTTTTAAAAGACTAAGAGATGAAGAAAGAAGATGAAAAGACCAAGAGACGAAGAAAAAAGATGAAGAAAAGAATGACAACCTTCCTTATGCTTAAACATTGAAAAAACTTGGGTAGATGTCCATGAAGAGAACCTCATCGTTCGGATTAGTGATGACCAAGTGACATTCAACATGAACGATGTATTAAAGAATCCGGAGGAGGGCGACTCATTCAAAAAAAATTGATGCACTGGAATCTTTGAAGGAGCGAGGGGATGAAGAACAGTTGACAATGGACATCAAGTTTGAAGAAGCTATGGAAGTCTTTGTTCAAGAAGCTAAAGAAACAGAGGAGCTGAGGGCAAATGAGGAAGAACCAAGAAGAGAACAACTCACCCTCTTACCAGGCAAACTGTTAGATTCCATGGAAGATTCAAGGAATTTTGTTATTCCCTGTTTTGTTAACATTTCGCTTGAAAAAAGGACATTACTAAGCTTAATTGGTTTTCATAATTTTATCAATATTGTCCTTCTAATCATTTGTAATTTGTAGCTTACTTACAGGCTACAAAATTGATGTTGAACGAAAAGGGTAGAAGCAAGCTAATGACCATAAATTAGCACGTTCGGTGGTTATATTTAGATTGTTGCATTTAGTTAGATTTGTTTTGAACTTTAAATAAAATTTTAATGATTTGAAATGATCTAGGATTACTAATTATCTTAATCTCTTTAAGCAATTCCAAGATAAGACAATAAACTTGAGCATTAAGCATATTTGGTCTCATCACCTCACCATCATCACCTCTATCATCGTAAGGTTTTGTTTCTAACCCTTTTCTTTTAAATTTAGTCTTTATTTTAGTTTTATTTTATTTTATGTTATTTCCTTCCATGTGTGTTTATTTGTCTCCTTCTCACATTGAGGACAATGTGTGTTTGTTTGTCCTCCATGATTGTTCTTTTTATCTCTTCTTAATATCTAATTTTCTAGATCCTTCATCGCTGCCTTGTGATGTCCAAATCAATGTGTTTTCAACTTTTCACCCAAACTTCCCACACCTATTTTTTCCTTGTGATTAGGTACCACAATCATAAAAGATAGTGAAACGCCTTAGACTACAAATATTAAACTAATTCTACACCTCCCTGGCAATGGCGCCAAAAACTTGATCGGGGTAACTTTTAATCTTATAAACTCTCAATATTTCGAAAGTGCACGGTTCGTAGCGTAGTATTAAAGGTGTCAATCCCACGAGGAAGGAGAGTAATCTAATCCTAAAATCTAAGGCCAGAAAAGCTATAAAACTACAAATAAAAGATGCAACAGAAATTAATTACGAGAATTGAGTTCAACCAATCAAATCAGAAATTAAACACAAAAGTATTAACAGGTGAGCAATATGCAATCACAATAGAAATCGACCTGAGGAATTTACCAATTTATAAGAAAGGCGATTTTACTTAACATTAACGCTAACCTAGCCAATTATATGTCAATGGAGTGTCGGTTCTAAACTATCCTAGGGCTGATTACTCTCTCTCAAGCAATAACCATTAAACTCTAAATTATAAACCCTGATCAAATTATGGAATTTGCAATCTTTCAATTCACAAATTATCTAAAATCCTAATTAGATCTGAAGCACTCTAATAAACTATCGGAACATCACACGAGATCTCTCTCTGCACAATTACCAATATGATTTGACACGATTTCTATTAAATTACCTAACTCTCATTAATCCGATTTAATCGTTTTTCATTCAATTCACCCTCTTAGTTTATTACTGAATTATGCAAGAACTCAATCAAATCACGACATTCATCCAATAAACACAATCGACTAAATTATTATTAAATCAAAATAAAATCCTAAATGAGAGTTTAGAACATCATCAATACCCCAAATCTTATCATCATACTATCTATCTCAATTTTATACATAAATAAAATTTAAACAAAAATGAAATAATGACTTTAAATAGACGACAGAAGGCAGTGATGTTAGGAAACCTCCTGATTTGGGAAGCACGTCGAGTTAGTTTCGTCTTCCTCTTCTTCCTTTTCCTTCTTCTTCTTTCTCTCTCTCAATATTGTCTATTTAGGGTTTCAAGTGCGGCTTATGCAAAAAGCTCCTTTGTGCTCCTTTTAATGTTCTTTAAATAGTCTTTTATCTTTTGGATAACCCTAGGGTCTTTCCAGGGTCCGAAAGGGCTAAAAAGTCCCTCAAAATGTGAAGTTTGTAGGCGACTTCATGTCTGCCCGATGCAGGCCACAACCATGGCTCACATCTGAGCCTTCTGTCATGATCGTGGCTTATTATTAGCTAATAATCGTATATATCTAACATACATCAAATTCCCTCAACACTTAAGCAATTGATTATCCTAATGTAAAGAAATCCAACATTCAATCTCAGATAAAAATTTTTTGGAGAAAATGCTAAACCAATCAAACATACTAATTACTCATTCAAATATAAAGGATCACTGCATAAATTCAAAAGATGATTCAATTCACTTTATAAATCTTCAAACATCAACTCGAATCAAAAAATTCAATTTCATACATAAAATAAACATCCATAAGATACATGCCTTAACTTTCAAACATGTTCACATCCTTTTACTAATAAAACATAACTTAAACAAGAGCATTTGAAGCTTGTTTGAAAAGTTACCTAGCCTTTTTTTGCGAGAGTAAATACCTTGTAATGAATACCATAGTTTCTTAAATAGATTACTATTTTAAATGACTACTAGTACCAATCTTTAACTTTAACCTTTTTATTACTACCAAGGCGGTAGAGTGAATTTTATGCTCATTTGTTCACAACTTTTTTAAAATAATAAAGATGTTCAAAAGAAGTGACATTTACTTATACATATGCAAATTATAGAAAGAATATCATAATGATCATCAAGTATTCATTCTTTGAATTCTTATAAAAATAGCTCACCAATTTGTAAGTACTCATAACTAATTACATAAGCAATCCAATTCACCAAAATAATCAAATTCATAATGAATTATCTCCAATAGCATGCTTTTAGAGAAGTTTTTTTTCAAAAAGTACCTTCATTATAAAAATGATAAGCTTGAGTATACTATTATAAATTTGTCCCCCACAATTAAAGTAAACATTTAGTTCTCCACATCATTGGAACACTTTAGACAAGTTGGTTATGGAGTCATCAAAAGTAGTACCATATACGAGGAAGTCATATATGAACACTTCCATAATATCCTCAATAAAAGTAGAAAAATAGTCCCCATGCAATGTTAAAAAGTGGTAAGAGCGTGGTAATAACCAAAAGGCATTCTCCTATAAGTAAAAGTGCCATAAGGGCATATAAACGTGGTCTTTCCTTAGTCATTAAGGTGGATAGGGATTTGGAAAAAAACATAAGTAACCATCCATATAGTAAAAATAAAAATGCTCTTTCAACCTTCCAAACATTTGATAAATAAAGGGAAGGAAAAAATGATCTTTTTGGGTTGCTTTATTCTTTTCCTATAATCAATACACATCCTCCAACCTATGATATATGTTGTTCTAGCAAGTACTAATTTGTCATTCTCATTCTTTATAATAGTCATGTTTCTTTTTAGGAAAGTACCTAGACAAGGCTAACTCATTCATGATTAGAGAAAGGATAGATTATCCCAGCATCTAATAATATGAGCACTTCCTTCGTATTAGGATTCAATCTTCTTTGGTGCTCAATTAATATCATATTCCAATAATATTGTATGCATGTAAATGGACAAGTTAATACCTTTAATATCATCAATGGTATACCTTATTGCATTTCAATGCAACCTAAGAATTTCTAGCAATTTATCAAAATTCACTTATGTTTGCATTCACAATCGTAAGATAAGTAGAGCTAGGTCCAAGGAGCTCGTACATAAGAGTTTAAGGAGAAGTCAAATAATTTCAAGTCTAATTTACACCCAAAAGATGACTATAAATTATTAGGATATAAAAAAGAGAGTAGGTATCTATTTGAGAAACATCAATATATTAATACTAAATATTATTTTACTTTTAAATTAAAATTTAAGTTAGTTAAAAATAAAATGTGTTAATAATTAATATTAAATAATGTGTAGTTTTAAAAGTAAAATGATTTTAATTTAATAATTGTTGCATAAAAATAATAAAATATTTATAATTTCAATAATAATTAATTTTAAATAATGTCTTAAGTTGATGATAGATCAAAATATGTCAAAAATAGAAACAAAAAACAAAAATTAAATTTTATAGCATTTATAAATTATAAAATTGGAAGAAATTAAAACTATAAATAAAAATAAAAAATCAAACAAAAATTTAAAAATAAAACATAAAACTAAAAATCGAAGTGGAAACAAACACAAGAAAGTATCACTTAATTCTAGGTCTAATTTATTACAGATTATCTGTAGCTCTTCTCCCAAAATTCAAATCATATTGGGTTATATATCATCTAAATTAGAACATGATAATAAAATTAGATGAGCTTTTAAAATAATTAATGCCGAAGGAACCGACGGACTATTTTCAGAAATTTATAAATAGTTACAACATAATATTTTTTATTTTTCTCAAAGAAACTTTTTTTGTAGTTTTAATTAATAATTCATTAATGAAAAATAGTTTAAATATCTACAAGAATATGCAATGAATTTTATTTTAGCGAAAGATCAGAACATTCAAAATTCAGAAGACTTGAAGTTTCGAGTTTATACAAAAGGAGGATTGCAGCCGGCCTGACGCTCCTTTCACCATAATCCATAATAATATAATACAAGGTTGCATCGTTAGTTCGCAGGGAATTCAGAGAGAAGAAAGACTAAGGTAAGGTTAGTTTAGAGAGATCTGTCTTAAGAATTTCAATCGGAAATAAAAAATCATGGGCTTCTTTTCTTTCTTCCTCTTCTCCGCTTGGCACACGTAATCTCTCTGTTATCTTTTCATATTGTTGTTTTTCTTCCAGATCCACGCATGCCCTTTTGCGCATACACTAGTATTTCTGTGTCGGAGAATGATACAAACTAATGTGCTTCATAACTCTCTCGTTTTCTCTACTGTTTCTTTTTTTTTTTTTGGACCATGTAACTCTATTGATATTGGAGTAAAGCCGCACCTGAATGGTTGGTAAATCTAGTTACAGTTTCTGGTTACCGTTGTTTCCTTGAGGAGGGAATGAGAGTGACTCTTTCTTTCATGCAATTCTGAAGTTTCTGTGTGAAAAGCGTAACACTTTCTTTGAATTAGGACCGATTTCTAAACCTTAAAAATGATTTTAGGAACTTACTGTGCGGTAATGAGTGCCTGGCGGCGATTTATAGATCTATTCTATTCATTTGTTTTTATGTTCTTAATTCTAAACTACAAGAAACGTAAAATGAAATATCTGAAGTCTATGAGCACTGATTTACACCTCATAAATGATTTTTAGTCAATGGTTTTGACATCTTCTGTATCGTGTCATACATCATACACATGTATTGTTTGGCTAGCTGTTATGGTGTGCTTTTTTCAGCTTAAGTTTGGTGATAATGGTAATTTTATTCTCTGTTCCATGAGACGAATGCTCCTCCAAATCAATCACTTTGACCACTTGGTTTAAGTCTTATCTAACCAAAACATTATATCTCAACCAAAAACTTTAGGACAATAAGTTTCGAGTTCTTTGTATATGATTCATGTTGCAGAAACAAATGAGGAAGACGACAACTAATAATATTAGACGGAAAACGTAACTGGCGTTAGTAAGAAGGATGAAGTGCAGCGTTTAAATAAAGGCACAGGATACTAGCATGGGGAGGACAGTAGCGTAGCAGAAGGATGGAATCTTTCTTTTTAAAATTGGTTGTAACGAGTATGGCAGACATGTGTGGAATGTAATTGTGTTTTCTCCTTTCTCTCTCATGTCGATGTATTCTTCTTTCTTCTGACAGTCCTTACGTCTGTAATTTCGATTACTATCAATATACTCCTTTTCGGTTATCTTGTTCCTTTTTCGATTATCTTGTTAAAACCTTCAACAGACCTCCATTTTGTACCAAACCTGTATGATCCATAGTCTTCGTTAATAACTCCCATGAAACACTGTCAAAAGCTTTTTAGAAATCCAATTTAAGCAACGGCGTACTCTCTTTCTTCCTCTTTACTAAATGTATTATCTCTGAAGCTACCATAGAACATTCAAGAATGATTCTATTGGTTTTAAAAGCATGTTAATAACATCTGAAAGCGCAACCCTTAGCCGAGAAATTAACTTTATATATCGCATTTACTAAACTGATTGGCCTAAACTCCTTCATATTGAAGGAACCTGGTGGAAGTCAGCAAAAACTACTTGATCACATGCCAAACTCTTTTATAGAAAATTAGAGCCATCTGTTATTTTCACCACATGAATTTAATACATTAAAAAATTCATTCCCCTCAAAAGTAATCGATAGTTCAGCTGCTTGTATGGAGGAGAGATCTCTGAGTTGTAGGTGAGCAATATTATAATCCACTATTATGCGCTTCTTGAATAATTTGAGAAAGAAATTATGAGCTTCCCTTTTAACATCATCCGGATTAGAATAAATAGAGCTGCTTACTTGTACACGAGACATTTTGTTGTGCCGAAAATGAATGGAAATAGTGGTATGGAAAAAACTTTTGCCTGTTGGCAATCAGCGAATTGCATTAGCTGTTAGTTGATTCTATTAACGGTTAACTGACAGTTGATTCTATTAACCAATTTAACCAGCAGATAATATCCGATATATATTTAAAGATGTTTGGTAAATATTTAGTATTAGTTGTTTATATATATAATGACTTATTAAGGCATGATTTTAAAAAAATTATAAGAACAGAAGTATTATATCTTAGTATTTCTTTGAATATTCTCATAAAATTTAAATTTTAAATATTTTAATTTTACAAAAATTAAGGTTATAACTCTAAAAAAAACATACAACATCATAATAATAATAATAACAATAAATAATAATAATAATAATAATAATTATTATTATTATTATTATTATTATTATTTTTATTTTTATTATTTTATTTTTATTATTTTTAGTACTACTACTACTACTACTAATATTGTCTTTCTCCATATTAATCAAGTTAAAATTCGTTTTTCTAGTATATTAACATATTTATCACTAACCTATGTCTTTTGATATCTAGTGTTTGGTGAAAGAAAAGTAATGATAAAATATAGCAGCTTGAGTAATTTGAAATAACTTTTAGGCACAATTGTCTTTTTGTTCCTTAATTCTCAGCCACTAGAGCAAAACGCTTCTCATAGGAACATTTGCAAAAACAACGGATTAAGTTCAATCTATCAAATACTCAGCTGATTACCAAACATGATTATTAGCAGTTTGACTTGGTCAAACAGCCAAATGCTTCTTGTCCTGCCAAAAAATAGTTGATCAACCAATTAGCAAACACTACAAGAAAAATGTCATTTTGCGACGGAAATTACCTATAGAAAATACAAACATTTCGTCGGTAATATGTATATTGACGATGGAATTTATTGACAGACGAAAGTATCGTAGATTCAGCCGTAGCTAATACTTACCGACAGTCAAAGCAAATTCTGCCAGTAACTTTACCGACAGTAATTTTCTACCGTCGGTAAATTTAGCGTCAGAATATTATCTTTCCATCGGTAACTATACCGACGGTTTGCTTTGTGCTGACCGTCAGTACAATTTACGACGGTTGTTTTGCTCCGTCGGCATATTTACCGATGGTAACAATCTTGCTGTCGATATATTTGCTAAAAGCTTAACCGATGGAAATGAATTTTCATCGGTAATTCCTTCTATCTTAGCGACAGAAGTACTCTGTACTGTCGGTAATTTGTCTTGTATTTACCGATGGACATTTCTTTCCGTCGGTAAATGCGTTACTTAATTTTTTAAAAATATGTAATATATATTGTTATTATATTTAAATTATGGTTAATTCGTAATTTTAATAATTAGAAATTTATAGTATACATCTAATTTGCGAAAATAGAAATTTTGATTAATGATTAAAAGTTAAAATATCTTAATTGATAATAAAAACATTACATTGTAAATAATAA
>JAOTAY010000191.1:27426032-27463510 GCA_025629805.1 Erythroxylum baracoense | reverse complement strand
CATAATATGAATGATTAAATTGTATTGAATGTGAAATGTGAAATGATGTGAATGTGATTTATGTGTTATGTGACTGGGTTAGCCATCGATGATGGCCACTCATTGAGTTCACAAAACTCACTCAAAATTTGCAAATATTTTTTAGGATCAGAAGAATACCCCATTAGGTAAATGGGAGTATCCTTACAACATATAAGTAAGGGATAAAAGTCGGGATCAGTTCGCGTCTGCATTGTATTTCTTTCGTTTTATATGGAATTGTATATTCCACAACTTTTATATCAAATTATGTATTCCGAAAGTTTTGTAAAAAGGTGTATATGATTTATAAAGTAATTTAAAGACTTTATGACTAAAGTGTTTTGTTTTTGTAGAAGGGCCCAAATGGCTGTTGAAAATTCTGTTGATTGTATTGTTATGATTGAAAAAGTTTGCAAATAAAGCGGGCCTGATTTGGTTATTGATTTCTGCATATTATGTTTGTGGTTTCAAAAAAAAATTTGTACTGAGTTTTGACTGATTGAGTGTTCTAGCACGCCTCCCTCGCGAAGCTTAGATTCGGATATCACCCATAGATTTCGGGTACGTGCCTTGCGGGATTGGGGTGTTATAGTATGGTAGGCAATAAGTTAGGAAAATTTATACCGACTCTAAATTTTCGATGTCATGCAAAAAATGATAATAAATCCCAGCGGTAATTTGTTAATAAGGAATTAAATAATTAATATTTAAATAAAAAATAAAATAAAATAAAATAAAATTTTATAGTTTAGAATCAAAGAGAAAGAGGCTAGAGCAAAAGTCAAGTGGTCATAAATATGAAAACCAAAAAGAATAAGGAGGACTGGATATTTGTTCACTCAAATTAACCAATCTTATCCTGTTATCAAAAGGGTGTGTGTATTATTATAAGATAAGCATGCATGATTCACTAAGTTTTTCATCAATATTTGAATTATCCATAAGTCCACGATGTAGCTATAGCTAGTAAAGGCAAATCGATCCCATAAAGACAATGATTAATAATAATTAGCTTTCTCCTATTATTTAACCTCCTCCTTGAAGAATTTTAGGATGTCGAAAGGGTTCTGAGTACCTTGAACCACCTGATTCCAAGCCTTAAGTTATTGCTGTAGTGGTACCTCATCCACCTCCATCCCTGATGTCGAATCATCCTCTTAAGCTTCCTTTCCATTTTCAAATTTTGGCGCAATCATCTTAATCTTCTTCAAAGAATTAGAGATTGAGGAAGACTTCTTGAGGATAAACAACCTCGAAGATAACAAGATAAGCAGAAACAAATAAAAGATAAGACTGAATAAGGATTACAAAAGAAGAGATATTGGCAAATGAAAATAAAAGTAATTCACTCCTTTGTTGGCAATCAAATTCAATGGCGAGCCCACTTACCTGCTAAGAGATAGGTTGTTTATCAAAAAGACAAGAACATGTTGTTTATTAAAAAGACAAGAATAGAAGTGATAAAGCCGTGTAAGCTTGGTAGGAGGATACACTAAATGCAAGCATCAGGTA
This sequence comes from Erythroxylum baracoense, assembly GCA_025629805.1. NCBI lineage: Eukaryota > Viridiplantae > Streptophyta > Magnoliopsida > Malpighiales > Erythroxylaceae > Erythroxylum > Erythroxylum baracoense. The sequence goes on along the minus strand of JAOTAY010000191.1, from coordinate 27,461,977 downwards.
AGAGAGGATTATGCAGGAATGCCTCAATCTCCAAAAAGTCTTGAAGAATGCATGGTGTCACAAGCTTCAACGATTCACTCTTTGGGCAACTCAACAGTAGGAAAGCCCTAACCCCTAATTGGTGTCTTAAAAGTTGGAGGACTAGATCAGATATACAAAGGAAGTTGGATAAGAGTTGATCTATCTTTCCTTCCTTAGCACTTCAGTAATTCTTCATAAACAAGATAACAATGTGATCTGGAAATGCGATGAATTATAACCTATTGTTTTTCTTTCTGTTAGAAGGTAGTCTTGATTAGTTTAGGGTACAGAACCTGCTGCAAGGAATTATTGTAATTTTGGTAAGGTGATCCTTGTTATGGTCATCTTATGGGTTCTTAGGTTTTAGGTTCCTATTATGGTTGTGTAGTCATGGGTAACAATTATAAGGTTCTTCATGCTCACATGTTAGGTTTCTTTTGTTATAGATAAGAGATTAGCGTCTTCTCCAATCTCTCGATTGTACGTACCTTTATTTATTTATAAATTCACTTATTTGCCCAAAAAAATAATGATAATATAGAGTTAAGATACTAAGATATTATCAGCACCACTTAAGTTCACAGAAGGATGCAACTGTGAGCTTATATTGCAATCGTTCAAATGATGAAGAGGAAAGAGTTTTGTTCATAATATAAGTGATATAAGTAGAGGACGAAATATAGCAAATGGGTAGAGCTTTACTAACAACTAGATCACGAGCAAAATGACTGTCAATTTTAATGTGTTTGATACGAGCATGAAAAATCATATTTGATGCTAAAAAGGTCATGTTGAGCAAGTTTTAATATTATAAAACCCTTAATGTTTGACAAGTGCACGGGTCATATGCGTAGTAGTTGAGGTGTCTATCCCATAAGGAATTAGTGAACTACTCAAATCCTAACTTTGTTAAGGTTGTAAAAACGTCATTTAAATGAAAATAAAGATAAACAAAAAACTAAACAATCAAATAGGGGTTAAATGAAAATAAAATTATGAAATTAACACAAGTAAATCAAAGTGGACCGCAATCATATAACAATTAAGATATCACAACAACACAAGATCAAAGAATTATAAGAAGATGGGATTTATCTATCGTCATTTTGCTACCCTAATCACTTTTGATGTAATTTGTATCATTCCTAGAATTTCTAAGGGTTGATTACTCTCTTAAGGTCTAATCAATTAACCCTAATTAATAATCCCTAATTGATTCTGAAATTCTGATTTTGCATTGTCTCGATTAATAAAAATAGCCCACGTTCCAATTAGTTCTTAAGCAATCTAATAGACAATCAGGTCCTCACACGAGATCTCTCTTCGTATGATTATTGATATGATAATTGTGTGACTTATTAGGTTGTTAACTCTTGTTACCCAACCTAATCTATACACTCACTTTCTTGATTTATTGTCTATGTATATGAAAACAAAAATATCGCAATACCTAAACAATTTCATTAACATCAAGATCAAATAGATCATAAAATGATTTAAGATTCAATCCGAAAATGAAATTAGAACATCATTACCAACATGTTCCAAAATCTCAAACTCAATCCATACATCACAATGAAGTAAATAAATAAGAGAAAGTAGAAAAGAATTTGAAATGGTTGGGTTGTAGTGGCTGGATAGTATCTGTAGATGCTCCTCTTCCCTTCTCTCCTTATTCTCTCTTCCTAGTGTTCTTTCTCAAAGTGGCAAATAGAGACCCTCTTATTTAGGCCATATCTCTTGTCTTATATAGTCCTTTACAAATTAGGGTAAAAACTAGGTTTTACCTGGGTCCAAAAGTCTAAAATAACCAGTAAAAAATTAAGTTCAGAAGGTCAGTCCACGTCTATCAGCATAGGCCATGATCGTGGCCTACTAAAATCAGCTTATGTCATGATTATGGCCTTGGGTCCTCGCCGAGCTTCCTCCAAATCTTCTCCGTTATTCGATATATGATCTCAAACACTAACGAAACACATCAAAGCACCTTAAAACACAAAATTAAAGCTCAATAGCATGCTCTAACCCATATAACACTCAAAACACAAATATCTAACCAACTAACACAATTCTAAACCTAAACATACATGAATCAATTATCAACTAAAAACATACTAAAATTCCTGCTAAAATATCATGCAATCTACAACTATCAACATCCCTACACTAAAAATTTTACTTGTTCTCAAGTAGAATCACTAACATAACAAAACACAAACACACCAAACAATAACACATATAAGCACACATACGCAAAAATGGTATAATAGCATTGAACTTCACGAAACTAATTTAACTTCAAACACAAACCTTCAAGTTGTCCTAACTTATTAACTTATGAAATCTGTGACTAGGCACTTCAGAGTAAATATACATACATTCTAATCAAGACCTTAACGTCAAATTCATTCACCCCCATCACTTGCACACACACATTCATAATTATTTAGTTAATCAAAATTGCAGCTATCTTTAAGTAGCTTTTTACGAAAATTTAAATTATTCATAAAGATCATTAGGTTTTATTTATAAAAACACTATTTTTGTTAATTTTCATTGACATTGACCTAGTCTTTCGATGCGAAAGTAAACATTTGTGATGAATGTCTCCTGGTTACTCAGCTAGGTCATGTTTTTATTCATTTGCTTGGTTGGAATGTTATTCTAGCCTTTTGATGAGAAGGAAAACAATTGTGATGAATGTCCCTCAGTTTCTTAGCTGTATCACATTCTCAACTAGCTCTATTCATAACCCTAAAGCCAGCATAAAAGTTATTTATTTAAGAAAAACATTAATTTTTTCCACATTTTATTTCTTACCTCATTGCTTTAGCTAATCATTCTTATGAAAGGATACTAACGATGCTACTTAGCCAATTGACCTAAAATTATAAATATATATATGGAAAATTCAAGGTGAATGAATTAACATCATATCCTAATTAACATGAGTATTTAACCAAAGTGATATAGGACACCAATTTCACAAGTTAATAAATCTTTACAACATGAAAGATTATGTTCAAAGCTAAACTGGTTCCATTAAGTCCTAGCCATTGACACTTTCATATGAGTCAAATCATGAAAACCTAAAGAAGACTAATATAGTATGCAAAATTCACACTCAAAGTAAAAACATACAAAGCACATAACCCTCCTTACACTTGACAACACATTGTCCTCAATTTGAGAAAAACAAATAGAGACTTTCGTATCTTCTTCAGCTGCTGCGCTCTGTATCCTCTATTCTTCTACAGCTTCTTGAACAAAGACTTCCTTATATTCTTCAAACTCAATCTCTACTATCATTTATTCTTACATTTAAAGATTCTAGTTCATCAGTTATCATGAAGCAGTTACCCTACTTTGGATTCTTTAATACCTTATTCATGTTGAATTTCACTTGTTCATCTCCAATTTGAAGCATGAGGTTATCTTCATGGAAATCTACCAAAGCTTTTCCAATGTTAAAAAATGGTATACCAAGAACTAGTAGACAATTTTGATCCACTTCAAAGTCTATCATGACAAAATCCATAAGAATTATAAACTTGTCCACTTTTATAGGTACATCTTATGCCATTCCAAACAGTTTCTCTATCAACTGATTTGCCAACTGAATACACATAGATGTTGGCTTTACATCTCTTAGCCTCAGTTTCCTAAAAATTGACAAAGGCATAAGGTTTATACTTATGCCTAAATCACATAAGCATTTTGAAATCTTTAAATTACCAACTACATAGGGTATTATAAAGCTCTATAGATCTGTTAACTGTGAGGACATATGGTTGGTAATTAAATAACTGGAGGTTTTTGTCATGGCTACCATTTGATTATCATCCTAAATCCACTTGGCAGATAATATGTCTTTAAGGAATTTTGCGTACTTAGCCCTGTGTTTCAACACTTCCACAAAAGATAAGAAATTTGTCATTTCTTTATCTTTTCTAGGAACTTTGTAAATGGTACATCTAATTTGTTTTTCTGAAGTCTTTGTGGGAATGGTATTTTCGGTGCGTAAAATGGAGGAGGAATGTATGGAGGGTCTTAATTCTTATCTTCGTCCTTTTTCTTCTTCTCTTGTTCTTCTTAAAAGTGGGTCTTATCTTGTCTTTCCATTGGTTCTTCTAGCTCTTTCCCACTCCTAAGTTTGATGGCCTTATATTGCTCTCTTGGGTTTACTTCCATATTTCTTAGAAAGTTTTCCACACTTCTCTTACAAAATTTCCTGTAAAGTTGGCATATTTGACCCTTTAGGTTATGAATAAAAGAGACATAATCTTCCGTTACTTGTTCAAACTTCCCTTACATTCTCTTCTAGGCCTCTTCTATGTTCATGAGCTTATCCATGATCTTGTCTAATTTATAATCCCATGAACTGGACTCATCTTGTTGAAATCCTAATAGGCCTTGAGTTTCCATTTAAGTTCTTGCATTATTAGACCAAAAGACATCTAGGTGGTTCTGCCAACCCAGATCGTAAATGTTCCAATAAGGATGATTACTTCTCCGACCAAATTGTGACTCATTGAAGTTCGCAAGGGTCTTTTACTCCCTATGATATATTTCCTCCATCATCTATCTTTCTATCTATTTTTAGTATTTCACTTTTTGGATTCCTTATAGTTGCCTTGTGATGTCCAAATTGATGTATCTTTTATTTTTCACCCAAACTTCCTTCTCTTTCTTTTGTCTCTCTTTTTTATGTGATTGGGTACCACAATCATAAGAAAGGGTAAAACTTCCTTACAATAGAGGAATTTAAAAAGCCCTAAACTAATTCCTTGACAATGATGCTAAAAACTTGTTGAGCAAGTTTTAATCTTATAAAATCCTCAATGCTCCGCAAGTGCATGGGTTGTATGTGTAGTAGTTGAGATGTCAATCTTACGAGGAATTGGCGAACTACTCAAATCCTAACTTTGTCTAAGGTTGTAAAAACGTGATTTAAATGAACATAAAGATAAACAGAAAATTAACCAATCAAGTAGGGGTTGAATGGAAATAAAATTCTGGGTTGAATGGAAATAAAATTCTGAAATTAACATATATAAATCAAAATGGAGCATAAACACTTAACAATTTAGATATCGTAATAAGACAAGATCAAAAAATTATGAGAAGATGGGATTTATCAATCGACATTTTGCTACCCTAATCACCTTCGATGTAATTTGTATCAATCCTAGAATTTCAAATGGTTGATTTCTCAAGATCTAAGCAATTAACCCTAATTCATAATCCCTAATTGATTCCAAAATTATGATTTTCCAATCTCTCGATTAACAAAAACAACCCACATTTTAATTAGTTCTTAAGCAATCTAATAGACAATTGGGTCCTCTCATATGATCTCTCTTCGTATGATTATCGATTTGATAATTGCGTGAATTATTAGGTTGTTAACTCTCATTACCTAACCTATTCAGATTACTGTTGACTCACTCTCTCAATTTATTGTTGGTGTATATGCAAACACAAATATTACAATATCCAAACAATTTCATTAACATCAAAAGCAAATCAGAAAATGATTTAAGATTTAATCCCAAAATGAAATTAGAACATCATTAACAACATGTTCAACATTCTCAAACCCAATTCATACATCAAGATGAAGAAAATAAACAAGAGAAAGTATAAAAGAACTTGAAATGGCTGGGTCAGAGTGGTTGGACAACAGCTGCAGATGCTCCTCTTCCCTTCTCTCCTTCTTCTCTCTTCATTGTTGTCTTTCTCAAAGTGGAAAATGGATGCTCTCTCATTTAGGTAATTTATATTGCCTTATATAGTCATTTACTAATTAGGGTAAAAGCTAGGTTTTACTCGAGCCCAAAAGTATGAAATAACCTATAAAAAATTAAGTTCAAGAGGTCAGTCCACGTCTGTCATTACACAGGCCACAATTATAGCCTGTTAAAATCAGCTTCAGTCATGATCGTGACCCTTGATCCTCTATTAGGCTTCCTTAAAATCTTCTCTATTCTTCAATATCTTATCTCAAACACTAACAAACACATTAAAACAGCTCAAACACATAAAATTAAAACTCAAGCATGCTCCACCCCATAAAACACTCAAAATACAAATATCTAACCAACTAACACAATTATAAACCTAAACATGCATTAATCAATTAGTTAACAACTAAAAACATACTAAAATGAATAGTAAAACATCATGCATCCTACAACTATTAGGTAGCACCATGATTGTCACACTAAAGGGTAGGAAAAATGTTTGCAAGAAGTAATTCACCAAAAAGAGCAGTAATCTAACATAAATCTACATAAGCAAGATCAATTACGTGATACTCAGCTTCAGTATTGGATCAAACAACAATTGGTGGCTTCTTAGGACTCCAAGAGATAAGATTAGGCCTTAGAAAGATACAATAACAAAATTTAGAATGTGGATCATCAGGACAACCAGCCTAATTAGCATCACGGTAGGCCTATAAAGAAAGCTTAGAAGATCTTCTAAAATGAATGCCATGAGAGGGTGTGGAACAAAAATATTATAGAATCCTTTTCACCTTAGACCAATGAATATCAGTAGGGCATTATAGAAATTAGGAGACCTTATTAACAACAAACTAAATATCAAAACAAATGAGGCAAAGATATTGAAGAGTACCAACAGGGCTACGATATTCACTAGGATCAGAAAGAGCAACACCATGATTTTTAGACAAGGGAAGAGATGGAGTGGTAGGTGTATGAACTGGTTTAGAGTTACTAAGTTCAGTTCAAACAAGAAGATCTTTGGTGTAGTGGGTTTGGGTAAGAAGAAGACCGTGAGAAGTGGTATGAGCTTATACACTAAGAAAATGATGAAGAGAACCTAAGTCTTTTATAAAATAGGTAGAGTTGAGTTTATGAATAAGTGTTGTAATGAAGAAGGGTGAGGAACCAGTTACTAGGATATCATCCATATAAACTAAGAGAAAAGTTGTGTGAGAGTTAGTTTTATGAATAAAGAGAGAGGTGTCAGGTTTTTATAGTTTAAAATGGAGTTTAAGGAGTTTTTGACAAAGACAATGAAACCAGGCTTAAGGGGCTTGTTTGAGACTATATAAGGATTTATAGAGTCTACAAACATAGTCAGGATGGTGTGGATCTGTGAAGCCAAAAGGATGAGACATGTAAGCAAGTTCCTGTAAGTAACCATGAAGAAAGGCATTATTAACACCAAGTTGGTGAATAGGCCAATTATAGGATATAGCCAAGGTAATGATGATTCGAATAGCGGTGGGTTTGAAAACAAGATTAAAGGTAGCAGTGTAATCAACTCCTAGAGTTTGATGGGGGCTTTTAGCTGCAAAATGAGCTTTATAACACTTAACCCATTTACAGCTGACAATGTTTATGTTTAGTAGCGGAACAAGGGTCCATATGTGATTACGATGGAGGGCGTTAAACTCTTCAAGCATAGCTTGGCGTTAGTGAGGAATTTTTTTGGATTGAGTAAAGGAGGTAGTATTAGAATAAGTATTTACGGTAGTGACATTCTAGGTGATATAATCAAAAAAATGTCGAGGGGTATGTGTGTTATGTCAGGTATGCGTGATCATTGGATGAGGAGGAGGCTGGGATGTGTTTATGGTAGTGGAGAAGAGGAAGTAGAGGATAGAGGTGGAAGAGGTAAAGGTAAAGAAAGAGGAAGGGAGGAGGGTGAGGTAGAAGATGGCACATGTAGTGTATAGTAGGGAAATAGATGTTTAATAAAGTGGACATGAAGAGAAATATAAAATTTGGAGGTGATGGGATCAAAGCATCGCTAGCCTTTATACTAGGAGGCATATCTAAGAAAACCACATTGGATAGACTTTAGTGTAAGTTTGTCTGGACGAGTGGTGTCTAAATAAGGGAAACATACACAACCAAAAACACGAAGATGAGTAAGGTTAGGTTGAGTACAATAAAGGACTTCATGAGGAGAATTGTGGTGAAAAACATGAGTAGGTAATAGATTCATAAGATAAACCGCAGTTTGAATGCTTCATAACAGAAGGACTTGGGAAGAGAGGCATGAAGAAGAAGAGCATGGCTAGTTTTAGTGAAGTGACAAATTTTTTGTTTAGCAAGGCCATTTTGTTAGAGTGTATTGGGATAAGAAATGCGAAAAGTGATTGCATGGAAAAAAACATAGTAAGCAAAGGCATGTTTAGTAAGTTCAGGAGCTCCATCGCATTGAAAAGTTTGGATGGTAGTGGAAAATTGATTTTCAACGGTGATTTTTAAAGGATTAACAACAAAGTAAAGCATGATTTTTGTAGGTGAGAGGAAAAATCCAAGTAAATCAACTAAATTCATCCACAAAGATAATGAAATAGTGATAAGCAGATTGGGAAAGAGACAAGAAAGGACCCCAAATATCACAATGAATTAATGTAAAGGTTGGATAGAAATTTAGGAAGACAGAGAAAACGAAAGACAAATACTTTTTCCTTGAAGAAAAGAAGGACACGGAGTGAGATTATTTTTAAAGTGCAAAATATAACCTAATCTAGATAATGAAATAGGACATGGATGACTCAAATGTTAAGGTCACCAATTTATTGAAGTGCAGGCAGCACTAAAAGCAATTGGATTTGTGAACTATTGTAGCCCGTGAGAAGTGAAAACTTGGATTTAAGATCCTTTATAATGTAACCAAATAGATTAAATTTTGTGACAAATTTGGAAATAGATAAAAGAGTTATAGTAATGTGAGGAACAATCAATATATCATGAAGATGAAGATTACTGAAAGAAGTGGGAAAGGTTATAGTACCAGCAGATGAAATTGTGAGAGTGTGTCCATTACCGACAATAACTTGATTTTATCCTTCACTTGGTGTGACCGATTCTACGAAATCAAGATGTGGAATCAAGTGAGTGATTACACCAGTATCTAATAATTAGTTAGTAACAGTGTTTGAATGGAGTGGGATCAGGATCAGATTGAATATTTATGGCAGCGAAGGCTATGGTAAGATTATACTTATTATTACAAAATCTAGGGGAGCGATTATTAGATCAGAATATCTAAAACGACATTGAGCAACAATGTGCCCCCCTTTCTAGCAAATGTGACACTAGGTAGGTGGGTTATTATTGTGGAAATTGGGCTTAGGATAAGGTGGGTTATTAGGAGAAAAGTGGGTTTTGGTTGGCATGTGGGCTGGATTTGGCATTGGAAGGTTAAACGGACCATCATTAAAATGTGTTGACCCACTAAACAAGCAATTTGAAAAATTTGCAGGCAAATTAGAGGGCCCATTAGGTCAATTAGGTTGAAAATTAAAATCAGATGGGGGAGATAACAATGTGATGATACCTGCGACTGGTTCTACCAAAGCGGTTGTGGTTATAACGAGTGCTGGAGAAGGTGGCAAAAGCGGAGTCCTATGAAGGTAGGGCGTGGAAGGACAACAACTGCTATTTATGGAGGAGAAGCTTCACTTTGAGCTCAGTAAAGGTGACAGTGTTGTGATTTTCAATCGCCGCGATGAAGGATTCGAAATCGGCGGGGAGTCCATTTAAGGTGAAAAGGCTGAGATCAGTGCCGAAGATGGTGCCACCAATCTCTGCAAGTTCTTCAGCAGTGGTGGAGATGTCGTTGATATAGTTAATGATGGTGGTGGAGCCCTATCTTGACAGTGTGCAGCTTTCAGAGGAGGAGGGACCTTTGAGAGGCAAACTGGTGCATGAAGTGGTCTTTAAGACCAGTCCAAAGATTATGTGCAGTGATGTGTCTGAGGGCGAGTCGCGCTGTAGAGCTAGAGAGGGAGTCGATGAGAAAAGAATAGATGAGTTCATCCATCTTCTCCCATTTGGCATAACCAATTGATTGAGTCTTCCTAAGGGGCGATAGTGCCATCAGTATATCCCAAAAGGTTGGAGGTAATTAGAATGACTTTGATTTGATTTCTCCAAACTAGATAATTTGTAGGCTGGAGTAGAGTTGTAAGAAAATTTGTGATTTGATTGAAGGTTAATATAGGTAGGATGAAATTTGTGATTTGATTGAAGGTCAATGTAGGTAGGATGTGTTCTGACATTTTTGTGTCTTTGGAATGATACTCGTATTGTGTTAGTCTGTGGATACGTGTTTGGGTATAGGTGTTGGTATTGTTGTGTTTTGTAATTGAAAGAGGAAAAGGCTGGTATGCAGGCATAAATGGATGTCAATGGGAGTGTCATGTCGCGGATATGTGTGGAGTATGCTGAATTTGGCAGAATGTCAAGAAATTTGGAAGTAGGCAAAAGGTTAGAGAGTTCTGTTGTGTTGTGATGAAACAGGGTGTTGTGTTTGACAAAAAAAAGGTTGTTTAAGGGAAATTGAGTATAGGCTCTAATATCATGAAAAGTAGAGAAATAGGAATGAAGTATAATGTTTTGGTGTGTTTATTAAGTGAAGAAAGAGACCTTTATATACACCCTTGAGGATAACTAGATAAGCAGAAATAAATAAAAGACAAGACTGAATAAGGATTACAACTGGAGATATTGGCATGTGAAAATAATGGTAATATACAATTAAGATACTAAGATGTTATCACAAGTCCATCTTCATTTTGAACAAACCCTCCATTGTTGTTTGATTAGTTCCTTGATCCTAAAACGTGATGCTCATTAATTGCATGTTATTTCCCTGACCGCCGCGAAATAGATTTTAGAATTTTGCATGTAGTCATTGCTACTACTAAAAGTTTGAGTAATTTATTACTATTTTTTATGGTTTTGATTAATATTAAAAATTGAGTAAATTCTAATTTTTTGTAATTTATTTTTATAAGAACACATGAAATGTAATATTATTTAATCCAATATCATGGCAGTGTCATCCAGCTAAAGTAATCACAATGTTAAATGTATTATTATCCAAGAATCTCTACTAGAACACTATTCATAAGAATTAGGGAGCTGTTGTTCACGGTTCCCAAACTTGTCTACTATACAAGCAAAATTTTCGTTTCATGCAAACAACTTCCATACTTTTACTTTGAAATCTAATCTAAAAGTTATGATTGACTGAAAAGATACACAAAAGAAGGTTGAAAATTGTTGAAATATAAGTTGGACTTTGTCCCACATGAAAAGAATATATGACCTTGAGCATGCATATAAGCCTAATGAGTTACTCCTCTTAGTACCAATTAGTTTTAAGATGGAACCTCATTTGGGCTTGTATGTGCTCAGTTTATTTAGGTCCAATCATATAAAATTTAACAAGGTATCAGAGTAGGTTACTCTTGGGTTACAGTCACCACCTCGTCACGATAGACTGTGTCATATGTTGGGTCATAAATTAACCCACACGTGAGAGGGGTGTGTTGAAATATAAGTAGGACTTTGTCCCACATGGAAAGAATATATGGCCTTGAGCATACATATAAGCTTAATGAGTTACTCCACCTAATATCAATTGATTTTAGCATGAAACCTCATTTGGGCTTGTATGTGCTCAGTTTATTTAAGCTCAATCAAATAAAATTTAACAAAAATCGCCAAAGTATCAGAACACCCGTAATCTTGATTTTTATTATTAAAGGAAAAGAATTCGAAGGCAAAGAAGCCTCGTTTGTGCATATCAACTTCAGTAATTTTCCCATGATTATCCGTCAAACATAACCTTCTTCTCCAGGATACCATCGATCATTTCAAGCAACTGCCGCATACTAATTACTCTGTTATACCATCTTCCAGAAATCTTAAAACCTCTTCTATGGAGGGCCTGGCCTCAGGTAACTCCTTTGTACAAGCAAGTGCTATTTCCAGAACCTGCAGAGCTTGCTTTCTCTCTTTGCCCTCCGCAACAAATTCGAAAAAGTCCAGGCCACCTTCTTTAATCTGTTCTTTCTTTTGAGTTATGCAACCAGTGAAGCCTGGAGCTCCGGGTCCCCCTAGCATGTCCAACAACACTACCCCAAAATTGTACATGTCACATGCTTGAGATATCTTGTTAGAGTAGGAATAATCAGGCGGATGTGGTCGCTTTTTCTGCCATGTATCAGGAGCTTCCTCTAAATCTGCTAATTGAATGAAGCCATAATCAGACAAGCAGGCGGTGAAGTCCACGTTAACCATGACGTTTGAAGCTTTTATGTTGCCATGCACGTTCATTTGCATACGCTTCTCGTATGGAGGATATTGTGCGTGGATGAAGGCAATTGCTCGCGCAGTGAACAGAGCAATCATATACCTCTGGTTCCAATCCAAGGCAGTGTGACCATTTTCTCTTCCACCTAGTATATGTTCAAGAGGTACGCTTTTAAAACTTTTTAATCAGTCATTTCTACTTTACAAACAATTAATTTAAAGCAAAAGTTGATGTATTTGTCAAACTAAATTCACAAGTATACACAAAGCAGTGATTTCTTTGGGGAAGAAAAGGCAAATTATATTACTTGTTAACAACAGCTGAAGTCTCGAACTTAGTAACTAAGTTAGCGATGTTCACAAAATCCTGAAGGGATACACAGTTAATTAACAACGCAGTGGAAATGGACTGAACATCTATCTGAACACAATGGAAATGGAGGGATCATCTAGCTCATCAGTATATTATATATACTATTTGACTCAATAGACGTCTTTTAAGTTTGAGTGGAATATGCCAGTATCATAAACATCAAAACAACATGGCGAATCAGGAACCTCTACGGCGATTGTGACGAGAGAAATTAATGATCTGAAAACTCACCTGTGAGCAAGTCAGCCAGGCTTCCCATGGGATAATAATCACATAGGACGAACTTGATCCTCTTTGCATATATATAGGCCGTGAGAGGCACAAGATTTCGACATTTTTGGCTAACCTGAGCAAACCTTTCAACTCTCCTCTTAAACTCTCTTCGACCAACACTGACTGTTCTAAATCTTTTCGCCGCATAAACTTTTCCTTCTAATAAAACAACCTTCTCTGTCATCCCAAGACGGCTTTCTCCCATAACACCCACAGAGGCCCGTAAAACCTCCCTTAAACTCAACTGGGATTCATTTTCTCCGCAGAAAGTCAAAGGGATGTCATCTACAAAACCCACCAAGCTTTCTTCATCGTATTCAAGAATTGTCCCCGACCAATTGCTGCAGTCTTCACATCGGGGGCTCCTTTTGGGCTTTGTAAAGGCCCTTGATAGCATTTCAGTGACTTTTGTTGCGAGATAAGTTAGTGTCGCGGGGTGAATGTTTTGGGATGATTCTGTTCTCAAGGTTGATATGTAGTTTCATTTTTTGACAGATTTGATTGTGGTGTTTTGTTCTTCTAGGATATATCGGATGCATGGTGCTGGCACCTAGTTTTCTCTTTATTTCTATTGGGCTACATAAACATCCAAATTCAGAATCTCATCGAAATTCTCTATCGAATTCCATTGGCTAAATTGGCCTTGGATATAACCTTTTATCTTGACAATAATCTGATTTATTAAAATGACCCTGCTTTACTGAAAGCAATAATCTTTCATGCATTCGTTTACTTGTTGATGTCAAGCTTTCTCAGCTCTGATTTGCCATAAGGTATTCATTTCCTGCTATGGCAAGCACCCAAAGGTGACAACCAGAAATAAAAGCCTCACAAGAGAAGCCTATCACAAACATGATGGCTCTTCCGAAAGTTTTTGCACTAGTTTAAACAAAAAAAACCTTTCTTTTTTGAAAGATAAAATTGACTTAAAACTCTCAACTTAAAGAATATTTTACTCTCAATTTTTTTTCAAATTAATCTTAAATATATTCTTTATCCATTGAATAATCTATGACAAATCTTTGTTCAATACAAGCTCAAACACATATAATGCACTTCTAAATTAAAATTTACGTAACATGTGAAATCTTATAATTATGAATAAAAACTAAAAATGAAAGAATAAATCTCATAAATATAATTGAATATCCAATTTTTCGATAGATAAAATTTCTTTCAAATACTCAATTTAAACTATACATTCTAAATAACAATGGAAACTTCTCCATAACCACAGGGAACTCTGACCCCTTGGTGACTAACCTTTAGAAGCAACACGCTTTAAGGAGCAATGCATCACCTTTCACCCGACTAACTTCCTTCCATCTCCACTCTTCTTTTTGTTTCACTCAATTACCTACATTCAGCTTTGTTTCCTTCCCTCCACCTCCACTCATCGTTTTCATTTCATTCAACTACCTCTATTAAGTTTTTTTTCCTCCCTTTCACCTACACAAATCTGGGTGTTGCTTCACACTTCCTTTCCTCTCTCTTCTAAGGACAATTTGGTCTTTCCTGCACTTACTTTTCATTTCCTTTCCTTCCTGCTTTTTCCCCCTTCATAATTCTTGCTACTGTCTTCTGCACCACCTACCCAGACACTATGCTTTTTGCCAAACTAAGTCTTCTGATCTTCAGTCATGTCAGCAGCTCCTTTTTCCTCCACCGACTTTCCTCCTTTGCCTTTAAAGGATGCATAAGGCTCCTCTCTTCCTCTTCAAGTTGCTCCTGCAGTTCACCAACAAATTAGGAAAAGCTAGAAACAAGTTATAACGGAGGAGCAGGACTGTACCTTGCATTATTGCCCTCCGAAAGAGGAGGATGACCAATTGTTGGTTTCCCGACTTGGATTTCCTCTAAGCTGGTGCAAAACTTGGAAGCTTCATTGATTGGCTTCTTTTGAGAGAGAAGACCTGCATTTCTAATTATTAGAAAATGGGCACAATCTATATGGAAAAACAGAGGTATACATGAAGTGCTTATAGCGGAAGAAAACATGATGCTATTTACCTTCTCATCTAAAGATGCAACTATGAAAGTGGTGGAGGAAGGTCCTTGGAATATCCAGAATCAACCAATATTTTATAGCTGTGGAGACTAGGTATCCAAGCCGATTCCATTAAACACTAAGTTGTTCGCTCATGGGTGCACTCGTACAATGTCCCACTTGAATATTGGACTACCAAAGGCTTTAACATGATATCAACCTACCTTGGCAAGCCTCTTGTATAGATGAAAATACAACACAAAGGAAAAGAGTTAGATACAAGGTTGTGTATTAATATGGAATCAATCCAAAATCTGCCAGAAAGTATACCAGTTATGAGATTAGGAGCAAATGGTTCTTTGTTTGAAGACAATGTCTATATTAACTACTAATGGAAGCCATCTCTGAAAGCTCAAGGGAAAAGGTGGATACCTAAGGGTAAGAACTTCCTAAGAGGTGATTATGAGGAGCTTATAGGATGGGATGCACATGCAGATTATGAGAGTACTCAAATGGAACCTTCTCAATAGATTGTGCAAAAGGTCCATATTATACCTGTGAGTAATGGACAGATGGTAGTTTCACCCATTACAGATACTAAGCCTCAGATGGATACTCCAGCTAAAAATGGGAAAAAGATAGAGGCCTTAGAACAATTAAACTCCCCTTTCATGTTAAAATGAAGTGGATCTTTAGACACCTCCTCATCATCTATAATGGGAGTTGATTTTAGTACTTCTTTCGAGAAAGTTGTATCAAGGAAAGTAGGTAGGAGCAAAAACAAAGGCTCCAATTCTATTACATAATGTACTGGAATCCCCTTTTATTGCTGACAATAACATAACATACCCAACTTTTCAAGGCAAGGGTTTTTTCAATCTGAATTTCAGACTAAAAGGAAGAATATCGAGCTTTTTAAAATAAATAAAGATAAAATAAGTGGCGTTTTTGAAACAAAGGCAGTCATATTCTTGTCCATCCACTACAAGGTCTAATGACTTGGTTTACATGGAATGTTAGAGGTATTAACTACCTAAAGAAACTTTTGGCTTTGAGGGATTTTGCCTATCAAGAAAAGCCATGTTTAATTGCTCTTTTAGAAACCAAAATTAGCGTAGATAATATTAGGAAGCTGAATAAGTTGGTTAGTAGATGGAAATTCGTTACTAATCACCAAAAGCATGCTTTGGGAAGAATCATTATTGGTTTTAATCCTAAATTTGTGGAAGTAGATGTCTTAGAAGTGGAAATGTAAGTGATGCACTTGAAATGGCCTTTTAAAGTTGAGGATGTGAATATCTTCTCTTCAGTTTTTTGCCTTCCAAAGGAAGGAGTTATGGAAGAGGTTGGTT
The DNA here is from genome assembly GCA_025629805.1 of Erythroxylum baracoense. NCBI lineage: Eukaryota > Viridiplantae > Streptophyta > Magnoliopsida > Malpighiales > Erythroxylaceae > Erythroxylum > Erythroxylum baracoense. The sequence continues at coordinate 27,445,882 of JAOTAY010000191.1, read as the reverse complement.
AATTCCTAGTATAGAGTAGTTGGCTCTTTAGTTATCAGTGGTGATTTTAACTCCACTCTAGCTAGAATTGAAGCTAAAGGAAATGCTCTCCTAAGGAACTTCACATCAGGTTTTAAGGATTGTGTGGAGACTATAGGCCTCACTAATATCAAATATTTGGGTCACACATTTATTTGGGGTAATAAGCAAACTAGAAATTGGTCTATAAGGAAAAATTTAGATCGAGTGTTAGTTAATCAGAGTTGGTTACATCGGTTTCTTATGCGTTCTACCTCTTTTCTAAATCCTCTCTTCTCTGACCGTTCTCCTACTAGGATAGAGGGTATGTTCCTCAAACAGAAAGCTAAATTTCCTTTTAGATTTAACAATTTTTTGTCAAATACGGAAGGCTTTCAAGAGGTTGTTTAGAAAGGAATGATGAAGTTCATGTATGGCACTAAACAATATATATGTGTTTAGAGGCTTAAAGTAATTAAGGATTAATTGGAAAAATTAAATGCTAGAAAGGGTAGCCCTACCATTGAATCTATTGAAAGATCTAAGAGTGATCTCACTATTATTCAAGGGTAACTTTCTAATCACCCTGGGGCCCCTCAACTTTTGTCACTAGAGAAAGAGAAACTTAACCACTATCTCTCGGTTGTTCATAATCATAAAAGTCTGATAAGGCAAAGAGAAACGGTTCAAAGGCTGTAAAAAGCTAATAAATGCTCTAAGTTCTTCTTCAACTCATTAATGGGGAAAAGGAACAACAATAGAATTTATGTTATCCAAGCTGCTGATGATAAATTACTTAACCATCAGGATTTGATCTTTATAGAGGCAAAGAAATATTTTAGTAGATTTTATAGACACTCTACTCATACTTCAGTTACTACACATTTGCTAAACTCTTTTATTTAGAACTCTTAAGTATAGCCTTAAATTTAGCTAGGCCTATCCATGATGAAGACATTTAAGGCGTTATCTCCCAAAAAAGGATATTAACAAAACCTTGCTCTGCCTATTTCTTAAAATCAGTAACCTAAATTCCTTTTATGAGACCAGGCCTATTGCTTGTTATAATTTCCTTTACAAGGTGATCTCTAAAATTATCGCAAATAAAATCAAGGCAGTTATAGGGACCTTGGTTAGTAATAACCAAAATGCATTCATGCAAGGAAGAATGATAGGTGACAACATTTCCATTGTCTAAGAGCTCATTAAGGGGTACAATAGGAGGAATAATCCACCAAGCTGTGCTTTTAAGATTGATTTCAAGAAGACCTTCGATTGTGTGGAATGGAGTTTTATTCTTATGGTGATGGAGGTGATAGGATTCCCTTTTATATTCATTAAATAGATAGACGCATGTATAACCACCTCGTCCTATTCAGTGTTGGTGAATGGTATACCGACTAGATTACTCAAAGCAGAGAGAGGACTTTGGCAAGGTGATCCTATATCTTCCTACTTTTTCATCCTCTTTATGTAGATGCTCACTCTATTATTAAAATATAATGTGGATAAGGAAAAGGTTTTTAAGTTCCACAGCAAATGCAAGAAGGTATCTTTAAGCAACCTCTGTTTTGCTAACAATTTGTTACTTTTTTACAAGGCACGTCCATCTTCTATTCAAATTTTGGTGTCCTCTCTAAAGAAATGTCATGTTTAGAAATCAACCTAGCAAAAAGTCATTTGGTATTAGCCAATAGTGTAACTAGATTGGAAGCAGAGATAGGTAAAATATCTTTTATGGAAAGTAAATAATATCCTTCATGTTATCTAAGACTGCCTATCATTACAAGAAGACTTCTTTTTTCTGAATGTTACCCATTGGTGGAAAAAATACAACATAGATTAAACCATTGGACACATAGATTCTTATATTTTGGTGGTAGACTTCAACTCATCAAATTAGTACTGATTTCCTTGCAAGTCTATTGGTCTACTAGTACGTTTCTAGCTAAAGGAGTAGTGAAGACAATTGAAACCTTATTTAGGAGGTTCTTATAGTGAAAGCATAATTCTGAAGGATGGATGATAAAAGTTAGATGGGATGAGGTTTGTAAGTCTAAAATGGAGGGGGTCATGGGATAATTCCTATTCCCACCTCCAATAAGATATTATTGCTGAAAAAATCTAGCATATTTTGTGCAATGAAGATTATTTATAGACCAAGTGGCTTCACTCTTATTTACTAAAAGGAAAATCATTATGGTCCATTTCCCCTAAAGAATCTCAATCTTTTTTCATTAACAATTTGATGAGACTCAAGGACACTATAGAGTTGGAAGTGACATGTAGAATTGGCAATGGGAAAAAAGCTCACTTTTTGTTTGATAATTGGAAGGGTTATGGTCCATTATTTCAACTTCCAAGTACAGTCTAGTGGTGGAGTCATCTACCATTTAAAGGAAATGTCAGTGATTCATAACTGATAACACGTGGACTAATTTTCCAAACCAGGTGCTTCACCTCATCCTTACTTATACCCCTAATTGTAGGGCTCAGGACAAATACTTATGGCTAAACTAACCCCCTAATTCCTTTTCTAACAAGGTATGTAAGGAGTGGCTAACTCGAGGCCAATCCTCTGGTGATTGGTACCTTGTAGTCTGGCATAAATCATTAAGACCTAATTCCTCCTATTTATTATGGTTGGCAACTTTGAAAAAAATGGCCACCATCGACAGATCACATTTTCTAAATATAGACAACACATGTGTACTATTTAGAAATGATTATGAAAATAGAGATAATCTTTTTTCCAATGACCTTTTGCTGAGAGCATATTGAGAAGAATTAAAGAGAAGTGTCATTGGAGATCGAATAAGATTATGCTTACTTTCATATTAGACAACTTAAGAAGACTAACAACTGACCCTAAAGAGGATATATTGATATACATCATTTCACTGGCTTCTAGTCTAGAGGAGATATGGAAAGAAACGAACTTGCAAATTTTCAAAGGCAGAATGTTTTTACATCTAAAGGTGTTAAAATCTCTAATCACGAGGATTAAATAATTGATTTTTCTCTATAAAGAACTACCGATGTTTAGTGAACATATAATTAGAGCATGAAATTTGGGCTAACTAACACATGCAGTACTAAAAGGAAAGAGACCTATCGAAAGATGTACTCCTAAAGTTGTTGTCATAGGTTGTTCCTCTCGATGTCTGGAATCTTCATCTTTATACTCTTGATGTCCGAAATCTTTGTCTCTATCTACTCTGCCTTTCAGACTATTCAAGAGAGATAGAAGTGGTGAATCTCAAGCAAATAATGTAGATAACAATTGTAGTTGTTTGCTTAACACATAGATCATGAAGGATATCGATGTTTACCTCTCGCTAGAGAATCCACTCCTTTCCATCAGTGATGGATATAAGGAATCTCGAGGTCATTAAACCCTGAATAATTAGATCAAAGATTAGTAGAAGCAGAAAAGGCATGATTTTTGAGGATGAGAATCCTTAACTCGGTCGTCTAGCTTGAAGATGAAGAACCCACCTGTTACCCTAATTCAGAAGCTTCTCAAGTCTCCTTATTTCCCATATCCAGCATTCAATGATAGTTAAAGCAACGATGTCATTCTTGTGGTCTTTTGCTCCAGCGTACACATCTCGTCTTACTATGCGGTTGTTCTAATTGGTCTGATTGTATTATATGGTGCTGTTGTTTTATCGTTTCTCAATTACAATGTCTTCTGTGATGTTTTATTGTAGGAGATTCATGCTACTCTTCTAATGTTGTACTTCATTTTTAATCTTTCAATACAATTTTTTAATTTTTTTTAAAAACACTACTACAGAAACCACATTTAACTATAAAAAATTGTCATTAAAAGTGTCAAAATCATCACCAAAAGTCATTAGTGACGATTCATATTCATCGCAACAAATGTCGTCAAATCCGTAGTTGAAAACTATAGGTGACGTTTTCTGCTAATAATTGCTAATAGCTTTTTCCTACGCTTTATTTTCTTAGCAAAAAAATATTGGCGAGATGTTGTGAAATGTTCACCAATGCCTTTTCGCTATGCTTAGTTTTCGAAGTTGAAAATTATTAGCTACGTTTTTAGAAACGTTGCCAAAAGTTTTTAACTACGTTTTATAAAATGTAGTCAATTTTTTAATACATATTTTGATGAAATGTTGTACCATGTTAATTATAATTAGTTGTGGCATTTTTACTCTATATTATTGTATATAATATTGAGATTTTTTGTTAATTTATTATATAAAAATATTATATAATTGATAATTTGAAACATTGTATATAAAAAGTAAAATATCATTAATTATACCAACAAAAAAAATATTCTTCATATAGAAGATTTTAATTACAACCTTAACAGTTCTTGTAGATAAAATAATAAATACAAAGACAAGTTTACAAATTATAAATGTTGGGATTACAAAAAATTATAACGTAACAATGACGACTAATTAGGTTCGAAAGTTTTGGGCAGAAATTTCTTTTTTCAGGGAACCTTAAGAGTATGACAAAGTTGATTAGTGATCATGCAAAAATCTTTTCTCCTCTAAGTAAGACGCCATTTGCCCTACCATTTTTGCAAGTGGCATACCTCCATCTTGATTTTGCAATTCAATCTGCATAGAATGAGAAATGACAACTTTAGCTTAAAATCATAGGAAAAAATGGAGGAGATTAGTAAGCATTCTCTTGGAACCCTTCCAAATTATAAGACACTGCTGTAAAAATAGTACTCTACAATAAAGGTAAAGTTCAATTGGTTGCATGCCTTATAATTCAGAGGGGATTCATGTAGATCATCAATGTCGGTAAAACTTGTAGTCAAGACAAAATTCAATCAGTCATGATGGAGGTAACATATGGAAATTTATATAATTTGATGAATTTTGTATGTTCTGGCATTATTGTATAAGTTAGAAATTAGGAAACAATTTTAACAATGTAACAATTGGTAGTCAATGAGTTTGTCTCCTTTTGCGTGGTATGGGAAGAAAATCTTATTTATTGGTAAGAAAGCCATAGGTAAGAGATTTTTAGGCAACCTTTGATCTTTCCATTACTAGTTAGCTTGTAAATGCCTTTTGCATCTCTTAACTCACACAATGATAAAGGCATGTTCATGAAGACTTAGACAGATAAAACTATTTTATATTCATCTTCAAAAAGAAAAAAGAAATAGCAATTCTTATTAAGTTCTAATGAAGAAGAAATTTACCTTAATGAAATTTGAATCTAGAAGCAAAACTTGGCAAGCATATCGGTCTTTTCTATCTGGTGATATCAGGTTGGCATTACAAATCAAAACTGAATCTGCAAAGAGTTTTGCTACTTCACCTAAATAAAAAAAAGGTGAACATTTTAGTGAAACTAACAAAAACACATTTGATACACACCACATAACAAAAACTAGGTTTAGTACCATTATACCAATGTTCAAGACATATTCTACCAAACTAGCTGCATTCTAAGTAGTGAAGAGGGATAGTAATTCTCTTTCTTTACATAAGTGATGTGACAAATTAACTAATCCAGTACTTAATTGTTTTATCGAAACAACAACTTACTTATGCATTAATAGAGTTTCAGCTCTAAAATAATATTACCACTTCCATTGGAATTCTAACACAAAGTAAAGAAATATAAAATTAAGCCTACAAATATAAAAACTAGTAAGTAAAGCTATAGCCTGCAGGTTCAGTATTTATGGACCAATTTTACAAATAGGCTTCAACTTCGCAAAAGAAAAAGTCAAGTACACTTCTAAAAGATCTCTTCTCCTTAACATTTTCCAATATAATAATTTGCTAATCATAAATACCAAATAGAAAGTGGGAACCATATCTCTACTTTTTATAAAGTAACATTAGGACTAGCATCTTAACTCACCACATCAGACTAAAGGTTATAAAATATACCACTAGAGAACACACACCAAAAGATGCAAGTAAATAAACAAAATCATAAAGAAAACAATAATAAGAGGCCAAAGATGATTGGACAAAGTGGTAGAAGAATCTCATTGACAAAAGAATAAATTGGTCAAAGAATTTCATTGATATAATAACATACTCAAAATTCTTCTTACGATGGATAAAAAGACCAAAGTTATTAATTGGTTTTAATCCATAAGCATGCATACTTAGGATGCAAGACACGATTTTCATTATTAACATTTAGGAAAAAGTATCTGAACACACTCTAGAAAAAAAATAAAAAAGCAAATTGTTACTGGGAATTTATTTTGATGGATATCTAAAACAAGCATTATGATGCAAATGCTTTTAGTAGAATCATACTTACCAACCCTATGTATGTTTTAAATTCGATTTTCATCATTGAAAGCTAATAATGCACAACTAGAATGATATTTGCAAGAGTCACAAGCTCATCATAAATAATGCTAGGTTCTACCTTGATATCAATATGTTTTGAACCACTCAAAAACTTTAAGACCATCTTGCGTTTTCTCTTCCATTCTTTTCATAACATGTTCTATTTGCACATAAATCATCCAAAAATAATTCACATTAAAAATTTACAATCTTTACGAGGTATATGATCAACTGAGTTTTAATCTTTCTTTTCAATTAAATAAACACTAAAATAACTAAAACTTAGGAGCTGTAAGGTTAATAATGCATAGGAGGAATGTAGAGTCCCTTGCGAACAACGGGGAAGTCAAAGTCTAAAGTGGTTTTGAGGAGTGTTTTGATAGAGATCACTTGCTGGATCGCTTGAGATTTTTTCCAAGACCATTTGCTCATGCCTATATGGCTAATCCCCAAAAAGAAAGAGTAAGAACAGATGAAAAGGCACAAGTAAAATACAGTAACTCTTGAGACCTTTTTCTTTGAGATATTTGAGACAGTCTTCGCGAGTGAGGTGAGAAATGACATCTTCAATGAACTGGTTGAGAGGTTTGTGGAGGAGTGAGTGAGAAGCTATCTCTATAGGTTGCATCACCGACTTCAGCTACTGTTTGTGTCAATTGTAGAGTGGTTACGGTGCATTTAATTTGATTGAAACTCTTTGTATTTGGAAAGTAGAGCAAAGAGGAGGCGGAGAGAGTGAGTGACGAGTTCTTTTAGGGTTGAGAGATAAGTGTTCTTGCTTTTACGATTTCTTTTTATGCCTTTTTTTCGTTTCCCTCTTAATTTTTGTTGCCAATCTTTTAGTGATGATTTTGAAAATTGTCCCCAAAAAGCCCTTTGGGGACAATTTTTAAAAATTGTCAAAAAAAGTTAACCCTTTGTGGATGATTTTGAAAATTGTCATAAAAAGCGTAGCCAAAAGTCTATACTGTTGTGGTGTAACTATCTAACATTCACATAATTTATGCTCACGACCACTTAAATCTTCTTACTTCTTGGACTTTTCAAATAATACCAAACCTACAAAATTATTGAAAAAAATAAATATAAAGTTAAAAATATCTACTTTACTACTAGCATCCATTGGAGAACATAAAAAAGAATCTAATATGCAATATACACAAACATTTATATGATAATCACTACTCATACTACAACTAAGAGTACCAAAATATTTCCAAAATATCCAATGTTTGCGTAGAATATGCATTAGATATTCATCCAAGTAAAAATTTACTTCTGCCTTCATTTGGCTCTAAATATGCACGAAAAAATAGATTAGTTTTGCACAATCAAACTTTTAAATTTTACCTTAAATAACAAGTTAAATTAAGATTAAAAAAACCATAACTATTTTTTTCCTCTATTACACTCATCTACCGCTCTTCTCCTTCCAACATCCTAATCTTATTTTCTTTCTATGGCAGGGAACGTAGGTGATGCTCTCATCGACCTATTGTTACTTGTTATTTTAGTTTATCCCTTTCTTTGCTTCTTGTCTTCTCCTATGCACTCTCATCTTTCACTTTTTTTAATACTCTCCTATCTCACCCTTTTTTCTTATTCCTTACTACCCTTTTCCTATAAGCTTTTCTATTATTTTTACTTTAGTTTGCACTAGCTTTGTCCTTCCTTTGCCTATTTGAATTCCATTTCCTTTTGACTCCTCCTCTTGGCTATTTCAAAAATTTTTCTATTATCTTTAGTAATGAACTTAAGAGTGAAATCTTTCACTAGCCTTTTAACAAAATTTTTCCCTCTTATGGCAATGGAATATACTTTAACAGTTGACCCATCTCCACTCACCTTGAACTCCAACCTTACTTCCCCTCTGTAAACCAATTATATGAGTCAATCTTCCCTTTTACCTCAAATCTAACTTCAAATCTCAAAAGTAGTTAACTTTGGTTCCAACTTTTTCACATCTAATTCGATGATAGTTTTCTCAGGTGTAATGTTGTAATTATTTCCTCCTTCAATCTTTTCACTTTTAATAAAATACTATTTGTATTTATAGTGTCAGTTTCTTCCTCCTCTAACCCTTCTAGTCCAAAGGCCCTTACTTCATTTATAATCACTCCCAATCAAACCTTGAAACTAAACTCGAAAGTAAGCAACAAAAGACTAAACCATTCAAATGGATCTAAAGTTCATACTTTTAGCAGAGAACTTTATTGTCTCTTCCACCTCTAGAAATTCTCCAAATAGGAGGCTCTAAATGGGACACTGCTCTAGTGGGAATTTTCTTTGACAAATGGTCACCATACCCTACCATGAATTATTAGCTGCAAACTAACTAGAAAACGTAAGGCTAGAATAAATCCTTATCAATGTGGAGGATATGTTCCTATTTATGTTTCACTCAAAGGCTAATTCTAAAAAAAAATCATGGAGGGAGGCCCTTGGCATATCAATAATAGACCACTCTTTATATAAAAATGGAGAGTTTGAATTTATATGACAAAGCTAAATTTAAAGCATGTCTTGTTATGGATTAATTTCTAAAATAATCCTATATAATATTGGATAATGATAGGATTGAGTTACCTTACAAGTTACTTAGTTAAACCAAACTGCTTGGATGAGGCTACCAAAAAAATGAGAAGAATAGGCTATGCTAGCGTGTGCATTAAAGTTGAAATTGACATTAAGCTTCTTAATGTTGTTCCCTTAATAAAGCTGAATGAGAATGGGAGCCTAGTAGAGGATAAGTTCTGCATTAGCTATCATTAGAGTTCTACTATAGGATAATAGCACAAGGAATGGAAAAAAACTAGAAAAAGGTTTAAAAGAGGTGACTATGTAAAACTAATGGAGAAAAATATCAAAGGTATCATAAAGAAAAATATTAGCATACATTAGGACATAGGCTCCTTAAAACTTGAGGAATAATAAGGCATTACAAAACCTCCCTTAATGTTAAAAGGCAAACTTAAAGGAAGCTATTATTAAGAGGGAGAAAAAAAGGGAAGGTTATGTTGAAGGAGGTCAACGCAACCAACTTAGAAGAGTCATTAAAGATAGGTTCCCATGATAGAAATTTCACAGTTAAAGTGAGGAAAGCTTAATTAAAGTTCTAAAACTTATTGTCAACATTAAAAAAGTAAAATAATGTAATAAATGTTGGAAATGAAAACCAAGTTGTCAAAGGACCAAAGAAATGAAGCTAAAAAGGAGGAGTGGAAAGAAATCAAAGTCAAAACACCCTAGCATCATCCAGACCACAAACCAATGACAATTATACTGTGGAGTGTAAGGGTCTTGAACTACCCCAAAAAGAAGTAAGTATTGCATAACTATCTGATCAATATGAAATCATACATTGTAGCTTTTTTTAAAACTAAAATAAATGATAATTCTTACAAAAATAAGGATCTTTTGTGAAACTTATGACATCTCCAGTCATCAAAACCAATTTAAAGCAAAAACATCTTGACATTTATACCTCTAGGGTTAATATCACTCAAACCATTACCTTAGATCAACATATATATGTTTCCCTTTATTTCATCCTTATTCCTGCCTTTGTTCACTTTATATATATTTATGTTTCTAACCATGGTTTTTAAATAACCTCTGTTTAAAATGATCTAAAACTTATCCATTTTAACATTAAAACTCCTTGGATGCTCATTGGAGAATTCAATTTCAATTTTTTCTCTTAGGACCTAAAAGGAAGCAATTCTAGTATCGATCATGCTCGCTCAAATTTTATAAATTTCATAATCTATATTAGATTTACTAACTAGAGTTAAATTAAAAGCCATCTAACTTAGGGAAATAGGCAAAGAAGGGACTAGTTGATATGCATAAAAATTGATAGGGCATTATTCAATTCTAATTGGGTGAATAAGTTCCCCATTAGCATGGCTTACTTTAGTAACAATCTCTAATCATTGCCTTATAGAAATTAAAAATCTAGTAGTTTACATTTTTAGGAACTCTTCATTCAGGTCCCATAACTTTCTTGTCAACTTAGAGGGTATTGAGGTCGTAGTGGGAAAGGTTATCGCCTTAATATACACATATTTGAAGACTTTAAATGTATAAAAATCTCAAACCTATTAAATAGAAACTAAAGGCTCTAAATAAAAAGGAAATCAAAATTACGTTCATAGTTGTTCAATCCTCTAGAAAAGCTCTATTTGACATACAAAAGAGCTTACATTTGAATACAATAAATGAGAAAGTCATGAATAAGGAAAAGCAAACTTAAAACATACATTCAAGCCTTGAATGTTTACAAATTAATATTAGGGAAAAAAATCATAAGTGTAATGGCCAAAGGAGAGATTTAGAAACAACTTTTTCTTTCGTAGGTGTCATATAGTTAATTTTACAACTTTACTATAGCTGAAAGTATAGACCAAGAATAACTTAAGCAATCAAGACCAGTATATATAATGTTGAATATAGAAGGTGTTCCAAAGGTAACATATCTATTTCAATGCTTACAAGAGGTGTTCGATAGACTAAAGGATGTAAACTAATAATAAGGTTGGATCGATGTTTCTTAAAGGAGATTTGCATATAATTATTACTGGCTATTATGAGAAGAGATGGGAACAACGAAATATTTCTTATTTCTTATTTCTTTAGGTGTAGTTGATGTTAAATGTATAAATACTTATAAATGAATTGAAAAACTTTAATTTTATATATGAATCTGCAGTATAGTAATGACATGAATTTCATATATGATATGCAAAAGGCATTTATATCTCTTTTGTTAAGTTTATATTTATACCAACTCTCTGTTAGATCAATTTATTTTACTTAGGCTATTCACTTCTAAATTTCATAACCCATTAAGGCTTGATATGTGATATTCAAGTGATGCTACCATAAGTTAACTAAAGTATACGTGTTGGATATATTTATGTTAACTAAAAATAGAGATGAATTTGATATGATATGAAATTTTAGTTCTAAAGATATTTTAATTTAACATTTAGTCCTAATTTTAATCCTCAATTACATATACTAAATAAAAAACTTGAAATTAGGATTTTAGAATACCTGTTGAAATGTCTTAAGCAATCATGAACTAAGACATATTTTAGGATGATTTTAATTGCAATTGCATAAATAAAAAATAAATGACTTGGAGGAAAAAAGGTTTCAATTATTTGCTAATTGGAATGGTTTTGATGTATATAACGAAAATTATAAGCCAGATAGTTTTGTTTCAAAATTTGATATGATACTTTCATATATGAATTTTAGGATTTAAAAAGAATTCGTTTTCCTCATAGAATAACTATCATTTACCACAATCATTACATCCCAGAAGATTATATATATAAATGTTACAATAAGAAAAAGTACATACAAGAATATAAGTATTCCCTCAATTAACTGGATGGTCATAAGTTATAGTCTCAATATGAAGTGATTGACTCACTTATAATATAAGAAGAATGCTTAGTCACCCTAAAAAATTGAAAAAGTGAGAAGTTTAAACAATTTAAAATAAAAAAACTAAACAGAAAAGGAGAATGACATGCTCCAAATATGGATGATAAGGCCATAAGAAAAGATTTCATAAAAACTAAACTTAAGAAAGAGTGTAATTTATTTTTAAATGATGAATGATGTATTTTATAGAAACAAATTTCAATTAAATGATCTGAGATATGTTATTTGAAGAAGCATGGTGGATTGAATGTGATCCCTTTGAAACTTTGTATTATGATTGATAGTCATAGACTAAATAATATTTTAGTGGATAGTTTAATATGTGTTTAGTAGTTCAATTGAAGATCACATTGTCCTCAATGTGACAAGTCAACCATCAAATAAGGGAAAATGACATCAAACCAAACAAAAGAAATTAAAACAACTAAAAGAAATTGAAACAAACAAATGACATCAAACCAAACAAAAAAATGACAGCAAACCAAACAAAAGAAAATGACATGAGACCAAACAAAAGAAAATGACACAAATTAAAAGTAAAGGAATAAGAAAAGCTTATGGAGATGATGGTGGAGATGGTGTTGGTGAAGGAGCTTTAAAATTGTTCCTCTGAAAGAATTTAAGGAACTTTTTCTTCAAATAGCATTGCTCCTTATGGACTTGCTGCATTTAGGTGTCGAGTTTGATTTAGGACATCATTTGTTGTTGATTGGAGGTCATCTTGTCGAGGATTTGTTGAAATCAGTCGACCTCCACTGGTGCACTTCTGGCTCCAGGACTGCTCGAGATGTGAAGCGTCAGGAAGCAACTGTATCATTCCCCCTCCTGTTTTTCACTGCAGTATATGTCTAAGGATTTTGGAGTTCCATAGAATGGAACTCCAAAATCTTAAAGCGCCTCAAATAAGATATGTCAAACATTTTGTATTGAGTTGTGCACACATTTTCCACGTTAAAGTTATAAAACAAACCCAAAGTAGAAGAAATATGAGACATCCTAAAATAAGAGCCCTTTTTATTCACAACGCTCATTATCAATCAAAAAATCCTATAAGGAGTACTGATTTTTATTTTCCAATCCATGCACCATAGAAAGAAAAGTTTTTGTTACTTTTAGTTTTATTAAACACAGTTAAACATATAAATTTGTGCAAAAGTAAATGCTCAGCACTACGGATTAAAGAATTTGGTGCATTACAAGAGTCAAAATGCTCTTTACCCATTAAAGTTTTTCAATAATTATTGACACCAAAATCAGCATGATCATCTAGAATTTTTATATTTGAAAAATTGAAAATTTCACACATGACATTATAATCAAGATTAAGAACATTACCAGCTAACCTAAACTAGAAAACATCCATTTTAGGGTTATAGCAGACTATAGTGAAAAACTCTATAGTCATTATAGGGTAAATAGGCACGTCATACCAAATGAACCTATTCTAACCTACATTCGCAGCTAGTTGCTCAATTTTTTACCTCACTCCTATGTTTTCTAATAATTCAAAATCAAAATAACGAGGAGTGACTAATTCTCTATCCTTAAGGTCCAGAAAATGTGTATCTTCTTCTTCTAAATAAATTGGGAATGGAGCATGATAAGCTGCCGCTAAATCGAGCTTACCTTCACTAAAAACTTAAAGGCGCAGTTCATCAGTCTGTTTTCGAGCTACCATCTCTTTGGGTGCTATTGGAAGATTAAACCTACAAAAATTAGAGAAAAAGAGGTGAATCGGTATTGTAGAGGGAGAGAGAAAAAAATCTTACCCAAATCCTTATGATTTTTAAAAATTAATGCATGAGAAGAGTGAAGGATTGTAAGATTAATGAAAAGAGATAAAGAAAATACCAAGAAGCTAGAGGAAAATAAAGGATTTTAGGGAGTGGGAGGAGAGTTTTGTGGGTTAAAGAGAGAAGGTGTGAAAACTTTAAGAGTGAATGAAAGAAGAAAAGGGGGAGGGAAATTTAAATTTTCCCTTGGATGGACCGTGGGAATTCCCATCATTGCCACGATTGTGGGATGGGGTGATTCTTCTACTTCTAAACTTTCTTCCAAGCCTAGTATGTATTCTCCATGATCCCACAACCTACAAACACATCAAAATAATATTATCAATAAAAAATTGAAAAATAAAACAAGTTAAAATTCAAACAAAGCCTAAATTAACATCAATCAACTCAATTCAAACATAATCATAACTGAATAAATCAAACAAACAAATAAACAAAGACGATCAAAAGAAAATAAAAATGCTAAGTTAAGGTCATTAGCTTGACCATTCCTCATACATTCATGAAAGAGTGAAAAAAAAGGAAAGAGATAACTTCCCTTTCTTATTAATATGTCCCTCCATAATATGGCTTGCAATGATGCCCATTGACCTTGAATGTTTCTCCTTTGTCATTTTCTAACTCCAAAGCTCCATGGGGAAACACTTGAAGAATTTTGAAGGGCCTACTCCATCTTGAGTTGAGCTTTCTGGAAAATAGCCAAAGTGTTGAATTAAACAAAAGTACCAAGTCTCCACTCTTGGATTCCTTCTTCTTGATGTGGCCACCATGCCACTTCTTATCCCTTTCTTTGTATAACTTGGAATTTTCATAGGCATTATATCTTAACTTTATATCTTAACTCATCCAACTCGTTCAGGTGTAACAATCTCTTTTCTCGTACCAGCTTCCAATCTATGTTCAATTTCTTGATTGCCTAATGAGCTCTATGCTCTGACTCCAATGGTTAATTACACGCCTTGCCATACACAAGTTGATATGGTGTTGTGCCTATGGGAGTTTTGAAAGCTGTTCTTTAAGCCCACAATGCTTCATCTAGCTTTAATGCTCAATCTTTCCTTAAAGTGCTCACTGTCTTTTCCAAAAAGTTTTCAGCTCTCTATTCACCACCTCCACTTGGCCACTAGTTTGGGAGTGGTATGGGGTAGCCACTCTATGATGAACATTATATCCTCTCAGAAGGTTCTCAAATGGTTTGCTGCAAAATGACTCCCCCCATCACTTATAATCGCTCTAAGCACCAGAAATCTAGTAAAAATATGCCTAATAAACTTTTGAACCACCTTGCCATCATTAGTTGGAGTGGCGACTGCCTCAACCTATCTGGAAATATAATCAACTCCAACTAATATATAAGTGTTATCTTTAGAGGATGGGAATGGTCTCATGAAGTCCAAGCCCTACACATCAAATATGTCCACCTCCTTTATGTTTGAAAGTGGCATTTCATCGCTCTTTGATATGTTACCCACTCTTTGACATCTATTGCACTTGAGCACAAAATCTTGAGCATCCTTAAATAGGGTTGGCCAATAGAATCCATACCTCAAGATTCATGTTGCAGTGTTGTTAGCTCCATAATGCCCTACATATAGTGAGCTATAACATTGGGTTAAGATTTTGGGCATTTCATCTTTAAGGACATACCTGTGAATTAAATTGTTAGCAATGATTTGATAAAGTACAGGTTCATCCTAAATATAACGAGAGCAATGAAATAGAAAATGCTTCCTTTGTTGGTCCAAAAAATCAGACGAAAGAATACCACCTGAAAGGTAGTTTGCATTATCTGCAAACCAAAGAAGGAATGGATTATCTACCATTATTAAGGTCTCGTTAGGAAATCTTTCCTTAATTTCCTCATCCTCTTCATGAAGTCCTCCTTCAAGTCTCGATAAGTGGTCTGCTACGACATTTTCCTTTTTGTCTTTAATTTCAATGTTAAATTCTTAGAGCAGAAGTACCCATCGGGTGAGCTGTGCCTTAGCATCCTTCTTCGCAAATAGGTATCGTAATATTGTATGGTCTGTAAAAACAATAATTTGTGAGCCTAAAAGATATGAACAAAATTTTTCACAAGCAAATACCACCATAAGTAATTCCTTCTCAGTGGTTGTGTAATTCACTCCTATCAACGTCTTGCTTGCATAAGAGATAGCATTCAACCTCTTCTCCTTCCATTGGCCAAGTACACACCCAACAGTATGGTCACTCGCATCACACATAATCTTAAAAGGAAGAAACCAATCTGGTGATGTCAGAATTGGTGTTGTTGTGAGTGCCTTCTTTAACCTGTTAAAAGAATCTAAATAGTCATCATAAAAAAGAAAGGCATATCTTTGACTAATTAATAAGTCAAGGGTCTCGCAATAAGGGAAAAATCCTTAATAAATTGTCTATAGAACCCTGCATGACCCAGGAAAGCTCGAATACCCCTTATGTTCGTAGGAGGTGGTAACTTTTCAATCAGTTCTATCTTAGCACAATCCACTTCAATCCCCTTGCATGAAATCTTATGGCCTAGTACAATTCCTTCTTAGACCATGAAATGACACTTCTTCTAGTTTAAAACTAGATGAGAATCCTCATATCTTTGAAGCACTTTGTCTAAATTTAGCAAACAATGCTCAAAAGAATCTCTAAAGATAGAGAAATCATCCATAAATACCTCTATAAAGTTTTCATTCATTTCTGCAAATGTGGCCATCATGCACCTTTGAAATGTAGCAGGTGCATTACATAAACCAAAAGGCATCCTCTAATAAGCAAAAGTCTCCTATGGACATGTGAATGTGGTCTTCTCTTGATATTTCGAGTATATAAATATTTAATTGTACCCTGAATATTCATCAAAGAAGCAATAAAAAGAATGACCAGCCACTCTCTTAATCATTTGGTCCATAAAAGGTAAAAGGAAATGATCCTTCTTGGTGACCAAATTTAGCATCCTATAGTCAATACATACTCGCCAATCTGTGACGGTGCTCGTGGAAATCTTTTCACCTTTCTTATTATTTATCACCATCATGCCACCCTTCTTCAGCACACACTATACTGGACTCAACCACTCACTATCTGAAATGGGGTAAATAATCCCCCCTTCCAAAAGTTTCACCACTTGCTTTTTCACAACCTCTTGCATATTTGGATTTAACCTTCTTTGTCTTTCTCTCACAGTTCTATATCCTTCTTCTAGGTTAATCCTATGCATCACTACATTGGGACTAATCCCCCTAATATCAAAAATTTGCCACCCCACAGCTCTCATCCTCTTCCTAATGGTCTCCACCACTTTCTCGCCTTGCTCATAATCTAATTCATTAGAGCTAATGATGGGTAAAGTATGGTTCTTACCTAAAAAGGTATATCTTAAATGGGAAGGTAAAGGTTTAAGCTCTAAAGTGGGAGGTTTAACAATAGAAGGTGGTGTAGGTGTATTAGTTCTCTTCAATTTCTCTAATTTAACTTCCTCATATAAATCCTCTTCCTTCACACGTTCATCTTTATACACTTCGTTCACTTCATCGACTTCCTCTTTAATCTCCTTTACACATTCATCCACATCATCAGTTTTCATACAAACAATACTATCAACTAGCTTCTTCAAAGATTTTGTCATATTAAACTCAACATGTTCATCACCAATTCTCAACACAAGTTTCCCTTTATGCACATCAACTAATGCCCTACCAGTATTCATAAGGGGCCTACCCAAATCAATGGACAATTCTTTTCAGCCTCAAAATCTAACACAAAAAAATCAACGAGAATTATAAATTTGTCCACTTTTACCAATACATCTTCCATAACTCTAAATGGCCTTTTTATGGATTGATCCATAACTTAAATCAGCATGGATGTTGGCTTGAACTCTCCTAGTCCCAATTTCCTGAAAATAGACAAAGGCATCTTAATACTTGCACCTAAATCACATAAACATTTAGAAAATTCAAAATCACTAACAACACATCGAATAGTGAAACTCCCTGGATCTTGTAATTTCAAAGGCATTTGGCTAGAGATGATGGAACTGTAATTTTTTGTCAATGTTACCGTATGATTGTCTTCCCAAATACATTTGTGTGTGAGTATATCTTTCAAAAACTTGGCATACTTGGCCATGCACTCCAAAGCTTCCACCAATGACAAATTAATCTGTAGCTGCTTCAGGTTCTCCAAAAACTTGGAAAACTGAGTATCGACCTGATGTTGTTTCACCCTCTGTGGATATGGAAGTTTGGGCTTATATGGTGGTGGCGGTACATGCAACCTTCCTTCTTCCTTTTCTTCTTCTATCTCTGTACTTTTCTCCTTTTCTTGGCTGTCCTTTTTCACGCTTGATTCTTCCATCTACTTACCATTATGAAGTGTAATAACTTTAAGTTGCTCCCTTAGAATGACCTCAGTATTACTCGGTGAGTTACCTGCACTTCTAGAAAATAAAGCATTCGCAAGCTAACCTACTTGAACCTCCAAGTTATGGATCGATGAGGTGTGGTACTTCACAATCTGATCTAACTTTGCCTCTATCCTCTTTTAACTCTCCTCCTAGCTAGTAAACATTCTTTTCTGATTCTATTCTTGAGCTGACAGTTTGGAACCAAAAATCTCCATAAACTTGTCTATTTTTCTTTTCATCAATCCAACTCGATCTTGTTGAAATTCTGGAGGTCCTTGTGGTCTCGCTTGGCCACCTGCATTATTATTGCTCTAAGAAAAATTTGAGTAGTTTTTCCACCCCGGATTATAAGTATTGGAATAAGGATTATTACCTTTCTACGACTAGCCTAGGTAGCTTACCTATTTGGTACCACCGACTCCTAACATAAAACACTTGGTCGATCCATGATTGTTCTATCCACACAGCTCACATTGCACTCACATCGCCTTAGTTATAAAGGTAGATGCTCCTTGCATGTTGTTCAGCTGTTTCATAAGAGCTGTAATTTGAACCTGCAAAGTAGTAACAAAGTCAATGGGTATCATATCTTTTGTTCTTTCTGCCCCTGTCTGCTCCTCTCACTAGACCACATGTAACTATTGCTCGCTAACTCCTCCAAAAGATCATGAGCTGCTTCCACAGTCTTCTTCATCAATGAACCTCCAGCTGTTACATCGATAGTTCCTCTTGTGCTTGGATTCACATCATTATAAAATGTCTGTAGCAAGAATTCCCTCGGAAGGTTGTGATAAGGACAACTTCTTTACAATTCTTTAAATCTCTCCCAGGCTTCGTAGAGAGATTCCCCATCGTTATGCTGAAAATTAATGATCTCCTTAATTATCCTCATCATCTTAGTCAACATGAAGTACTTCATGAGGAAAGCTTGGGCAAGCTGCTCCCAAGTAGTAATATGTCCCAAATTCAGCGAGTTATATCCTACCTTCGCCTAATCTTTTAACGTGAAAGAAAATAACCTTAGCTTCATCACATAGTCGGATATCTCGTTGAATCGGAAAGTATCACAGATCTCTAAAAAATTGGCAATGTGAGCATTCAGATTTTTATTGGATAGCCCGTAAAATTGCACATTGTTCTACAATATGTTGAGGAGTGCTGGCTTTATCTCAAAATTGTTCGCTTGAACCACCGGCCTTATAACTCCTTGAGGACTGAATCCTTGCCTTATGAAATCCATCAGTGTCCTCTCCGGTCCTTTTTGTTCTCCTTCTTCAGCTATATCTTTTTGTGAAAAATTTAGACGCTTTGCCCTTCTTAACTCTCTTTCGTGTCCTTGATGTCGGGAAACTCTTCTTCACTAACTTCTTTCGATCTTTATGTATTCCTTGTGTTCATGCACCTGCAAATACACAAGGAGAAGTATAAAAATTCTTTAATGAAACTAATCCAAATTAAACAAGAAGTTAAACAATCAATCCCCGGCAACAGCGCCGAAAACTTATTGAGTGTAATTTATGCAAAACAATCTTCTTATTTTATGCTCGAAAACCATAAGGGTACGGTCATAACTTGTAGTTAGAAAGTAGATATCGATCCCACAGGGATTGAAGCCCAGACACCATTTAATTCATATCAAACTTTGTTTATGAAACTAAATTATTTAATGGAAATAATCTGAAAAATTAAATTAAAATTGAAAGACTAATAATGGACAGTGAATAATACCAAAATACAGAAAATTGGAATTTAAGAATCTAAAGACTAGAGATCACTTTCTCCATATTTTTCCTCCCTCCTATTTTATTAATCGAATTGTGTCTCACCTAAGATTTTCGAATGTATTAACTACCCTCTCTCAAGGTGTAATTAATTGTCCCTAATCAA
>JAOTAY010000191.1:27394132-27425932 GCA_025629805.1 Erythroxylum baracoense | reverse complement strand
AATTGAGTGTTTTGGTGTCGTTAGATTGAAAATTCCTTTAGGGCCTACCATTAGTTCTGATCGGAGGCAAGTGAAATACGTTTGTTTTTTAGATTTGACTTGGTGGGGAATTCCTCCCTTGTGGGATGCGCGTCCAGATGTCACATAGGACGTCTGGCACGTCACTCGCCAGGGTGGGGTTCCAGCATATTGTCTGCTTTAGGCCAAGCCCTCATGATTTTGCTCTTCCTGCACACTCGTTCGAGAAGACATGTCTTTGAATGAGAGGCATCCATACCCTTATAAAGAGTACTTGTTTCCCTTTCCAACCGATATGGGAATCTCACATTCCACCCCCCCCTCTTGGAGGCCCAGTGTCCTCGCTAGCCCATAGGCCTGGATCCACCACCTTGGAAGCCCAGCATCCTCGCTGGCCCACAGGCCTGGATCCACCCCCCTTAGAGGCCTAGCATCCTTACTGGCACATCGGTTTGGGTACTGGCTCTGATACCATTTGTAACAGCCCGGACCACCCACTCATAGATATTGTCCACTTTGAGTCTTGGCCTAGTCAAGCCCTCATGGTTTTGCTCTTCCTTCACACTTGCTTAGGAAAACACGTCTCTGAGGGAGAGGTATCCATAACCTTATAAGGCCTACTTCGTTCCCCTCTCCAATCGATATGAAAATCTAACATTCTACCCCTCTTGGAGGCCCAGCATCCTAGCTGGTCGAGATCCACCCCCTTTTAAGGCCCAGCATCCTTATTGGCACACAGGCCTGGATCCACCCCCTTGGAGGCCCAGCATCCTTGCTGGCATACCGATCCGAGTACTGGCTCTAATATCATTTGTAACAGCGCGGATCACCCCGCTCACAGATATTGTCCGCTTTGGGCTTTGGCCCAGCCAAGCCCTCACAATTTTGCTTTTCCCGCACACTCATTCGGGAAGACATGTCTTTGAATGAGAGGAATCCATACCCTTATAAGGCATACTTCTTTTCCCTCTCCAACCGATATGGGAATCTCACAACAAACATCTAGAAATATATTAAATTTAATAATAATCAAAAGTCACAAAATAATTCCAGAATAAATCCTAATATGAAATTTACAACTTCATAGACATGTTTAACATCAAAGAATTCGTATTACACGTTAAGGATAATGAAAGAACTAAAGGAACCGAAGAAAAACTCGATTAAAGCCTTGATCTAGAAAGATGGAATTCCTAGAACTCTTCTTTTTCTCACCACTTTTGATTCACTTTTAATTATGGTTGCTATTGTTTTTTATTGTATTTCACATTCTTATATAGCGCTATAAGGTTTTTCCACTTTGTTCGGCTCCAAAAATAGCCCCAAACCCTAAAACAGATAAAAACATTTGCAGTTAGAAACCCTCTATCATGATGGTGACCATGAAGTCACGATCATGCTCCTGTTGTTTTCCTCTTTAGTCTATTTTTTATCCTCTCTGTCACAATCATTATCCTTAAGGTACAATCGTGACAGAGGCCATGCAGCCCTATACACGCTTGTTATAATCGTGCTCCTCATGCACAATCATGACACCCTTTATGCGGCTTCCATCTTCATTGTTTTTAAATTACCTTATTTCCAACACTTATAAACATATCAAACACCGTTTGAAACATAAAATTAATATTGAATACATACTCTAAACCATACAAACACTTATAATATAAGCAAACACTCACAATAACATTATTCTAAGCCTATACATATAATAAGCATCTAATAAACACATAAAAACACACTATACACTTAAGAAAACATAGTATGAACTATACCTATCAAAAAGTGGTAACACATGATGGGGCTATCATTGCAGATTGTTAGAATCCACGTCCACTCATATGAATACAAATCAATGCGTCCTCTTTTCTGACACGTTTCCTAAAGCCACAAAATTAATAAAAGACTAAAAATCATTATTGATTGTGACTAAAAAGTAACTAATCTATAGGTCCCATAAAATAGCGTTAGATGTGGAGAACAAAATGATAGCCATGATCCTCTTTACATGACATTTTTATCGTTTAGTTTGTCTATTAGTAACTGCCATAAGAAATTAACTTCAGTTTAGGTTATTTGTTTCCATTCCTGAATCTCAATCTACCTTATGGTTGTTCTTAATAATCACAACTTTATGGATTTGATAAAGGTTAACATTTTTGAGTTAAGATATAATAATTAATTTTTGGATATAGATAAAGATTTACAATTTCAAATAATTCTATTTCATATAGTAACTACAATTTAGAAGTTGAAGGATAGGATACAAATCACTTATATATATCTAGCTAATCATTTTTTTCAAAGAATTAGCCCCAATATAAAGATATTGAAAGATTATTAATGAATATTAAGGACCCATGAGTTGTACTAGAAGATTTTAATTTCATCCTATATTCTTATAAAGATAAAGTCTAAGAAATATGTTAGGAAAAGTGGATGAAAAATTTAAGAATTATCTTAACAACTCAAGCATAATATATCTTAATTTTAAGGGGAACCCTTTTTCCTTGGTCAACCAAGCAAGAAGGGTATTAACACATACGGAAAAAATTAAATAGGGGTTTGGTAAATTTAGAATGGATAATGAAGTTCCTTAACAACTCAGGTCTTTTTAGAAATCCTAATGTTGTTTCTAATCGTTCTCCTTTTGAGATTATTATAGATTCACATATAAGGAACTCCATTTAGATTCTTTAATCATCTAATATGGAGGGTTATTAAAATCATCAAAGGATTGAACATCCCTATTAAAGAATTCAACTCCATCAAAATAGTAACCAAACTAAAGATTTTTAAGGAGGATCTAAAAAATTCCAAAAAGATCACTTCAAAAATGATTTGCTTAAGGAATTAGAATGTCATCACATAGAACTAAATGTTATCCAAACTGAATTATATGTAAATCTAATTAATGGCGGATTAAAGAAGAAATTGAAAGCCAGCCTAAACTCCTATCTCTCCTTATTAGAACTTATAACTCCCTATTGAGATAAGAGGCTAGGATTTCCTAGCTAAAAGATAGAGACTCCAACACTTCATTCCTTCATATATATATCTAGAATAGGAGCAACTTGAACAAAATATATGGAATATAGGACCCCTTTAGTAATCTTTATTTTCTCCAAGATAAATTGAAAGGTTTAGTCTACAACCACTTTAAAGCCTTACTAAGATCTGATTATGGATCTTCTATCTCACTCTTTTAAATTTTATCTCCCCATCTCTAAATCAATCCTAAATTTCCCAACTTATTGATCCTATTACCAACCTTGAAATCAGGAATTCTTTCGTCAGCTTCAATCCTCATAAAGTTCTAAGACCTAATGGGCATAATGCTTATTTTTTCCAAAGATCTTGAAACTTATTGGAACCTCATGTTTGTAGCTTAGTTCAATATTTTCTCTTTTTATAAGAATTAAAAGAAACCTTCATTTGTTATCTATAACACCTCCCCTTTTCAAGAATTTAAACATATATCCTACGGTAACTTTCTCTATAAAATCATACCCAAGATCCTAACCTTGAGACTAAAGCCCCTCATGAATAAACTAATCAACATTTCTCAACATGGTTTTATTGAAGTTAAGAACATTGGAGACAACTTCTTATTAGCGTAAGAAATCTTTAAAGATTACCACTCCAAGAAGTTCATCAAAAGTTTCTCAATGAAAATAGACTTCTCTAAAGCATTTGACACTCTTAACTGACATTTCATAACACATTCTTTATAGGCTTTTAGTTTTCCATCAAGATTCATTAATAGGGTGGCTCAATTTATTACAACATCCTCATATAGCATCTTGATAAATGGTGAGGCTACTCAACTCTTCAGATATGCAAAAAAAATTTAGCTAAAGGAATCCATGATCTCCCTATATTTGCTTTAACTATAGAGGTCCTTACTAGGATGATGTCCTTTAACATATCTCAAAGGAAGATCATTATAAGCTTAGAAAATATAAGAATCTATCCTTTACGAATCACCTATTGTTGTATACGGGGCTGACAAATACTCTATCAAGATTTTATTAGATTTTTTACAATAATTTGCAGAGATATTAAGTTTAACAATCAATAGAAACAAAATTCAGATATTCATATCATAAATTCTACCCCAGTAGAACAATTTTGTGTACAAATTTCAAGACTTCAACCACCTAAAGCTCCTTTCAGATAACTTAGTTTACCTATTACATCTTCCATACTAAGATATAATGATTGCAAACCACTTATTGATGTTGTTTTAAAAAGGACTTGTAGCTGGCTTTCCTAAAACTTATCCTATTTAGGGAGAGTGCAAATAATAAACTATGTTCTTAATAATATGCACATATATTGGAGTTCACATGTGATCTTTCCTATCAAGATAATCAAATACATTGAAAGGATATTCAGAACTTTATATGGAGCGGTTCAAGGAACAACAAAAATGATTCCTAAGATCAAATGGAAATTGGTTTGTCTTCATAAAACATAAGAAGGATTAAGAATTAAATATAACAAAGTTTTAAACAAGATTTTATTGGCAAAGAGGTTATGGACCTTGTTTAAAGAGAAAGAATCCCTCTAAGTGAAATGGATGAATGAGGAATGGATTAGAGATTCCAATTTCTTGACTATAAAGCCTAACTCCAAGAAATTAGCAACTAATAAACACGTCCTAAACCTAAGGGAGGTAATAAGTAAAGAAATTGGCCTAGGGAACCTTCTAGTAGATTTATTGATGCTCTTTGCATAACTTTGTTCACTCCTAATTCTCATAAATTCAAATGGTGTAAAGTCATATGGTTCAAAAATAATGTCCTTAAATTATCCTTTATGCTATAGATAACTATAAAAAATAGGCTTCTCACATTAGATAGTATGTCTTGGAAAGATTCTAACCTATTCTAACCTATGTATCCTATATCAAACCTATCCTGAAACAAGAGACAATCTATTGTTCACTTATGATTACTCTTCCAACATCTGGAAGAGTAAACTAGCAAGGTTCAACATATAGTATCTTCCCTCTTCCGTGGAGGAAACATTAACAACAATGACCTTACCATTTTTAGATTAGGAATAAGGTGCTTGATGTACAAATTACAGAGAGAATAGAACGATCAAAGATTCCTCAACTAAAATCAAGAAGTTCAAACATTTGATAGATCTATATACCATAACTTTATAGAGCTACTAGTAAGGAAAAAACTGCATCTCAGTTGTATTTCCATATACAAATCAAATTGAAGCCTTAATTAACTTAATATTATCCACCAAATATACACTTATTGAACACATTCAAGGAATCTTAAGCAAATATGGTTTCATATAATCCTCACAATTTGGTTTAAAACATTAAAATACCATCCAAGGATGTACACAACTTCTATGTGTGCCTTAAATGGAAAACATTAAAGGAGCCCCACCTAAAATTACAAAAAATCTAGGAAATTATTAAAGAATAGCAGCCTTTGAAGCATCAATCAGATGCTAAGAAAGAAGATGTCAAAAATAAGATGAACAATAAATAATCAAGACATTAATGAGGTATGAAACCAGTAAGGTCATACAAGGAATTTCAAAAAACAATTGTATTCAAATAGCTAGTTGTTTCCAATTATAAAAGAATTTAATAGTAAACTTTCAATCAAAGAAGAAAATTGCAAAACTCATATATCTTAATTGATCAATTAGAGGGAAAAACAACCATATATATCTCAAGAAATCTAGGAAATGATTGAAAAATAATGTCTCAAAAGCTCAAGTAGAAATTAAAAAGTAGCTAATAAACCAAAATGGATAGGAGATAACTCGAAAAGTCAGTAACCAAAGTTTCAAACAAAGAGTGAATAACATACAGATTGTAGGAAAGCCACGTGCATACTAAGAAGCAATTCTTGAATTGTAAATATTTTATTCATCCCTTTTTTATCTTTTGTGGTTCATCTTTTGAATTAAAACATTACAAGGTAGTTCCTTACCTTATTTGGAAACATATTTCCTTTAATTTCCAAAAAAACTTCAATTTAATGCCTAATTATTATGTTCAATTTTGGTTCAAACTAAAAAGTTTAAAAATAAGTGTATATTGTTTGTTGTTAATGTAAGATTACAAACAAGTGGATATATAATTTTATAATAGTATAAGACAAATAAAGACCCATCTCATGAAGAAAAGTATAAATACTAAAACTTACTCTCTTAATATTATCTAATTTGTAACGCCCCAACATATACCCTGGAAGTCTTATAGCATGTCTAGGGTATATTAAGAAGTGAACATAATAAATTAAGTATATCCAAGTGTAGTAAGAGATATAATAGTGTTTAATGTAAAAGACAAGGGTAAATGGATAATTTGTTCCCTTCGGCATGGACATACATACTTAGAAGTGAAATATGAATAGAATTTTTTGATATGTTTGCTTGGATTGTGAGCGTGATGCGAGCGGAATTGATAAAATAAGTATTTCATAAGCAAATGGGATGTTTTTGGTTAAATTGGATATTTTTTCGCATTGCTCTTACATGATAAGACTGAAGTTAGTTGATTTGGGATGTGTACCTTACTGTTTAGATAGGTTCCACTAAACATATTTCTATAATTTGGCTATATCATGGCTTGTAAAGCTCCAAATTGTATAATTTCAATTGGATATTAAACTACAGGCATAGGTCTAAAACTTTGATGAAGGAACCAAAATCCGATTCTGCCTCTAAGAGTTTTGAATTCTATTTTGAAGTTGAGTTCTGGAAAATGTCCTTGTTTTCGAATAGCTTGTAGTTTTTAGGGTATAACTCCCGATATAATTAACCAAATTGCATGAAATTTATGCCATTAGAAACTTAATACATAAGGGAATGAAATAAATTCACAATATTATAAGACAATATGGGAATTAAAGGAAGAAGGAGGACCAATATGCAATTTTCCTAAAGTCAACTCATGGACCAATAAAATTAAAGTGTTTCCAACAGAATTGTAATAAATGTCCCAATAGAATTGTAACACATATTCCAATAGCATTGCAATACATGGTCCAATAGAATTGTAACATGTAGTCTAATGGGATTGTAACACATGGTCCAATAAGATTGTGACATATGGTCTAATGGGATTGAAACATGTGTCTAAGACTAGAAACTTCATGAAAAGACATATGGAGAGGGAAGATGGACAAATGGCTTAACTTTGTATTTTTCTCCTCTCCATTTCACCTTCTTCATCCCATCATTTTTCACTTGGTGATTCAAGCAAAGCTAAAGAAGAAGGGAAGGAAAAGCATTAGAAGAGCTACTTTTCCAATTTTAAGGTTTGGGACTTTACGTGGTTGATTTCTGTATTTGTGTATGATTGAATAGGTATAAAGATTCATTTGGATGTATAATTGTTATTGGGATGTTGCTTTGGTGTTATTTTGGTGTTACTTTCCATGAACTTGGTTGTATATGACAAGTGAGTATTATGTAGTGGAATTCTGTCTAGGGTAGTCAGTCACATTGTTTGAGTCATAACTCAGCATACAGACCTCCAAATTGTGTGATTTTAGTTGCATATGAAACCTAATAATAGAGCTAAATATCTCTAGAATGGACTTTGACTTGATTCTGGCTTTATGACCTTTGAAATTTGAGAACGAAAAAGGTTACCTAATGCTATCCTTATTTTGTAGCAGCTTGTGATATTTTGCCTATATCTCATGATTTAGAAGTCTAAATGGTCTGATTATTAATGCTATAGAAACTATAGCCATAGAGGGAAAAAAGTCTAGCAGACCTTGAAACCTAGTTCTAACTTTTTCTATATGTATATTAAGGAAGAAATAGTGGTATGAATGGGGAGAGTGTCTATCACGACCGTGGGGTTGTTTTTGTTTTCGATTTCTACCGCATCTTATCCTAACATTTATGAATGTGTATGAAAATTTTCAAACACCTAGAAATAAATGAAATAAGACTTACCATATGTGAATTAGGAGACTGAAAATTCGAATATAATATTCATCATATTGCATTCCAAAGAAAATTTACATGTACATAAATGATTTGCATGCATATTCATTACTCTTATGAGTATAGTATGATTATACAAGTATGATTTTGATATCCATCTAATGGTGGTAAGCCATGAATTGCATGTATGAATGCGAATATATATTTTATGACTTGAAATGTATATCATATGATTCGTTAATATATGAATTGTCAAATTTACAAATGGTTAAAGAAAATGTTATAGTGCCTGCTTTATTAACTTGGTTGTGGATAAATTGGCATGCCTATAGGGTTACAGTGTAGCTACTACAGTTTGACACCATTAGTGACCACATTTCAATACCTTCGGGTATCCACAATTCAATACCTTCTGGTATCACGGTTTGATACCTTGAGGTATCCACAGTTTGATGCCTTCGAGTATCCATTGTTTGATACCTTCAGGTATCCACAATTTTGATATCTTTGGATATCCACAATACTCGTTATCCACACCTACAGAAAATCTGCAAGCTTAATACAGAAAGGAAACTTAACAGTCATAAATAAGAAATACATCATGACAACATTAATAATTCGTATTGAGGAGCATTTGTATTGGTTATAGTGATGAATTGTAATGAAGTGCAATTATATAGATATTTTGTATCATATCAATATTTGGCTTATAAATGTGCATGTTCGGTATATGGATAATATGTTGAAGCATATTTGCATTATGTACATGGCTTAAGTATGCTATCATTATTTACAAGAGCATTGAATATCAATGTTTGGTTCATGAATGTGAATTTATGGTATATGAGTTTTGGTATTTCTGAATGTGTGTGCTTGACGAATGACTACTATGAGTGGTCATCCAAACTAAATGTTTTCCCTATTAAGCTTTTAGGCTTAGCAGGGGCATTAATCCGTGTAGGTCCAAGTCATAGGAGTAAGGTATAGGAAACATCTGCAGGGACCAAGGCTACCAGAAAGAAGAAAAGTACTTTTGGAATGTGTTTTTAGTTACAGATTATTGCACATGTAATGAAGAAAGGAAATTGTATGTTTTCTTTTGGATTAGCATGTAAATGTAAAGATATATTACTACTATTAAATGATAACGTTAAGCATTGGGGAGTTTTGTAATATGTATATGTATAGCATTGAATATAATTGTATAGCTTAAATGCGTGTACAGGAATTTGGTTGCTATGTATGTGGGTGGTTGTAGGTTCCGTATAGGGGGTGTTACATAATCAATGATAAAAATTATGTTGGATTAAACTAAAACTAAATTAAATTAATTATATTAAAATATAACTACAAATAATTAAATAAGTAATTAACAAGAAATTATATAATAATAGCATCTAGATCAAAAAATTTCTACCATCATCTTATCCTTTTAATTAGGTTGTTTAGACGTTTTATTACTTGAACTAGCGAATTTTTGAGTTTAATGAATTGTTACTTTTCAATGTTCAACCATATTTTTTTAATGATTAATTGAATATATATATATATATATCGGGCAACCGAATAGTTAGTTTCCTTCTTTACTTGCAGTATATCCTAGTTTCTTGGCATCATATGCATGTCATATTTTCCTCTTTATATTTCCTCTCTAATTGATTCCCCGCCCAAGAGACTACTATAATAGGATTTCTTCCAGCTGTCTAGCCAACTTGTTTTTAAAATTAGATGAGTTAAGCAAATGAGTTTTTAAACAAGCTCTTTACAGCAGTATCGTACTTAGGCAAGCCCGCCAGTGAGAAAGATGAATAAATCCTGTGAGTTAGAAAGACTTGATTTTACAACAATCCTCACCTCATCCCCTTCGTTAAACAAAGCAGCTAGATTATCATCTCCTCCAACTTTTAAGGTTCTAGTGCTCCATTATATATTTGATTAACACATCTATGATTGTACCAAAATTCTTTAAAACTTCACAAAATGTGGCCCTAGTATTAGAAGAGTCACGTAGGATTATATCTATGACCTCATTTATTACTTACTATAAAAGCGTATGGCAATCCACATCTAAATCATCTCGACAATATTTACATACAAATTAAAATCTAGTCTAACTTTTGCTTGTATATCCTAAAAATGGCTTCTCTATTGCAAACATGATTGGGAATCAAAAGTGTCCCAAAGAATGTATTATATTGTTTCTCCACAATCCTTTAAAGAATGGAATATGATTTTTGACACATTTATTTTATGGGTTGTATTGGATACTATTTTTTTTCTTCATTCAGTAAGGGTTCTCACTCGGTGATGTTGTATTTTCTTCACTAAAAGTTTCAGTGCAAAGCACATCCTGACACACATCTTGTATTAGACTTTATTCAACCAAAGTTGAGTTTTCATTATATTTTACCTTGTAAAATCTTGTAATCATTGGCAAATATCATTCCTTAAAGAAGGTATCTACAATTACTTAAAACAATACATAAAAGCAATCAAAACAAAATAATTTGAATAAAAACATAACAAAACACGTGATATATATATATATAGGAGAACAAAAATAAATTTCACTTTCGTTTTTTGAATTTTAGACTATTTGAGAAAATAGGAGACAAGGCAAGTCACTTTCGTTTCTTTTTCTGGAAATAAAAAAGCCCTTTCTATTCGTCCCTCAGTTGTTAATGAATCGGTGGGATAATGTAATTTAATAAAATGTTGTAATTCACATATTTTTCCGGTAAAAAGTAGAAATAAGTTGCTATGATATACAATTTGAAGAGCATAAGTTATGTAAGCAAGTAAAATGAAACTGATACAACTAATGATACGTCTAACGCCGCTTTCGTTTGGTTTTTTCAGTTGGATCTACATTTCTTTCTCGTTGTTCGATATTTCATCAAATAGGTCTACTAGTGCTGAGACAATATGATGATGATGTATATGTTTTTTTCATACTTACACGGAAAGAGATGCTCTAAACTACTGTTTTAACAAGATGTTGTCCAATCAGTAGGGAAGGACAATGACAGAGAATAAAGCAGCAGAAGACCCAAGTCCGAGAGGCAGCTTGTCTCTTTTTCTGTCTCCCTTCTTTAATGCCTTGCATACTTTTGCATGTAAATCGAAAAGTGAGGATCAAATTCAAATATCAATCCCTGAACCCAATCATATCGCAGGAGCTCATAATCTCTTCACAGAAACCTGTCACTTGTCACAACACGGTGACACGCATGAGAGTGAGAGAGAGAGAGGGAGAGAGGGAGGGAGGATAAGACGAGAATATTAGTTCAATCTCAAAGCACACAATTAATGTAAGGCTTCATTATACTCTTTTATAGGCAAAAAATAATAATAAAATACTAAAATTTTACTTATATAAACAATCATCCTATTGGATCAAAAATTTGGTCAGATCATATGAAAAACTTAGGGAAGAAGAAAGCCCCTCTCAATTTGCTTCAAAATTTCGGTTACAACTCTCGACTTGCATCATGATGATTTCAACTCCCATTAAATGAAGACACTTGCTATCTTTCTTATTTTCAGCTACCATTTAATGTTGTTGTCTCCTTCCATGCAAAACTTAACTTGATTTATTTGTTAACAACATTCGTATCCGAGAAGTATCTACATGTTATATACACATTATATAATTGTTTTACTTGAATATGACAAATGATAAATTTTTTATAAAGAAAATTCAGTTAATAATTATCTTAATTAAAAAAACATGTAACACAATAATTAAAAAGTTATATTATAGAAATCAAATTCAAAATTGAAGATATATACTATTGACTGTAATTAAAATCTCACACTAAAATTAACCTGAAATTTTTTTCAAAGTTAAAATATTAAAATTTTAAAAAAATTAAATGAATGTTCATTATTATATTTAAATATTCAACCGTTTACACAATTTTTATTATTAAATTAATTGTTTGTGATAAATAAGATTGATATAGGAATTTATCTTTTTAAAATATTAAAAAAACATTTGGTAATTATCTAACATTTTCTTAGTATTATTTAAAGATATAGCTTCCTTTATTAGATAAAAATTTTGTACATACAAATGTTTATTTCTATTTTTATACATCTATATGAAATTGTCATATATAAATATTATCATGAGCTTTTTTATGTAATAATCTTTTGTTTCTCTCCTTTTCATACATGTAAATCAATTAGTAGATAAAATACATGTAAAGTAAATTTATCGGAATACTAAAACTAATATCCACTTAAAAACTCTTTCTTTTGAATGTTAGAACTAATAAATTCATACAACATTTATTATTTTAACTTCTTCAAAATCTGTGCTTTTGTAGTTAGGGGTGGCTCTAGCACATACTAAAGAAAAGAACATAACATTAAAATTCGCCTTTTAATTAAAATTATACCATGTCAAGTTTCAATACGGAGGATGAATGGAATTATGAGCATAGATGATTAACTAAAATCTTCAATGCTTTTCCTAATTACAAGCCTAACCCCTCAAGGGATTACAATCTCTTTACCCACTACCCTCTTCTTACAATGAATCATGGTTTTCTTCTGTGATTTCCCCTCTTGCCTTGTTCTTTTATACTTTCAAACATCTTATTCTACGATTTCTCCACTACGCCTCGTCCTCTTGCCTAACTCTCCCGGTCTGAACTAGGTTCTTTCTTGTTTTTGGAAGCTTGCCCAAACTCATTAAATATGGGTTTTGATAGTTTACCATTAATGGTAACATGTCACCCGTAGCCTTTCTTGATCTTCTCTATAGCAACTGAGAAGTTCCCTCCTTTTCCTACCACTCTTACACCTCCACATTTCCATTTTATAACCCAGTCTTCACCACAAAAGATAGGAAACCAACATGGAGTCAATTAGTAGGTGATCTTGATTCATTTGGTAGGTTGCACTCTGTAGCTAGTGTTAAGGAAGTTCCCATATCTCCTCCTAAAGTGGTGTTGCAGCAAGGGGCAACCAAGTGGAAATCTTCCTTGGTAGGGTATTTTCTAGATAAAATGATGGCTTACCCTATAGTACAACACTGGGTTGATGGCAGCTAGAAAAAGTTGGGACTCCAAGCCACATTAATAACAGAAGATGATCTCTTCATCTTTTGCTTCTCATTTGAATAAATGACAAACAAGGTAATGAAAATGGGCTCTTGGCACATACAATGTAAGCCAATATTCTTAAGAAAGTGGGAAACAAGATTCAAACTTGATAAATTTGAGACTAAAAACATCCCAATGTGGGTTAATATGCATAAGGTTCCTCTTGAATACTAGTCTTCAAAGGGGTTAAGCTACTTAGGAAGCTACATTGGTGCTCCTTTACCAATGGATGAGAATAAGGCTAACATTAAAAGGGTTAGGTACTATAGAGTATGCATTAAGGTTGAGTATAGGAAAATCATGCCTAAAAACATTCCCATTATGAGGTATAATAATGGTGGTAAATTAATTGAAGATAAAGTCCATTTATCTTACCTATTGAAACCTTATATGAAAGAAAAAACCAAAGTGTGGGTTCCCAAACATATTCACAAGGAGGAAGAAAGCAGAAAGGCTATAGTTTCAAAAACTTAAAAAATTCCTAACAAATTTGATGAATCACCAACTAATAATGAAGCTTCAAGTTAGTAGCAAATTTATAAACAAGTTGATATGGTACAAGCAAATATTGAAACTCAAGATTAGCAAGAAATTTTTAAACAAAGTGACGAGGCTCATAAAAATATTAAAGCTTGAGATCTATAAGAAACTCCAAAACTAGCTGATGAGGTAACTATAAATACTCATGTTCAGTAAATTACTCTACTGGTTACAAATGTTGCAAATTCACAAGTGGTACAATAGAGAATGGGTGAAGAAGTGAGTGAGGAGAATATTCAGCAGCCTATAGACATAACAAATCTAGAAGAAAACTAGGAAATCAGTAACGAGTCAATGCAGCTACTGTTAATGAAACAATGGATATTAGAGGTGAGGTAGATGGAAATAAGAAGGAGAACTAAAATAAAACATTCCAAATGATTTGTACCATATGGAATGTGAGGGGATTGAATTGCCCCAATAAATAGTTGGATCTAAAAGGCTACTTAGTTACCAAGCAATAAATTTTTGTTAGTTTAGTGGAAACCAAAATAAAAGAGGAGGTTTTTCAAAAAGGTTACACTTTCTCCCAATTGGGTGGCAAGCTTTAACTAATCATTCCAAACATCCTAATGGTAGGATTATGGTTGCTTTAGATCCAACTCACTTGATCTTAACAAAATAGTTATACATTGAAGAGTTGCTACTTTGTGATCTCACTATTAAAGTTAACAAGATTCCAATAGCAATTACGATTATATATGCAGCAAATTGGGAATTCCAAAGGGCAGCATTATTGAGGGATTTGCAAGTAATTGATTCAAGCTCTCAAGCCCTTAGATGCTTGTAAGAGATTTAAACTACTTGTTGTCTCCATCTGAATCCAATGGAAGAAGAAGTATAACATATGATGACACTAGAGAACTGATAAAGTTAACCTCTAAGTTAGGACTGGTTAATCTCAAATTTCAGGGACCTATTTTTACATGGAGCAATCATTAGAAGGAAAGTTAACCGGTATAGAGGAAGTTGGACAGTTGTTTAGTCATTGATTGTTGGCTCACTTAAATGCAAGAAAGTTATGTTGTGTTTGGAGAACCAATATTTTCAGTTCACACTCTAATTAATGTGATCATTAACAACAAAATGAAGAAAAGAAGATCTTCATTCAAGTTTTTCAATTCGCTATTAAAGCATTCCAAACTTGACTCAATTATAGCATATGCTATTAACAAACTCTTTAAGGGCTCAAAAGCATTTCAATGTATGCAATTACTAAAATATATCAAGGTTGATTATGTTAAACTTCTCATGGGTACCCCTAATCCTATAAAGACAGATAAGTTACAAACAATGAAGGAACTTACATTCACACAAATGCAGCTAACATTCAATCCTATAGATCTAGTGTTCTCTGAGAAATAGAGAGCTAACCTCGATAAATAATTACAAGCACTTGAAGCATACAATTCCTAGCTAAAGCAAAAATCGAGAGTTTAATGGATGCATTAAGGAGATAGGAATACTAAGTATTTCTACAATATGATTTAAGGTAGGAGGAATAGACAAAAAGATCCTTTGAAGATTGTTTTATGATCTAGAAGAGATGAAAAAGGTACTTAGAAGGCACGTAACTACTCACACTACTAATCTTCCTAAGATTTTGCTCAACAAATTATTAGTTTCCATAAACCAAATTCAACAGTTTGAAATGCTTAAATGATTTTAGACCTATTGCATATTGTAATGTGGTGTACAAGATTATTGCAAAATTCCTTGCTAATAGGTTGAAAGTTGCCTTAGTTAGCTTTAATCTATCCAAGTTAGGGTGTTTATGTCCTAGGAAGGAGTATAGGTGATAATATCTTGTTAAGTCATGAATTATTCAAAGATTACAAATCAAAGGAGCACATCAAGAGTTGTGCACTCAAAATTGACTTCACCAAAGCTTATGACACCAATGAATGGAGTTTCATTATTAATTCTTTGCAGGCTTTTGGATATCTATATGAGTTTATCAAATGGATTCACTCTTGTATAATATTTATATCTTATTCAGTATTGATGGATGGATAACCTTCTCAGCTCTATAAAGCCATCAGATGAATCAGATAAGGTGATCCTCTCTCTCCTTATCTATTGGTCATTTCTATTGAAGTACTGCAAAGAATCACACAACTTTGTATAAAGCAAATCATGAATTTTAGATTTCATTATAGATGCAGTGGTCTTAGTATTACTTAACTCTCATTTGAAGATAATGTGCTCATGCTTTGTGCCAATGATCTTGTTTCCATTTAAACTTTTTTAAAAGCTTTGCGGAGATTTCAGGAAGTCTCAGGGCTCAAATTTAACCCAAGTAAGAGTGTTGCTTACCTATCTAAACAAAGTTATGAAGATTTATTGAGTGTGATAGTAGATGTTAGGCTCAGCATATACCAATTACCTGTCACATATTTGGGGTTCCAATTTCTATAAAGAAGCTTAAGGAAGTTGAATACAGATCTCTTATAGAAAAAGTTAGCAGAAGACTCTCTTAATGGATCAACAAATTCTTGTCATATGGAGGTACATTATAGTTGGCTATCACCATTCTTAATACTTTGCACATCGACTGGCTATCACATCTAGCTATCCCTAAAAGAGTTCTGAAGAAAATTGACAGGAGTATCAGAGACTTCATCTGGCATGGACAAAATTCTAATAGGGGAAGAATGACCAAAGTTAAATGAAGTGTTATATGTCTTCCTAAATAGTATAAAGGATTGGGAACCAATTTAGCTAACAAAGCGAACAGGATTTTATTGGCAAAGAGACTTTGGAGGAAAATTTTGAGAATTCTTCACAATCTTAAACTATTAAACTAATTTTACATACAAGGTCCTTCATGCACCCTTATATCAAACATTATGTTCGAAATGGGAAGGGCACAATATTTTGATTTAATAATTGGCATGTCTTTGGGCCTTTATGTAACACTAACCTCTTTACAGCTTTAAGAGGATATATCCCTGAAGATACTAAAGTGAAAGTAGTAATTTGAAACAACAATTGGCATTGGAATCAGATCTGTTGTTGAGCAGTGGGCTTCATATTCTCTAAGTTAGGTACAAGAAGGTGAAATCAAATGGGAGCTTCATAAGTCTCATAAATTTATAGCTCAATCATGTAAACAATTGTTGCTAGGCCCTACGGTCAAGTTTCCACTTTACAATTTTCGAATGCTGCTAGCTTTAAACCACCGTGAAAACGGCTAAAGAAGTAGTTAAAAGATGTCTACCATCATGTTCGTATGTTTGTCCGTTGCAAATGGAGCCCTGTTCTGATTTTCTTTTAGATTACAGAAAAAGATTCCAGTCAACTAGTCGCATTACTTGGCTCCAAAGGTGGGAGTTGGTGGAGGTGGCAAGGGGAGTCTTTTGTCTGTTACCTTGTTGGCAACTGTATTTGAAGACAACCACAATGCCAATTATGATTGTGACTGCCGTTTAAATGTCCTCAGTAGTCCGTAGCTCTAACGTCATATTTATAGGTATATGTGCTGCCCGCTATTAAAATTAACACAAATTCTATTAACTGTTCAATAATTAATCATTATTTTGTATATACAAGGATAATGTATAAACGTATATTATTTCCTTATATTTATTTGAGGAAGCAGTTGATCGTTTGACAAACTCGTTAACTTTCCAATAAACTTCTAAAACTTTCGATTAAATTATACATAAATTTTACGCACTTTTTTTGCATAACAAATCAAAAAGATGGCACAAAATTATTTATATTAATTTTTTAACCTCTTCGCTACATATTCAATAGTGCACAATTCATACTAATAAAATGTCATTTTCTTCATTAGACTTTAATTGACTTAATTATATTATTTATTGAGTCACTTTATTATCTTTATACAATATCAATTTTAATTTTTGATTTTAATTTTAAAAATTATTCAATAAAAAATTTTATCATTCTTTCTTTTAAGCAAATATTAATTTCGTATTTATAAGAAAGAAAAATAATAAAGGTTATAAAAATAAACAAATTATATTGTCAACTTTTCAAAAACTAGTTGGTCCAAAAATAATGAAAGTTCATACGTATTTTTGTCTGAAAAGGTTGTTGATACTAGAAAATATTAGAATATATATGGCTTATAGGACAAAGATGCAATAAAATCACATATATAGTAACCTGACTAATATGAAAAAGAAAATAGAGTTTGACAAACAATAATGGTTCTTTATATCATGTCTCGTTTACCAATCTTGATTTCTCTCAATTTTATACTAAATTATATATTACTACATTCAAAATTGTATAAGAGATAGTCTTTATGGGATTGAAAACTTGTATTCTTTATTTCTCATAAATGTATATTTCTCTTAAGGATACCTACATATGCTAAAAGACATAAAAGTAAGTGCAAATTGTAAATATTTCCAATGATTTGTCATAAGCTTAAAATTGACATAAATCTTAATGTTTTCACCCATATTATGACAATGTAAAATAACAAGCATGATTGAGAAAGAAATGATAAAATTGTGTATAAAGGAAATATATAATCATTTCTAACTACCAAAGTTAATAAACCTCAAAACACCTATATTACAAGCACATCTATCAAAAATAATAGGCGAAGTCCTCTAGTTAAAGGATAAACCAACATATACACAGTTCAAATATGCTCCATTATGGGATCATCTTTTTGTATAAGTTCTTTTGTGGTCAAATATTTGTCCTCAAATACTTAGACCTTGTGATATTTTTATTATGATTATTAAACAATATTTTAGAATGATTATTACAGTACAATTGAATAAGTTTAGCAACTAAATCAACTATAGATATTTTAGAAGTCAAATTTCTTAACCAACTACCTTTGAATTATAATCATGACATGCAACAAACCCAATATGCATAGTAAAGGAGATCATAAGTGTCTGCTTTACATGAAATAACACCATTAGCCAACATAAAAATGTAACCTAATTTGGACTTCTTATCATTTACATATACGGTAAAGTTAATTTGTATTTGCTATCATTTCTAATTTCTCAAGTTTCTTATATGTCAGTATATATTCCTAAGTCCCTTGAAGGTATCTCGAAACTTATTTAACTAAAATGTGGTGATCTATACTTAGGTTAAATAAATATCTATTTAAATAATAATAATAAATAAAATGTAGTCTAACAAATACAATGGCATACACCAGGTTACCAAGTGAACTAGAATAAGTAACATTTTTCATGAAATCTCTTTTAACTTCATTCTTTGAACATTGTAGTAAAGATAACCTCCTCTCTATGAGGGATTAATATTGCATAAATTTTTATAATAGGCATTTCCATTACACCTTAATTTATGCTCTTTGAAAGATACCTAATAAGTTATGAGATCTGTCTTTGTGAAACTAAATACATAGGATGAAAGATGATACATCAAAATCTTTGAGGTCAAGAAGCTTTTATAACAACTACTTAACCATATGCAACATGTCTAATTTATTTGATGTAAGAAAGATATCATCTATATGTAGAAGTAGAAAAATGAACTTGTTATCCCTAACCTTGTATTATTAAGCATCTTTAATCTTTTTGTTTTTTTGCGAAACTGAATAAGGTGATTATATCATTATCCTTTAGGTACCATAAATAGGAAGTTTGTTTTAATTTGTATATAGATTTATTGAATTTACAAACCATGTCTTTTATCTTTGATTTGAAACCCTTCACGTTATACCATATACACTTTTTAAATAAAAGTATCCATTAAAGAAAGTAGTTTAGCATCCATCTAATGTAGATCCAAATCAAAATGAGCTAATATTGTCATAATCACTATGAATGCGTGTTTAAAAGATATATGATAGAAGGTAACATTAAAGTATATCCCTTCATTTTAAATAAATTAGCAACCAACATGACTTTAAACTGCTCAATCCTATATTAGGATTCCTTTTTAGTCTCATAAACTCAATTATAACTAACATGCTTATAATTTTGAGGTAAATACATATGTTTCCTACTTGATTGCACTTTATAAATTGAGTGCATTTTATCTTTCATTACATCTTACCATAAATTTATATAAAGACTAGAAACAATATATGAAAAATTAATTAGATCAATAACATGTTTAGTGTCACAATCCCTCTCATTAAGATAAACTCTTAAAACCCTTTACCTTATCAAATATTAAATAATCATGTTCAATATTATCTTATATCAAATGAGGTCGTCTTATATCATATGAGCTCATTTTTGCTTATAGTCTCGCTAACCGTATTAGGTTTCGTGTTTCTAAAGGATCTGGTAACGGTATCTTTATCACTATCTAGTTGTTTCATCGTTCGTGCTATATACTTGATGACTATTACTTTTCATTCTTGAATGCATATTTTTTATGATTGTTTATAAGGTTTGATTTATATATGATTCCTATGACATGTACATATTGTTGACAAACTCAGCATCTTACTGATCAACTGTTAGTGATTTTATTCCTTTATTTTTTCTGATTATTGTTATTATTTATATTATTATGGCTTCTCTTTCATTGGTCATTTATGGCATTTAGTGGTGATCATTGTATAAACTAAGCTTCTAAGTTTGTGTGTGTCTAGTAGGATAATCTTCTTCTTTGGCTACCTATATTTGGGGGGTCTGGGCTCTATTTTTATTATTCTAACTTGGTAAAGGTCTCGTTTTTGAATTCTTATACATATATTGCCTACTTTCTCTATTTAGTTTTAGTTTCCCTAATGGTCTATTAGCCAAGCCTAGTGGATTAATAACCTTTTTTACTCTAATATTCCCTTACTTAGAGTATCTTACTCTCTAGTTTTGTTTAAGGACTTTTGGGAATAGCCTCCTTGGACGTGTGGGGGGAACTAAGTTAGGAGGGATGGATTTGCATATCAAGGATAGAACATGGGCCAGACTATCTGTGTATTTTGTGAATAAGAATAAAAAAGGTGATGACAGAATACGAATAGGCTCTTGGAACATTGGCACCTTTAAGAGGAATTCTTTAGAATTAGTAGAGATTTTAGATAAGTATAAGATACATATAGCGTGCATCCAAGAGACAAAGTGAACAGGGGCTAAAGTGAAGGAGATTAATGGGTTCAAATTATGGTACTTAGGAGGTTCGAGAAGACATATTAAGGAAGGTATCTTAGTTATCAAGGAACTTACAAATCAGGTGGAGATCAAAAGGACAAATGATAGGATTATGGTTGCTAAGATTATAGTTAGCAATGTTATCCTCAATCTAGTTTATGTGTATGCACCTCAAGCAAGTTTGGACTAACAACAAAAATGACAATTCTAGGAGGAGCTAGATGAAGTGCTTCAACAGATCCATACTAGTGAGCAAGTTATCTTAGGAGGCGATTTTAATGGTCTTATAGGGATGGTTTTTGATGGGTATTTATGGACTCATGGGCATTTTGGGTATGGCACCGAAAATGATAGTAGGATTGCTATATTGGTCATGGCAGTAACTTTTGAGTTAGTGATTGCAAATTCTTTATTTAAGAAGAACGAGGAGCACCTAGTGACCTTTAAGAGTAGCACCACCAAGACTCAAATTGATTATTTCCTTGTAAGGCGGAGCGATCGAGCTAGGTGCAAGGATTGTAAAGTACTTCCGGAAGCATGCTTAGCAACTATAGAATGTTAGTTTTGGATATGGAAGTTAAGGGATGGAGGAAGAAGCAAATTACTAGGAAGTGTATGAAAATTAGATGGTGGAATCTGATGGGGACATGGTGGAATAATTTAAAGATAGAATAAGAAATGGAACCATATAGACGTTGAGAAGGGATGCTAATTATATGTGGGAGGGAGTAGCATCCTTGGTTGAGATACCGCTAAAGAAATCTTGGGAGTTTCTAAAGGGTCAAGGGTTGGTAGGATGGAATCTTGGTGGTGGTCTAAAGATGTCCAAGGAAAGGTGAAGGCTAAAAAGAGAGTATACAAAGCTCTACCGGAAAGTACCACAAAGGTAGAAAGAGACGCTAATAGAGAAAGGTACAAACCGGCAAAGAAAGAGACAAAGAAAACAGTTTCAGTAGCTAAAAACGAAGCTTACAAGAATTTGTACAGGAGTTTAAATACAAACAAATGAAAAAAGGAAATTTTAAGTTGGTAAGAGTTAGGGCACGAAAAACAAGTGACTTTAACTAGGTCCGTTGTATCAGGGATGAAGTAGGGCAGGTGCTCCTGAAGGCAAATGCCATCAAGAGTAGATGGCAGAGGTACTTTTATGGCCTTTATAATGAAGGCATAGCAGGCAACATATCTTTAGGTGACCTCAATGAGAGTTTTCGTAACTGGTCTTGGTGTGAATGAATCACTAGGAAAGAAATTAAAAAAGCTTTAAGGGAGATGAAGAGCGAAAGAGAAATAGGGCTTGATGAGATACCCGTAGAGGTATAGAAAAGAATATATGTCGAAGGTCTTGATTGGCTAGTTAAGCTTTTTAATGTGATCTTTGAGTTTGCCAGAATGTCGGACGAATGTAGAATAAGTAGGTTAATTCCTTTATACAAGGCCAAAGAGACATCCAAAATTGTCATAATTATAGAGGAATAAAACTATTTCGTCACACCATGAAGTAATGGGAAAAGGTAACTGAGAAGAGAGTCAGAAAAGTGGCTTATATATATTACCAACCAATTTGGCTTTAAGCTAAGGAGATCTACAACAGAAGAGTTACATATCCTCCAAAGATTAATGGAATATTACAGGGAAAGAAACGAAATTTGCATATGGTTTTTATCGATTTATATAAGGCATATGACTTGTTTCCTAAGGAAATCTTGTGAAGGTGTTTGGAGGCTAAGGGAGTTCCTATATCATATATATGAGTGATTAGAAACATGTATAAAGAGGCAATGACTAGTGTACAAATGATAAGAGGAGACACTGATAATGTTTCTATTGGTATTGGGCTACAACAAGGCTTGGTATTAAGCCCTTTTCTATTTGCAGTAATAATGGATGAGCTTATCAAGCATATTGAAGGAGATGTGCCTTGATGTATGTGA
Source organism: Erythroxylum baracoense (assembly GCA_025629805.1). Classification (NCBI taxonomy): domain Eukaryota; kingdom Viridiplantae; phylum Streptophyta; class Magnoliopsida; order Malpighiales; family Erythroxylaceae; genus Erythroxylum; species Erythroxylum baracoense. The sequence continues at coordinate 27,403,321 of JAOTAY010000191.1, read as the reverse complement.
TTTGCTAACGATATTATCTAAATGGATGAGACAATGGAGGGGGTTAATGTCAAGCTAGAATGTTAGAGGGAAACGTTAGAATCCAAAGGTTTTAAAATGAACAGGACTAAGACTGAGTACTTAGAATGTAACTTTTCGAGAAATCAAGTGGTTAATGATGTGGACGTAAAAATTGGATCCGAAGTTGTACCAAAAAAGAGTGTTTTAAGTACCTAAGGTCTATCATCCAGAGCAATTGGGAGATCGATGACGATATAGTCCATCGTATCAAATCAGGGTGGTTCAAATGGTGAAGTGCAGCAGGGGTCTTATGTGACAAAAAAGATCCCACTCAAGCTTAAAGGTAAATTTTATCGAATGGCTATTCGACCAACCATGTTATATGGGGTAGAGTTTGGCCCATCAAACACATACATAATAATAAGCTTTTGGTGACAAAGATGAGGATGATCTGATGGACATGTCATATTACTAGAAAAGATAAGGTCTAGAATCATATGGTAAGAGACAAATTACAGGTGGTTGGTATTAATGACAAGTTGCGAAAGACAAGGCTTAGGTGTTTCAAACATGTGAGAACGAAACACCCTAATGCTCCAGTGAGACGGTGAGAGAAAACAATTCTTAGAGACTATAAGAGGAAAAAAGGAAGGCCTTAAAAGAACTAAGGAGAAGTGATCAAGAACAATCTAGAAAGGTTAGATCTTACCGAGAACTTGTCCCATAATAGGAAACTGTGGTGTACTATGATATGGGTAAAGGATATCCCTTAAAGAGAGCATAAGTAGTCTTATAAAGTTAGATACTGTAAATCTCTTACATCGTATGAACCTCTTAAGAAGTCTCGTCTAAATGTTCAGTCTATATCTATCTAGTTGTTGGCTGTGGAAGAGACGTTATGTCCTACTTGGCTTTTCAGCTCAAATTTATACGAACAGTTTTGCACTTAAAGAGCTCCTTGCCTTTATCACCAGTCAAGAGTCTAGCTTTGACATTTTCTCATCTACCGACAGCCACTCATTGAATGTGTTTTGTCGTTATTATTATTTTAGTATTATGTATTTAGGTATAGATTTAGTCTAATTTTAATAGTATTATTTTTTTATTTTTAAGTATTTCTTTATTTTAGTTTTTCTCTCTGTTAGTAGGCCATTTAAACATAGCCTTTTTACTAGTTAGGGATAAAGCTATGTACTATTGGACCTCCCCAAACACATTTTTAGTGCTTTTTTTCATTATTATTATTTTATTTTTTTATCATGTCACATTTGCATGTGAGTCTATCGAAAATACCCTCTCCTAGACCGCGTGTTGGTGCGGGATTTCAACTGGGTGTTGATAATGATGATGATGATGAAGTTAAAGGACGGAGGAAGAAGCAAATTACTATAAGGTGTATGAAAATTAGAGGATAGAATCTGAAAGGGGACATGGTGAAACAATTTAAGGGTACAATAAGAAATGGAATTATGGACATTGAGAGTGGATGCTAATCAGATGTGAGAGGGAGTAGTAACCTTGGTACGAGATACTGCCATAGAAATCTTAGGAGTTTCTAAAGGGTCGAAAGGTGGAAGGATGGAAACTTTGTGGTGGTCTAAAGATGTCCAAAGAAAGGTGAAAGCTAAAAAGAGAGAATATAAAACTCTAATGGAAAGTATCACAGAGGCAAAAAGATACTTTAATAAAGAAAGGTATAAACTAGCAAAGAAAAAGGCAAAGAAGACAGTTTCAGTGGCTAAAAGCGAAGCTTACAAGAATTTGTACAAGATTTTGGATACAAACAAGGGGAAAAAGGAAACTTTTAAGTTGGTAAGAGTTAGGGCATGAAAGACGAGTGACTTCGACTAAGTTCATTGTATCAAGGATGATGTAGGGCAGGTGCTCTTGGAGGCAAATTCCATTAAAAGTAGATAGCTGAGGTACTTTTATGGCCTTTATAATGGAGGCATAATGGACAACATGTCTTTAGGTGACCTCAATAAGTCTGAGAGTTTTCATAACTGATCTCGGTGTGAATGGATCACAAGGAAAGAAATTAGAAAGCTTTGAGGGAGATGAAAAGCAAAAGAGCAGTAAAGCCAAATGAGATACTCGTAGAGATGTGGAAGAGAATAGGCGTCAAAGGTCTTGATTGGCTAGTCAAGCTTTTTAATGTGATCCTTGAGTCCGCTAAAATGCCAGATGAATGGAGTTCCTTTATACAAGGCCAAAGGGGACATCCAAAATCATCCCATCTATAAAGGAATAAAATTACTAAGTCACACCATAAAGTTATGGGAGAAGGCAATTGAGAAGAGAGAAAGAAAAGCAACTTCTATATCGACCAACCAATTTGGTTTTATACCAGGGACATCCACGACAAAAGTGTTACATCTCCTCCGAAGATTAATGGAATATTACAAGGGACGAAAGCAAAATTTGCATATAGTTTTTATCAATTTAGAGAAGGCATATGACAGGGTTCCTAGGGAAATCTTATAGAGGTATTTAGAGGCTACGGGAGTTCTTATGTCATATATACGTGTGATTAGAGATATGTATAAAGAGGCAATGACTATAGTATGGACGATAGGAAGAGACACTGAGAATTTTTCTATTGGTATTGGGCTACACCAAGGCTAAACATTAAGCCCTTTTCTATTTGCAGTAGTAATGGATGAGTTTACCAAGCATATTCAAGGAGATGTGCCTTAGTGTAGTTATTTGTTGATGATATTATCTTGGTGGATGAGACAAATGAAGGGGTCAATGTCAAGCCAGAATGTTGGAGGGAAACGTTAGAGTCCAAAGTTTTTAAAATGAGCAGGACTAAGACTAATTACTTAGAATGTAATTTTTTGGGACATCAGAATGATGTGGACATAAAAATTGAATCTAAAGTTGTACCACAAAAAGAGTGTTTTAAGTACTTAAGGTCAATCATCCAGAGTAATGTAAAGATCGATGATGATATAATCTATCAAATCAGATCTGGGTTATTCAAATGGTGAAGTGCAGCAGAGGTCTTATGTGACAAGAAGATCCCACTCAAGCTTAACGGTAAATTTTATTGAATGACGATTCGGCCAATCATGTTATATGGGGCATAGTATTGGGCCACCAAAAACATACATAACAATAAGCTTTTAAGGACAAAGAAGAGGATGCTCTAATGGATGCATCACATTACCCGAAGAGATAAGGTATAGAATTGTATGATGAGAGACAAATTACAGGTGGTTAGTATTAATGACAAGTTGCGAGAGATAAGGCTTAGGTGGTTCGGACATGTGAGAACGAAACATACTGATGCTTCAGTGAGACGATGCGAGAAAATAATTCCTAGATGCTGCAAGAGGAAAAAAGGAAAGCCTAAAAAGAATTAAGGAGAAGTAATAAAGAATGATCTAACAAGGTAGGATCTTACCGAGGACTTGTCCCATAATATGAAAATATGGCGTACTAGGATACGAGTAAAGGATATCCATTAAGAGAGCATAAGCAGTCTTATAGGTTCTATAAAGCTGGATATTGTGAATCTCTTACGTCATATGTACCTCTTAAGAAGTCTCATCTAATTGTTCAGTCTCTATCTATCTAATTGTTGGCTGTGGAAGAGTCATTGTGTCCTTCTTGGCTTTTCAACTCAAGTTTATATGAACAGTTTTGCACCTAAGGAGCTCTTCGCCTTCATCACTAGTCAAGAGTGTAGCTTTAACAGTTTCTCATGTACCAGTGGCCACTTATCGAATGTGATTTGTCACTATTATTATTTTAGTATTATGTATTTAGGTATAGTTTTAGTCTAATATTAATAGTATTATTTGTTTATTTTTATGTATTTCTTTATTTTAGTTTTTCTTTATGTCAGTGGGCCATTTAAACATAGTCTCTCTACTAGTTAGGTATAAAGTTATGTACTACTGGACCTCCCCAAATACATCTTTTTATATTGATTTTTTATCATTAATTTTTTTATCTTCATGTCACATTTGGATATGGTTCTATCGAAAATAGTCTCTCTACTAAGTAAAGGTAAGACTACGTATTATTAGGCCTCCTCAGACCTCGTGTTGGTGTGGGATTTGACTGTTGATGATGATGATACCATCCTAGTTCTATACTAAAGTGACATTAGGTATTGAATCCACTAAGCTTGACTAAATAAGTGAAGGATATGAAATTTGAATAGTATATATTATAATATCCTTTAAAGTTTAAGAATAAACTACCTTGTTTAAACACTCAATTTCAAAATTTTGTTATTTATAACTCTGTAATTATAAATCTTCCTTCTCTATAATAAAACTAACAACCTTTATGATAGTTTAGAAAACCTGTAAATTAGTAATGAGTAGAACGAGAATGCAATTCATTTTCATAAAGAGTGTATATACGTACCTCAAAGGGGAATCCCTAGACTCTAAAGTGACTGAGTTTAAGTTTCTGGCCTTTTTATAACTAAAAAGGAGTCTTAGGCACTTATATATTTAGGAATCTATTTAAAATGTATAAAAAGCAATCTTAATAGCCTCACTCTAAAGGTGATATGGAAGGTTAGTCCTACTTTATATACTCCTCATCATATCCTTTAAAGTGTAATTAGCCTTTCTGTTTATACATAATATAGATAAATGAGCTATTATTTCATAATATTCCAACTATTTGGTAAATGAAACTTTTTCTTTTAAATGTTTTCATAATGTTTTCCTTTTTCTTCATAATATTGATTGATTTTCCCAATTAGTTCTCAACTTCATTCTTAAATATGTTAAATATATTAAGAATTTAATACCTTTTTTAATTAAGAAAACGTATCTAAATTGAGAATAATTATCAATGAAACTAAAAAATATTTATAATCACAAATTAAGGGTGAATAAGGTTAAAATTTTTTGTATAAATGATTTCAAGAAGATCACAAGTACAAGTTGATTGCTTTTTCTTTATTTTGGTCAACTTGTCTCTACACAGTCAACAAGTCTCTAGATCATTGAAGTTAAGAGCTGAAAGAATGTTTTCCTTTGTCATCTTCAACTCTTTTACTAAATATATAGCCCAATCTCTTATGTCACAAGTATGACTTCTACTTTCTCAGAGGTCTTTGGAAACTACATATAAATAACTATAGATATCATCAAGAGTCAAATGCATTTTATGTAAACCATATGAAAAGAAGGTTGTACCATCATATTTTGTGTCAAAAGATAATTGTAAACTTGATTTTTATTATAAAATTATAATCTTCTTTATCCAAAATAGATATGGAAATCATATTATATATGAAAGATGGTATACATAAGGTCTCATATAAAACAAGTTTAAATCTTGTATCAGGACTTAAATAAATAACTTTTATAAAATCTGTTGAGTAAGTTTTATATCTAATAATAAAACTCTTAACACTGACAAGCATACAGATCATATCTTGTAGTATAATAGGTTATCATTCCCACGAGGATTATACAATAGCTAACAATTTGAATCTAACTTTGTCTAAGGTATTTAGAATTTGATTTGAATGAAAATAAATAACAAAAATTAAAACAAATCAAATAATAGTGAGCTACCAATGAAATTAGGGGTTTGATCATAATTGAATAACTTAGGAACTATTCTTTCCTTAATTTGTTTCCTTTACTATTATTGATTCAATTTATGTTTGATCATAGATTTCTTAAGGTATTGATTACTTTCTTTCAAGATCTAATCAATTAAACTCTAATCAAATTTGAAAATTTTAGATTTGCAATATCTCTATTGAAAAAACTATCATTAATGTCTTCAATTAGATCTGAAGCTATCTAATAGATAATCAAGAACTCTCTTCACTTGACTATTAATTTGATAATTGTGGGTCTATTAAATTGCCAAATCTCATTGTACACTGATTACTTTGACTCAATCCCTCGATTTTGTTTGAGTTTATTTATAAACAATTGTCACAAATAAGCAATTATATATTAAAATCAACAATGAATAAAGTTAAAAATAAATCTATAATAATTCCTGATTTGAGTTTAGAACTCCACAGACATGTTTAAAATCAAGGAAATCAAATTAAACATCAAGGATAATGAAAGAAACAAAAACGAAAAGAGAACAAATTGTTTAATGCCTTGATATGAAATGTTAGAATTTTTTATGTTTTTTTTTATCTCCCACTTTTGATTCACTTTGATGCAATGGTTGCTGCTTTTTTTTGTGTATTTCACATTCTTAAATAGTGAATTAAGGTTCTAGGGTTGTGTTTACCTACTTCATTCAAATCCAAAAATAGCCTCGAACCCTCAAAACATGAAAAGCTCTATCACGATCGTGACCTTTAAGTCATAACTCTGCTTAACTTAATTTAGCCTCTGTCACGTTCGAGCTCAATTGTGTAAAATCTTGACACTTTCAAGATTCCTCCATCTTCTTCATTCTTAGATTTTCTAATTCCCAACACTTACAAACACATCAAACACCTCTTGAAATATAAAATTAAAATCCAATTCTTGCTCTAAATAAAAAAAAATACATATAAACATTAACAATAACCCAATTCTAAGCCTATGCACATGTAACCATATAAAGAAATACTTGAAAACAAACTTAAACATCTAGCAAAATATAATACAATCTACACCTATCAACATCCCCACATTTAAGCCTTTGGTTATCCTCAAGCAAAACTAAAAAAAAACAAATATACTATTCACAGAAACACATAATCACACAATTATGCAACAATACAATAATTGTAAAATGGCATCAAATCTTATAAAATTAACTTAACCTCAAATACTAATAACTCAAAATGTACCAACATACTAACTTATTTCTTTCAAGTATTTCGATTTGAATATATATATATATCAAAATATTAACACCCTATTCATACACCTATGGCACTTGTAAGCATGAATTTATTATTATTAATCAATTAAAAATGAAAACTATCGCTAAGTAACCTTTCACAAAAAAATTTTATATTTTAAAAGATCATTATGTTTTATTTATTGTAACATCTTTTTTTAGATTTTCTTTAACGATAACTTAGTCTTTTGACACTAAGGCAAACACCTTGTCATGAATGTCCACATATTACTCAACTAAGTTACATTTTTTTATTTAGTTTAATTGGAGTGTCATTTTAGACTTTTGATGCGAAGAAAAGCATTTTATCGTGAAAGCCTCCAGTTACTCAGCTATATCGCAACTAATAATTGGACACCGGCTCTATGTTTAACTTAATTTTCTTTAAAATGACCAGCGAAATAGGAATTTTATTTATTTTTCCTTTTTTATAATTTAGGTTTTTTTCCTGCCTTATTTCTTCTTAGTCAATCAGTCTTATGAAAGGGTGCTAATGGGGCTAACTAATTCAATTGACTGTAATTATAAATGTATGCAAAAAAATTTCCCAAAGTGAAAGAATAGGTGTCACATCCTAATTAACATACACATTCATCCCTAAAAACTCTTAAAATATGTTAAAATACAAAATTCACAAGTTACTATGCCTTTAGAATTTAAATGATCATGTTCAAAATAAGCAAATTCCATTCAAGTCTTGCCATTGATACATTCATACAATGCGCACATCATGCAACAAAATGTTCACACAATGCCAACCTAATCAAAAACTAAGATTGTAAGATTGTAAAATTCACACACAATTAATACAAATGCAAAATTCATACACCCATGATATGCAATTGCACATACAATCCCCACACTTGAACAATAAAGTGTCCTCAATGTGGAAAACAAAACAATACAAATAAAGATAAATAACAACAAAGAAAAAATTATAGCCAGAATATTTATATTGTTTCGACGATAATGGTATGGGCAATGTAATTTGGAGACACTTTATGCCATAAAATCCAGTAATTCACCTCGTATGTAATAAATATAAAAATAAAAAATAAAAAATACCAACAAAATAAAATGAAAATAAAGAATAAAACTTATCCTAATTCTTGGTTACCTCCCAAGTAGTGCTTGTTTAACATCATTAGCTTAATGTACTCTTCACATTGACGCTCAACCTAGGTCTATTATGAGTGGCTTGCTTCCACCCGTTTCACCCAATTTCAATTTAGTAGCCTGTAAATAAGCTATATGTTGCAATAAAACAAGAAGGACAAATTTGATAAAATTAAGAAAACTAGTTAAGTTCAGTAATATCCTTTTTAGTAACAAACTATCAATAAAATAGGAAATGATGAAACTCCTTGAATCATCTATTGAATTCAGCAGTTTGTCATGTAAGAAGTTGAATTTCTCTTCTTCTACTGCAATCACCCTCATCGTCTCTTCTTCATACGCTTCTTAAATAAAAACTTCCTTATATATTTCTAACTCCATGTCCTTTATTATTTGCTACTCTTCCTCTTCTTTTAAAGAGTTAACTACATCAATTCTCATGAACAAGTTGCCCTCCTCTAAATTCTTTAATACCTTATTCGTATTGAATTTTACTTATTCATCACCAATCTCAAGAATAAAGGTTACCTTCATAGACATGTACCAAAGCTTTTCCAGTGTTAAAAAAGGGCCTACTAAGAATTAGTAAACGGTTTCGATCCTCTTCAAAGTCTATCACGACAAAATCCACATGAATGATAAAATTATCCACTTTTATAAGCACATCCTCCACCACGCAAAACGATTTCTTTATTGATTGATCCGACAACTGAATAATCATGAAAGTCGGCTTCACATCGCCTAGCCTTAATGTAACACCCCACTCCCGCTGGACCCGAACCCGATATCGACAGTGATATCAGAGTCCATGCCCCGGAGGGTGGTGTGTCACATCACTAAACAATCAAACAGTCGGTATATATATAATTTTTAAAACCATAAACATAAAGTATAGAAAATCAGTAACCGAAACGGTTCACTTTGTTTTATAATCATTTGATACAACACAATGAAATCAACAGAAACTTTTATTAGCCACTCTTCAAAATACAAAATACAAATCATATCATTCATTTTCAATTTCCCAAAATTATTACAAACTGAAATATTCGATTGCAAAAATTACAAACTGTAATATTTGATTTCAAATAATACAACAATTTGCGGAAAATACAATTCAGTGTCAAATAAAGAAAATCAATGCAGACGCGAACTGATCCCGACCTCTATCCTTGACTTGCATGCAATAGGCATACTCCCGTTGTCTAACGGGGTATTCTTCTGAGTCCTGAA
>JAOTAY010000191.1:27382037-27394032 GCA_025629805.1 Erythroxylum baracoense | reverse complement strand
AGTTTCTAGTGCCATTGGACAGTCATTTTCACTACCAGAAAACCCCTATTCTGTCACTTGACAGTTTTTCGGGTCCGAAAACGACTCCGAAAAATTTCCGAAAATTTCCTATAATTCTCTAAAAATTAGAAAACCCTAATGACCCTCTCCAATTCAATTTTTACACACACAAACCCTATTTTTCAAAATTCCCATTTATTCACAATTATACCGGAAAAAATGTCATGAATGCATGTACAATTATTTTTCATGTGCAAAAATCACCGTTCCCAAATGCATGAGCATGAGATATGTTTTCCTAATTTCTCCAATTGACCTCACTTGTACCCGTTTCTATGGCTCAGCCCGTTATATGGAAACGGGATGTTACACTTAATTTCTTGAAAATTGTCAAAGGCATAATATTAATAGTTACACCTAAGACATATAAGCATTTAGAAAATTCTAAATTACTAACTAAATAAGGTATAGTAAAACTCCCTTAATCTATTAACTGTTACGGCATATGGTTGGTAATTACGCAGCTGTAGCTTTCCATCAAGGAGACTGTTTGATTATCATCCCAAGTCCACTTTCTTGATAAGATGTCTTTGAGAAATTCATATACTTGGATATGCTCTCCAAAATAAAGGACAAGGTAATTTGTAATTTCTTCAGCTTTTCCACAAATATTGCAAATTGTATATCTAATTTGTTCTTCTAAATTCTTTGTGGGAATGGTATATTTGGTAGGTAAGGCAGAAGAGGAACATAGGAAGGATCATCATTCTTATCTTCATCCATTTTCTTCTTCTCTTGGTCTTTTACAAGGTAGAGTTCAGTTTATTTTTTTGCTAGTTCTTTTAGCCTTTTCCCACTCCTAAATATGATAGTCTTAAATTTCTCCCTTGGATTTGCTTTGGTATTCTTGGTATATAGCCAACATACATGACTGTGTAAGTCACCCACACAGACGTGTAAGTCCCCACATAGACGTGTAAGTCTCAGGGTTGCTTAAAACAATGTCTTCAAGTTTGTACACATTTCCAGTGAGTTACACGTTCCTATGCATAACCGTGTAAGTAATAACAACTTCATTTCTTCCATTCTTTGTCCTGTCCTCACCCTAAGTCATCTCCTCTTGCTCCACAAAGGTAAATGAGATTGAACATCGATCAAATGGCTGTAAGGATGTGGATTTAGCTCATTTTGGTTCTTGTTCATCTAACTTATATCTAAAGCAAAATATGAACCAAAATAGGTATCTTAAATGCAACATAACATAAATCACTAAGCATTAGAGAATAAATATATTACTAATTACAACCTATAATTTGGTTTGTAAAATTTTTTATGTTTAGGGGATCGATTTCATGGGACCTTTCCTTTCTTCCTTTAATTTTGTATACATTTTATTAGTGGTCAATTATATGTCAAACTAGGTGGAAGCAAAAACCACTTGAACTAATGATTCCAAATTAGTTAAAAGCTTTCTCAAATCTAACATTTTATATAAGTTAGTATTCCACAATCCCTAGTTAGTGATCAAGGAAAACATTTTTGCAATTAAACGATGGAGGCAGTCATAAAGAAATATGGAAAAATCAAATCAATCATCAAAAAAATGGTTGGACTAGTGAGAAAAGACTTGAAGATGCATTTTAGGCTTTACGAACAACTTTCAAGACATCAATTAGTATGTCACCTTACAAGTTAGTATATGGTAAGGCAAGTCATCTCCCTGATGAGTTGGAAAACAAAGCCTTTTGGCTGTTAAGCATTACAATATGAGTTTTGATGAAATTAAGAATCATAGAAAATTGAAGCTATTGGAACTTAGAGGAGATTCGTAATAAGTCCTATGAAAATGTAATAATCTATAAAAGAGATAACAAAAGCTCTAAATAGTAGATTCATCACCTAAACAATAATTTTTTATTGGGTAAAAAATTATCCTTGATCATTTTAAGATTTGACTCTTTCTAGTTAAGTTACGATCTCATTCGATTAGACCTTTCTTCCTAACTAATGTATTTCCAAATAGTGTAATTAAAATCCAAAGTATTTCTTCCTCCAAAGTTTTTAAGGTTAACAGCCATCACTTAAACCATAATATGAGAATGTAAACATGATAACGATGGAGGAAATGGATTTAACTGATCCAATTTATTTCGAAGAATGAACAATAACATCGTCGTGTTAACAATGTCAAACAAAAGTGCTCGTAAGAAGCACCCTAAGTTTATCTTTTATTTTGTTTAAATCAATTCATAGTTTGAAATTTATTTAAGTTTTTTAGGCTTTACTTGCCTTCAGGTTCAAAAGGTGGGGAATTAAGATGGAAAAAGAAAGAAAACTAGGTGATCCAAGATGTTTTAAAAGACAAAATCGTGTGAACAAGGACAAGACTGTGTCAACCCATATATGGTCATGTAGGAGGGAGCATGTAACTATCTATCTATAAATGTGTAAGATGCTATTTCAATCTAACATAGTCATGTGAATATCAGACATGCGCATATGGAAAAGGACAAACCTGTGTCCCTCAAAATGTGTAACTATCTAGAATTGTGTGGGAAATTATAGGATGTTATTTGAAGCTAACACAGTTGTGTAGAATTGTATATGAACTTGTAGGTAATGGACACGCCCATAGACCCTGAAATGTCTAACTAATTGTAAATGTGAAGAGATAGAGGAATTGATTCTCAAATAAACACAATTGTGTGAAAAATGGGCACACTCTTGTAAACTTGGACAAATCTGTGTACCTAGGACCATATATGTATCCACAACTGTGTGTCTGCATGATTATTAAGAAAAATTAAGGGACATAGTATCAAATATGGCCATGTACATGATTGTGTTCGACACATGAAACCTTAAAATTTTATTGCTTCACTATATTAAGCACCCAACATATATAAGCCACACCACCACCTAAAAATCACCACTACTAAAGCACTATTTTCCAATAGCATTAACCAAAGGCATAACGTTACCCATTACACCAACATAAGGATAAGAAAGGAACATTTTTTGTAAGTAACCACACCTATATTTCCAAAAACAAAATTTTTTTCTAATGGTCCTATCAATATCCATCAATCCCATAATCTTCAATTTAATTTATAGCATTCATGGGAAGAACCAAAGGATAGGCTGAGAGAGTGATGTTGATAATCTAAAAAGAAACACCCAATAACCATCCCTTCCAAAAGTGGAGATGCAGCCAAAACAAATTACTGATTGTAATATTTCAACCTTACTGAGCTACCCACCCTTTCACCTACTCTTTCTCTACTAGTTCTCCATAACTAGAACAACGATAAGGCAGACCTCGTTATGACCTAGTATGCAAAAAGGGAAGAAAGTATATCTATTTACCATATTGAATCTCAAAATTAGAGGTTTTAATACCTTTTAGGATGAACGTTATAAAGAAAGGTATAAAGAACTTTGCAAACAAAAAATTTATGCTTGTAAGTATATTCAAATCCATACCCTTAAATAATTGAAAATCAAAAATGAATTTGAAGAAGATGAATTTGAAGCTTTGGCAAATCAAATGGGTTGACATATCTATTTTAATATGCAATTACTTGCTTTTTCTAAACTGACACGAGGGTTTTATATAACTTTTCAGTTTAATGACAAGCTTGACCTTAATTTATTTACAAAGGGGACTATTGAATTCAAGATGATGGGAAAGGAATTCTCTTTACTGAATGCAATATTGCAATAGGTTTTATTAAAAAGGTTGATGCTAAGAAGGTTTGTTCATAAACTCAAAGTGTGATTATTGTTTTGAATTTCAATCTATTGAATTATGGAGTGAACGGTCTGTTGATTCTACATTATATAACCCAAGTTAAGTTCATATTTAAAGAAACTTATTTGGAAATATTTACAATGTTTCTTAGCTTATAATTTTTCTGGATAACTAGATAATGTAGGGAGATTAGCTAAATTCAAATTTTTTTCTGTGATGTATGGAACGAAACATTAAATTGAACTTAAGGTATTGGTTGATTGCATAATTATGATATGTGATTCAAAAGAAAAACAAACCTTTAATCCTAAGTTCCTACATCACTCAATTAACCATTAATTTGGATTTACTTGATTTGTCTAATAATAATATGCACATTGCTTGTGAGATGGATGAATCTAAAATCTTTAGCTAAGATGGGAATCATCACACAACAATTGTGATAGTTTTCATTTTGTTTTGTCTAGTCTAGTTGTTGTGTCTTATAGGAAATTCCAATACAATAGAACTTCAACTATAAAACATCTAGCTACTAGCCAGCAAGAAGATGTTCCTTCTTCTTCCTCAACTCAACTAACTATTCTAGCCCATTTTGAAAAGATTGAGATTAAATTGTATCGAATGGAGCATAATATGGTGACCTTCTACTCAAACTAAGGGTTCAGGCCCCCTTTTTCCACCTTATTCATAAGTTTTTCACTCTTCTTCATCACCCTAAACATAATGAAAAATAGGGGATTCTCTTCTTCTCTCTTCTTTTACTTCCTATTTTTGTGCTTTAATTTAATCATTAAAGACAATGTTACAAATAGGTGTAAGGGTTTTTCCAATTTTATGGTATTTTAGGGTTTTTAGGTTTTTTATACATTCTTTTTTTAAATTCTTGTTTTTACCTAATGTTAATGGAAATTGATGAAATAAGATTTGCCAATGAAATTTTCACCAAATTGTTTTAAATGAATTAGTTATATGTGCAAAATAAGGCTTAAATTGATTAAGATGAAAGCTATGATAAGTTGAAATAGCTAAGTATTGCATGAGGATTATGTGAATTTATTTAAAACTTATGAGCACTTAAGCCTGTAAGGATAGAAACATCTTATGTCTATCCATTTTTCTTTGTTGTGTGCTTCTTTATCATTTGAATACCTATAGAACTTGTATTGAACCAACTTAAATTGCTATGATTACATGAGACTTAAATATAATAAAGGCCCTCTTTGTTTAAGCCACTTAACTTAAAAAGCCACCCAATTATCCTTAGTTTAACCCTTTTGAGCCAATTATAATCCCTTTCTTTGTAAGTTAACATTGCAAATCTAACCTATCATACATCCTATCATCTAAACTAAACATCCTAATAAGGTATTTCTAAAGTTATTCAGGGACTGAGAAAGTCTTTGCTTCAAATTTTATTTTCCAAGATACTCACTTTATATGATGACTGCTTACTCTTGTATCATCCATTTAAAAAATCAATCAAGAAAAGAATAATTGCAGCTGTAGTTAATTTACATCAATATAGGAATATGGATTGTACCTTGTTTGAATGTCGTAATAATATGTGTGATTTTAGCCTATAATCCTCGCTTTCTAACCTTTAACCCAACCCCATTTCAACCATTTAATAAAGGTCCTTTTGATTTATGCTTTCATGTCTTTATGGTGAGAGAAATTTGGTGTATTTGTAAGTTGATAGTAGTTTATTCCTTTTGACAAGAGTTTAATAATAAACGATTGAACCTAAACACCTGTGTGAATGCGCGAACACCGTAAGAATATTCACCAAGGAATGAGCATACTTTTGATTGAAATTGTCTTTAGTTGTTTTTATTCATATTTTATGGTGAAAATCAAGTTTGTTGTGTGTTGATATTTAACTCTTTTTTGGTCTAATTTTTAAGGAGCATGCATAGTTTAATCTTATGAGAAGTGGCTTGGTGAAAACTATTTGGCAATCTTGCTTTATTAGTTTTTTAATTACGTAGGGACAAGCAAGGATTAATAGTGCAGAAATTTGATGTGTCATAATTTTGCTTTATTTTTATCAATCAAAATCTTCCACAATTTTATTTTAATATGTTTAAACTCCGTAGTTTGATTATTTTTGTAGGCAAAGGGTTAAAGATGTTATTTAATTAGAAAAGGCATTAGGTTTCAATCCAAAATTAGAAAATTTAAATGAAGAGCAATCTCAACAACAATCAAGAGTGAATGAAGGAGATTTGGGCTAAAAAAATATTTTACTTTGTAGATGTCGATCAAGTTATGGAAATATGGAAAAATAGTCTAGTGTGATCTTAGGCATAGATGCGTTCAACAAGCATTGAAATTTTTAGACTTTGCATTTTCAAAAGAAAAACATTTTTAAGGTTGTTGGAATAGTTATCCTAACCAAATCTGAGTGAAAATCAATAAAATTAAGATTTGCGAGATCTAAAGAATTACAACAACAAGATTTCCATATAGGGTCAAGTGGTTATAAATAGAACTAAGGTGTGAATGAGCAAGGCATTCCATCATCCAGTTACCTTTGCCAGATTCCCAAAGTCTTCTTGTTTTCTCCTTACTTTAATAGATATTGTAGTAGTCTTTCTTTAGTTTCTAGTGGTAGAAATGACCAAATTTTGGCTAAGTCTTTTATTCTTGGTTAAAGGTAGTGGAAGTGCTATTGGAACCGTAAAGATTAATACGCAATTAGATCTTATTGTGGAAGTATTTCATTTATTTATATATTAAATTGCTTTTCTGTGCTTCATTTTTGTGATTATTTTTTATTGACTTCTAAAGTGTGCAATTAGATTATTAATTGAAATGATCATTTGCTATGTTAAATATTAAATACGTAAAAGGTCAATTCATTTAATCATTTATATCAACTAGGCGTTTTAATTTCCTACATACAAAATTATTACTCTTAGGAAAAGGTTTTAATTAGATTAAATTCGACTGTGGATTTTTATTGTTATCTTGATTTAATGGTCTTTCTTTTTTAAAAATATTTTTAGTTAAAATTTAGATCTTATATAAAGTTGTTAAACAATAAAGGTTAATTGAATTATGTATTTTTTATTGAGATATTTAGTATCACATTGACCATATAATTAATGAAATAATTATTTTTTATGATAATAATCAACTTTAGGTCCAAAAGGGTGGAAGTAACTAGAAACCAAGGCTCGGGTTATCGAGTACTTTCATTTTGTTATTTCTTTTATTTTCCTTATTTCAAAATTTTATAATCCTCTTCTATTAATTATTTTCTTTTTCAACAATTGAGGAGCTAGAATTCTGCGTAGAGTTGACCGCTACTTTCCCACATAACGTTTGTTGATCGTAGGAATTTAAGAATTAACTTAGAGTATAAACAACAGTTCAACTAATCAATAAACTATAACCAATAGATTGATTATATGGTATAACTAACAGGAACATCATCATTTTCTTTGGGGGAACTAATTAGTAACTTTTCTTTTAAAACATTAGATAATTTGTAATTCTATTAAATATTTGAATTTTGCAAAAATTGAGGAGATTTTAAGTTCTTGACTTCTTTCCATCACTCAACTACGAGATAGTTTGGCGTGATTCCTATTTTATATCTTAAATGATAACTACTTTTAACAGGTTCAAACCTAGTAATTCTTCCTTTCGATACCTTATATTATGGAATGTGCCGACCGAGTTTGCTTTACTCCCGAGTCCTGACGCTTGTAACCTTTTTTTACTTCAAAGAAAAGAACAGTAAGATTTTTTATATTAGCTAGATTCGTCCACGAATACGAACTAACCAAAATTTTTACAGGAGAAACGAAGACGGAGTTTTTGTTTATGTAATCAACAACAACTTTTGGGATCTATACCTTTTGTCCGGTCGTCAACGGAAAATTGAATAATAGATGTCCGCTATTTCCGCCATACGGAAAAAGAGCATAAAGAGTAGGATTCGTTGCTAGCGCAATTACAGCAGCACCAAATTGCAAAGTTCAACTTCGTGATGCCTTTTCCCACGGATGATATCAAACTAATGTATGCTTTTATAATATATTTGTATTTATTAGAATAGGCTAAAATGTTCAACGCCGGAAACAAGCAAACATTAAGGTGATGGAGATATAGAAGAACCAAAAGATAAAATGGAAACAATCTAGTGCCAAAGATAATGGTAACATGCTGGTCCAAACTCATTAAGAAATCTCAAAGACCGTCACTTTTCTTAGGCAAAAAGGTCAATATTCCCACTTCCTAAATTTCTCCGTGATTAGCTCGCCCCATGTGCCCTCTTACTCTTACGTATCAGATTATCGGTTGCCTTTTGCACCTTGATTTGCTCTTGGAACAACTTCCATCGTATACCAAATTATGTTGATTAATTACAGGTGCATAGAAATTAGAGAAACATTTAAATCTAAATTATCCTTCATCATCGGCTTGCTGAAATAATATATTTATATATACGCTACAAGATGTTCAGAGGCAAACTTGTCCTCCATGCTTTTGCATTCTCGGTCTGAACGCAGTTTCAACCTGCAACCCCCAAAGTATATTTAGTACCTCATTAACATGCTCCTTACAACACAAGTAAATGAAGTTGAATGACATGGGCAAACAAACGAATGATTGAATCTGAACCGAAGGGTTTTGTACATTTGTGGGGGCAAATCAAAGGCAAAAGCGAAGGCCCACTTGGCGCGTCCTATCAGTCGTTTTGAAGCAGTGTTAAATGTATGGTTGGAACTTGGAAGAGACGATGGTTATGACAAGGGTCTTTCACACCATAAAAGCACCCACCCTCCCATCCTTCCTTCCCCAACGAAGGACACACCCATATCGTTTAGTATCAACTTAGGGTCATGTGTCGCCAATTAGGATCCTACTAACACGTGTGATGGTGGACCCCAACGTTCCTGTGGCCTGGTACTTATTAGCATCTGTGACACGCGTTGAATGTAAAAGCTTGGACCCATTTGCATGCGGATAGGATAGATGGTTAGAATGAGGGCCCCGATCATTCATAGAGTCACAATTATGGCTGTATCATTTTTCTATTTACTTCGTTTCTCTGGTTACTAAAAGCGAGAAATTATAGCAGTATAGCTGCAACTTCTATATGAACCAATGTTTTAAGAACTACATCGGTGACTGAATCAAAAAAGCAACTGATTTAAGGATCAATAGTTTAATCAGAATTGAACCGTGATCAAATCAGTGACTAATAAATATATACATTTTATTTTATATATTATATATATAAGATAATTTTTAAATATACTATCTAATTATATATCTAACTTAAACCTTCAAACTTCAAAAACATACAATTTTTTTAAAGTTCACCAATATAACATAAAATAAGATAACAAAGCTCACTAACCATATTTCATCAAAAAGATTAAAAAAAAGATCAATAATCATAATATTCGTTTAAGTCAAAATCAAATGCTCCTTTATTTGATCCACTCCTCTGTAAGTCTAATAAAGCTAAGGTTTCTTAAAAAAAAAGGCTAAGGTAATGATGGGTCACGTCATTGACTATTCTTTTATCAAGGAATTGTTTTAACAAGTACTGCAAAGTCTCATTCACTTTAACCTTTTGTTTTATACCAAATAAATTAATAATTTCAAATAACCTTTAGTCTCATTCACTTTAACCTTTTGTTTTATACCAAATAAATTAATAATTTCAAATAACCTTTAGTTCCTCTGTTTTTTAAATCTAAAGTTCTAAACAAGTCCAAAAAGTAACAAAAAATAGAGCAAGAAGAACCAAATTATGTGAACCAAGCAACAGAAGCGTTTGACGACTCTGACCAAGAAGAGAAGCATTACCGGTCCCCATCTCGCAAGCTCCCAATTTTGCTACCTAAGAGACGGAGACAGACGTGAGAAAGTCGTGAGAGAGAGACCTGATGAATAGAGCAAACAGCGGCAGTGGGTAAGATGAGGCCTGAGAGAGCGGCGGCGTCTTCCTTCTCAAGCGGCGATGTCTTTCTTTTGTTCTATTTTTGAGTTTTATTTGACAGAAGTGAGAGAGAGACGTGAGGCAGAGTTATTTTACGTGAATCGAGCGGTTTTCTCTTATACCGGTTCACAGGTTTTTACCGGTCCGACAGTAAAATAAACGGGTCAACCACTCACAAAAAATAAAAGTCAAACCGGACCGTTTTATGCTCCGGGTCACTGATTTTCCGGTCCGACCGGTCGGTTTGGTCTGATTTTTAAAACACTGATTTGAACTCTAATTATCACATTTAAACTAACTTATAATACGGCTTTACTTCCAAAGAATTCCACACACTAGAATGCTAGATAGTGAGGTAATCAACTTGTCTGTTCCGCGGAAGACAGAGGTCTTTTCTCCAATAATTTACAGGATGGTAAAGTGGTTTTCACCGACTATTCGTGACAATTGCTTATAAGGTCTGCATATTCCTATAGCATTCTCTTTCAAAAATTCTTTCCAAGATCTAGCAGAATTCTAAGACCTTTCCTCTATTCCTTTCAAGTTTCACATGCCTTGTCGAAGGTTGGCGTCTTACTTCCTGGTTTTTTGAAAATACAAGAAAGAGACCCTTCGCTACATGACAAGGAAACACATGCATCCCTGAATTGCACATGTTAGAAACCTCAACCCACACATATGTATTCAATGATCAGGCTTCACTAAGCTGTACGCTTCATAGTTCACTATTATTGTCAGTTGATCCCATTCTTTCCAGCTCAAGGCACTTGACAAGCTCTTGGTAGATAAGTAACTAATTTCCAATATTCCCATCCTTATTGATGCTGGGTAACTTAGAATAAGTTGCTTGAACCGGTGCAGAATTATTTTGGTCACGTTGCACTAAGCCAAGTTGCTGATTTGGCAGGCAAGTCAACTATGAAGAAATGAGCTCCAAAATGGCAAAACTATGTACGAGCTGTAAAAGAAAAAATAACGAATGGCTAGGGTTGGTCGTGGATAGATCACCGTGACTCATGTATGGAATCCCCAATGTTTTGACAAAACCAAATCATGCAGTGTTAGGCAGCCCAAGTAATTAATTAAGCAAACAAATTTCTTTTCGTAAACAGACCGCACCCAATTTAGGTTGGCAAGAAGTATTGGAGACCAGAGTAGGCAAATTTCCTCTAAATCTGTACTTGTTACCGGCACCAACTACGCGATTTAAATCCCAACTTCGAATACGGAAGAATGGTGTGAACATAAAACTTTGAAATTGAAGTTGGCCACACCACAAAGGAAAAGCTCTAAATATAAAAAGAGTTGGCGCCCAAAACTAGAAGATCTAAATCGAAGAGACAGCGAGCACTAATTCTGGGGAACCTTTTTACGGTCTGGCCAATTGAGAAGGGGCCTCCACTTCTGAAAGCTAGGGATGCTTCATTTTCCCAAAGAACAGACCTTGTTCAATTCCTAAACCCATCTTCTTTTTGTTTATTCATTTTCATCTTTTACCATTACCTAACTTGTAACACCTTTTCCCCAGGTCTAAACGAACTAAATCCAGTTGTGTCAAGATACCAAATTTTCCAATTTTAGAACTTGATATTTTCTCGACAACTTAAAAGAGCGAACGTTATTAGAATTGAAGAGATATTTATTTACCACAAAGGTACCAACTACTAGGACCAATTTCGATTCGCAAAGATCCTAATTCATGTCCAGTAGGCCATACCATGTGGGATCCGTTCTGGGATAGGTGACCTTTTTGTAGGTCTAGATGTTACGTGGCAACATCTGATAATCGCTCGTTGAGTTTTCCCTGGAATCGCCGGTTGACTCAAACCTTTTGCTGGTGAATGTAATATAGGGTTACCACCGACAGCCGTCTGTAATAGCTGGGACGTTACGGAGTCTTAATTGTTCATCCCTTTTTTTTTTAAAAAAAAAAAAAAATTTAATTTTATTTAATTTTATAATAGTATTCTAAATTTTATAAAATAAATTTTAATTTTTTAAAAAATTTGATATTAAATTTTTCATTAATATCTCTAATGTAATGTACTAGGTCACATAAGATGATACTATGTAAAATGTTTGTTATTTAATTAAAAAAATGTTAAAACTAATTAATCCTAAAGCTCTCCAAGCCTCCTTCCCCTCCGTCGCCAGCATATTATCACCGCCATCTTCGTCTGCGAAGCTAGAAAAGCTCATCACTTTGGCCCTGTTTGGCAATCAGCTGATTGCATTAGCTGTTAGCTGATTCTATCAGCTGTTAACTAATAGCTGATTCTATT
>JAOTAY010000191.1:27371085-27381937 GCA_025629805.1 Erythroxylum baracoense | reverse complement strand
CAGCCAACTACCAAACAAAAATATCAGCTGTTTGACTAAGTCAAACAGCTGATTTTAACCAATCAGCCAAAAATTGGCTGATCAGCTGTTCTCCAAACACAGCCTTTATGTCGTTTTTCATTTTCTTTTGGAGACGATGAAGGGTATTTTAGAAGTGATTTGCCAAATGAAAATTAAAAGGAAGAGAAGGAAGCTTAGAGAATTTTAGAATTAATTAGTTTAGTAAATTTTTTATTAAATAATATATTGCATTATTTTTATAAAAATTAAGATTTAAATATTTTTAAAAATTAATTTTATTATAAAATTGAGCAAAGTTAATTATTCACCATTTTTGCTTGCCGTAATTTAGAGGCTAAAGCTGATGCTGTGTGAGAGCGAGTCACAGTTAAAGAATAAATGTAAAATAAAGAAAAAGGATTTTTAAAAAAAATCTTTTTTCCGTCGTAGACCGTTGATTGCGGTTGGGAATAAAGTGCTCTGACATAGGACCACAGCACGTCGTCCCTTTCTTGCTTTTGGCATTTTATCTTTTTTCGGAGGCAGTACATATGAACAACATTAATAGGAAAAATCATGCCCTGAATACTTTTGATGGGTAATATAGAAATCAGAAATTTGCTTCTACTGAGAAATGTCGGTGAGTTGTTTTATTGTAGAAAAATTGTATGGAGAGCATCGACTTGTCGGATTTCCGAATCCTCGTCAACAACCGTAAAACTGTAATGCGAACCAGGTGACTGCCACGTTTTACCTGAAATATTTGTTTTGTTACGAGAGTTTTATCATCTACTGATGTCCTCTCTTTTAATTCTTGGGGACAAATAATTATAATTTACTTTTGATTTTACGTATTTTTAATCACAAAACAATGGTAGAAATGTTGATAACGGTCAGTGCATCGTTTTAATAATGTCCATGGACTTTCCTCTTACGAAGCTTATGCACCACTGTGGCTAACTTACAAAACAAAATTATTGAATTTACGGGCGTAACGAAATCACTCATTATCAAGGTAAACACTTTCGCCCAATCTATATCCATGATAAAGGTCGCCAGGTGTTAACCAAATCACTCATTTATCTTTCTAACAAAAAACGATCGGACAAATTTAAATGGAGGCTTTGCTGAGATAGCCTTCTGAGCTTTATTGGACCGTTCTAAATGAAACCCATTTTAACTTTTATGGTAATCCTTTGCCCCAGAATTATACACTGAGCTGCCCATTCTTCATCTATCCTTCATTTGAACTCGCAGCCTTATGCTCAGATGGGCTATTGTATGAAACTACTTCCACAGGTACATTAAATCCCCGCCGACCATCCAGTAAAGAGCCAAAAGACACCCACATGACTCTGTTCTTTCTTCAACTGTATTTCCATAGTCGTCCAAAATGGAAAATATTAGAAAAAGAATAATAATAATTCCATTAATTAAGCTCTGCCAATTTCTGCTTTCTTCGCACCTTCCCATCCTAGTCCATATATAGAGGCTTCGGATCATCCACAACCTCCCACTCCCTCCTCTGTCTCTCACTTTGTGCCACCATTTTTAGTCTCTCTCTCTTGTAAGGTTCCCTCCTTTCTGGTTTGGTTTATCAGAAGTTTTAATTGGTAAACCAGGCCGACATTGCTCATTGTTTCTCCATTCCTTCGACTACTCTGTGTGCGTTAGTGGCGAGAAACGTCACTGTTTCGTAATTACTTTCCTTTTCTGCTTCACGGCAGATCTGTCTCTATCTGCTCTTTGTGAAACGAATATAACACAGTGTAGTGTGCATCTTCGGGTATCTTTCTCTATGTTGTCGTATGCGTCAATGGAGAAGTTTATGAGGCTCGTTTCAATGGCTACTCTGCTTCTGCTCCTCTGTTTTCCCGTTGCTCTTGCTTCCCATGACTATGGCCAAGCTTTGAGTAAAAGCATTCTCTTCTTTGAAGCTCAAAGATCTGGTTATCTTCCCCATAACCAGAGAGTTACTTGGAGAGCTAATTCTGGTCTTAATGATGGCAAAGCTAGCGGGGTACGTTCAAGTTTCAATTTGTTGTAGAGTTTTCTTTAGCATGTTATCTCAACGTTAATTACCAATATTAAACTTGCTTGCAAATTTCAGGTGGACCTGGTTGGAGGGTACTATGATGCCGGTGACAATGTAAAGTTCGGGCTGCCCATGGCATTCACAGTCACGATGATGTCTTGGAGCATAATAGAGTACGGGAAGCACATGGGTGCGAACGGTGAACTTGGTCATGCCATGGAAGCCGTCAAATGGGGAACTGACTACTTTATTAAAGCTCACCCAGAACCTTATGTTCTTTACGGAGAGGTAATCTCCTATTCTTTTCAACAAACTATTGTTTACTACAGTGGTCTTTTCCTTCTCAGTCTTCTCACTTTTTTACCTCAATTGGCCGTGGAAATTTAAGAATTTGTTCTGCTCGACTTTGTAATATAAGCGTAAACTGGATCTTAATCCCATTGCTGGAAACAATCATCTCACATCAAAGCTATTTTTTTTAATCAAGTAACTTCACCAATTAGTCTTGTAAAAATTTGATGATTATGCCGAGAAATGTGGTTGAAATTATAACGAGGTTGCTCGCTTTCGTTTCTGTCATTTATCATCTGAAGTCGTTAGATGTTGGGAATGACTTTAGTTAGCGCAGTAACGTTAGACCAAAGGAAACATATAGTTTTATGACTTGTCACACTTAACGTTCTTTACCCACTCAGGTGGGAGATGGCAATACCGATCACTACTGCTGGCAAAGACCCGAGGACATGACCACCGACAGGCACGCTTACAAGATAGAGCCAAGCAATCCCGGGTCGGATCTCGCTGGTGAAACGGCTGCTGCAATGGCCGCCGCCTCGATCGTTTTCCGCCACTCTGACCCCGTCTATTCCAATGAGCTTCTCACCCACGCGCATCAGGTAAATTAGGAAGTAGAAGCTTCAGTTACCTTAGTTTTAACTGAGAAGTAACACGGTGAGAAATGGTGTTACTATGATGAATAGTGGCACTTTGACTTGTCAGGAAGGGGCGGGGGACCAGTGAACCGCCTGCCTGCCTGACTGACAAAACCGTTTTGCTTGGCTGGTGTAATTCCAATATTTCGAAAAAATGGTTATAACTGTGCCACTACAAACTTTAAGTAAAGAATAAATTGCATCCTTTTTTCTTGTCAGCTCCATTGAACAAACAGACAAACGAAATTTTCGACTTTTGATTTACTGGAGGCTGTAAGCTTAAAATTTATTAATTTTCTTACATCTACTTGGTGGATGTTGAAATCTTACACGAAGCGATGTCGTTCTTCTCGATGTTTTCAACGTAGTTAGTAATAATAATTACACAGTTAAACTTAGGAGTTAATTTGTAAGGTCATTCGGCGCACTTTTTGGATCATGGGGGAGACAAGACAGACCACGTAGCCCCCATCTCGAAAGTCGAAACCTTACAGATTTGGTCTGTCCTGGCCTTTCAGATCACAACCGTCCACGTGTTGTGACTGGTCGAAAGCTGAATTTAGACCCTTTCTTTCGTCACGTGACCGCCACGCTTCTCTCGTTTCCTCACGTTACGTGTTTTTTTATCTGCCCTACTGAGTACTGATGTCTCTCTTACTGATTTCAGCTATTCGAATTCGCCGACAAGTACAGAGGCAAATATGACAGCAGCATCACAGTTGCACAAAAATACTACCGATCTGTTAGTGGCTACAATGTAAGGGGAAAAAAAAAAGACAAGCTGGATTTAATAAGAAAAGAAGATAGATTTGTGATGTTTGCTTGGATTTGCAGGATGAGTTGCTTTGGGCAGCTGCATGGTTGTACCAGGCAACTAACAATCAATATTACTTGAGCTACCTTGGAAACAACGGAGATTCAATGGGTGCAACTGGCTGGGCCATGACTGAATTTAGTTGGGATGTTAAGTATGCTGGTGTCCAAACTCTGGTTGCCAAGGTTTGTGTCCTGTTTTTCTTTGTCTTGTTCTTATCTCTTAATTTGCATTGACGATTTGTCATTTTATTGTCATGTTGCAGTTCCTGATGCAAGGCCAAGCGGGTCGCTATGCCCCTGTCTTCCAGAAGTACCAGCAGAAAGCTGAGTACTTCTTGTGCTCATGCCTTGGAAAGGGTAGTCAGAATGTTAGGAAGACTCCCGGCGGTCTAATTTTCCGTCAGAGGTGGAATAACATGCAGTTTGTCACAAGTGCTTCTTTCTTGGCCACAGTTTACTCTGACTATCTTTCTTCTGCTCGTCGAAGCTTAAGTTGCGCTTCTGGCAATGTAGCACCCTCAGAGCTCCTCTCTTTTGCACAATTCCAGGTAGTTTTATAAACATAAAATTGTTAAGGAAAATTGTTTGCCAACAAAATTGTAACTTAACGTTTGATGATGTTCTAAACTAATGGTTCTCAGGTGGATTACATTCTTGGAGACAATCCAAGGGCTACAAGTTACATGGTGGGGTACGGAAACAACTATCCCAAGCAAGTTCACCACCGAGCTTCCTCAATTGTGTCGTATAAGTTTGATTCCAGATTTATAAGCTGCAGAGGAGGCTATGCCACTTGGTTTAGCAGGAAAGCAAGTGATCCCAATCTTCTAACTGGTGCACTTGTTGGTGGCCCTGATGCGTATGATAACTTTGCTGATGAAAGAGATAACTACGAACAGACGGAGCCTGCCACCTATAACAATGCTCCTCTTCTTGGCATTTTGGCACGACTACACGGTGGTCATGGTGGATATAATCAGCTTCTTCCAGGTATAGGCTAAATGGGTCAATCACACTAACTAAATTTGAAATTCTTGTTCTATTGCTCGTGTTGATGATGAACATGGCGTACTTTACAGTTGCGGTCCCAGCTCCTACCCAACAAAAATCAGTATCGACTCCCAAAGTGACTCCAGCTCCAGGTAGACTAGTCTTATTTTTTTGAAGGATTTAAGTTTATACTTCTTGCAAATTAAAATTATTTGCGCTCTTACGCCACGATAGATTAGTTGTTAAATTTTTGAACAAACATCATTCACTTGACTTTTTCTCTTCTAGTTAATATGTAATCTGGATCTAACTCTTGAACTTCCTCTACAGCTTCGGCTTCTATTCCTGTTTCCATTGAGCAGAAGATGACAACTTCATGGAATTCCAAGGGAAGAACTTACTACAGATATTCTACCACTGTTACTAACAAGTCTGACAAGACTCTGAAGGATCTTAAGCTCTCAATATCTAAGATGTATGGTCCTTTATGGGGGCTGAAAAAATACGGAAGTTATTATTCCTTTCCATCATGGATCAATTATTTGCCTTCTGGGAAAAGCCTTGAGTTTGTCTACATTCATTCTGCTTCTGCCGCAGATGTTTCTGTTTCAAACTACTATCTTGCATAAAAGCGGAAGAAAGTCAATTGGTTAAGAAAGAAAAAGTTAGCCATTGCCTCTGGGTTGAAATGTAAGAATTGTGCAGCTATACCAAAAATGCGGTCCAGAAAGGTGTTCTGGACTCTTCTCTTGGATATTCAACTTGCTGATTGCTTGTGTCTAGGGTTCTAGTTATAGTAGGTTAAATAAGATGAAGCATGGAGGACGAAAGGAGTGAAGAGACGATAAAAAGAGGTCTCATCCTCTTTCCCTTCCGCTTCACTGGTTAGTTATATAGACAGGTGTGAAGGAGTAAGATAGATAGAGAGAGAGTAACTGAGAAGTGCAAAGAAACATTTCTCATAGATTTCTACAAGTCTTTCCTTTCACTGTACTTGGAAAACACCTTTGGATGCCCTTTTCTTGTTCCGATGTTGTAGGCTTTGCAACACTTTCAATTTTCTATTAAAAATTGTCTTTTGCTGGAATGAACATCTATGTTCAAATTACTTTCCTTACAGGGTTCGCGTCCGTAGGTCGCGTTTCCAGAACTGATTCAAGACATCAGTGAACTAGTAACATTTATAATCTTTTCTTTTTTTTTTTCCTTTTGGACATACAATCAAGCCTCAACTAACATCTACTCATTTCTCAACTTTGATTACTACAAAAAACTGTTACAAGGCTAATGACATGGAATAAAGATCATGAGCAGTTACTGCTGGGACTTCTTTAGATCAACTACTATGACACTAATATTGTCATTACTCCCTCGAGCCATTGCCAATTCGGCTAGCAAGACTGCTGCTTCTGTAGCACAATTTCCAGGTACTCCACCATAGGTTCTATTAGTTTGGCCATTAAAATACCTTTTGACAATCTCGCATGTCATCTCATTGGAAACCACATCCCACAAGCCATCAGTTGCTATAACAAGAGACTCGTCCATTTCAGTTAACTCGGTGACAGTAACTTCCGGATCAGAGATAACTAATGGCTTCAATGAGAGATCACCTGCAATAGATATTCCCTACATATTCGTTTCTTTCTTATGTATAAAACAAAATAATTGCAGACTAACTTCGCGTTATATAGTGCCAGTAGCTAAAATGGAACTCAAGTATTCCTTTGTACCTATCGATCTTGAAATAGCAAGTATTCCTAAAACACCACTTCCTTCCCAGTCAATGATCTGTCCGCCTGCTGCTTCGATTCTCTGCCATTCATCTGGCCTGTCTGGCTGTAGAAAGAATTCAACTTATTAACGTATATCAAAAGATATTCACATAACCCTTATTCAGCCAACTATTCCTTATAATTACCCTTTATTTTCTCCGAAAAATCATGTACATATATGTTGTGTTAATTTGTCACTTTAGTTAGAGATATCTAAGTATATAAATAAGTGGATGTACATTATATAGAGAGCATTTTTACATTTTTTATTCGAACTCTATTTCTACGTAGTATCATAGCCTTCTTTGTAACAAAAGAAATCAAAATTTTGAAGCCTTCTCATCTATTCTTTCTTTCAAGCATTCTACTATCGTATTTTGAGTTGCTAAATTTGCTCCAAAAATAATTTGCCATATACCAAATTGTTCCTTTCTTTGAGCAAATCACGATGATATAAAATTCACATCCAGAAGCTTCTCCACGTAACCACACATGCCACCTATAGCCATTGGTTTTAGAAACCTTAATTGCAGACTTTTTAGAGGAAGAAGATGACCTAAATGACATTATTTCATTCCAAGGCAAAATGACACGGTTCAAATACAAGAAAGGAGATACACGTTAGTGCCACGTAATCCACCACATCATCACCATGTCATCTGTCACATAACCCAGAATTTTAGTGACCCGACATGCCATCGGCTATTTCACCTGACATGCCACTTACACGTCATTGCCAGTTGTTGCCATGTCATCTTCACACTTGTATCTATGTGTCGTCTCTTCCTTTGTTCGGTTCGGTTATGTTCAGTTTGAAAAGAGGTTGACCAACACTTTGACTGCCCAGTTCAGTACATTTTAATTCAGGTTCTCTTCAAACCAAATCTATTCCTAAGTTTTTGCTACGTTCTAAATCCAAATTTGAGGTCAGAATTACCAAATTTCGTCTCTATAAGTAGATTTTCTCTTATTTTATTTTCTTCTTTCACTATGGATATCTTTAAACTTTCCCAATATATTTCCAACCCTATTAATATCATCTTTGATGGCTCCAACTATGATTTTTGGGCTGAGAAAATGCGAAATATTCTTCAGGGGAGACTCTTGTGGTTTATTGTTATTGGAGAAATACCTAAACCCATTCAAAATAAAGATGAAGACATTGGTGTATTCACCAAACGATTAGTGGCATGAGATAGAATGAACTATGAAATCTTAACATGATTTTGAAATACGTGTGTCAAAGCTATCAAATTTAACTTTCAGTAGTTTGACACAGCTCAGAAAGTATGAAATTTGTTGAAATATTGTTACTCCGTATTCGATGATGTCCACTGATTTCAATTGTATAGGGGACTTCATCACACTCAACAATAACCTGGATAGACAATACACAGTTATGTGTCCGAATTACAAAAATTTTGGGATTAACTAGCACTTGGCAATCCTATTTGGCCTAATCCTAATGATGCTTCACTCTACTTAAATCTTCGAGATCGTTAATTATATATGGCATTTGCTTATGACTCTCAAGGATGAATTTGAACTAATTCGCAGTTCTCTTCTTCATAGAAGAACTCTACCTAATCTCAACACTATTATTATCGAGTTCATCTTAGAGGAAAGTCGCCTTAATATGCTCCAAAATTTTGTTCCATTTACTAGTATTGTCCTTGCAATTTATACTTTGTCTCAAACTTCTCATGACTTAGGTAAGAAGTTTTATAAAGGATCTTACAACTATTGTAAAAAGCCTAGACATTACATTTCTGAATGTAGAAAAAGGCTCAAACAAAACTCTGGACAACGTAATTCTTCCAAAGTCTTCTTCCACTGCTGTTGCTGTTGTTGTCACTGAGGGGTCAACAGAAAGCAACTCTCCCAAATTCTCATTAAAAGACCTACAAATAGTTCTTTAATAACTTCAACCAGATTCTGGTACAGTCTCCTCGTCTGTCCTCTCTATCACATTAGGTACCTCAAAACTCTTGGTATCTCAATTTGGCCGGTTGCAATTATATGACTTCTGACTTTTCTATTCTTGAATCTTTAACAATATCATCTATTCCATAGGTTGTTCACACTATTAGTAATTCTAATATGCATGTCCAACATATCAGTCTTATTCATAGATCCATATTACATTTACCTTAAACTTTTTCGCTCCAAACTCTCATTAAACTTTTTTTAGGTGGACAATTAAGTGAACTTAGTGTTAACCTGTCCTTTTTGAGTCATGATTATATTGTGCAGGATCCACAAACAGGCAAGATTCTTAGGGAAGAGCATAAGGTTGGATGGCTATTTGAGCTTACTTTACTAAATCATCCTTAAAAGCTTGTAGTTGTTGGTGTCACCTATATGGAACTCTCGTTTGGGTGATCTTTCAATCTCTAGATTAGGGTCTTTAATCTCTAACAGTAACCTAGGTCAGGTTAAGACTAAACATTTTAATTATGGCCCTTGTCAACTCTCTAAAAATCATGCTTTACCATTTTCTCTTAATAATTTTATCTCTTAACACCTTTTGATCCAGTTCATTCTAAAATTTAGGGTCTTGTACCTTATGAAATTATAGGTAGTAACTATTCTGTGATCTTTGTCAATGATTTTTCTTGCTATATATGGATTTATCTGACGCGCTATAGATCTTAACTATTCTCTATTTACTCTCGTTTTGCTAATATGGTTTACACTCAGTTCTCTTGCAAGATTGAAGTATTTCATATTGATAACACAATAGAATACAAAGATATAAATTTTATCAATTTTCTTAACCAACAGGGTACCATTATGTAGAGATCTTGACTAACCACATCTCAAAAAAATAGTCGAGCCGAACGTAAACATAGACATATTTACTACTCGAACCCTTCTTATATCATCTTTTTGTCTTGAAACCCTTTGGAGGGAAGCAACCTTTGCTATTGTCTATACTATCAGTCACATTCCCTCTCCTATCATAGGTAATATCTCTCCACATGCGCACTTATTCAATCATGCTCCTAATTATTAGTCTCTCAAAGTTTTTAGTTTTGCATGCTTTGTTTTATTACAACCTCATTATCACACCAAACTTGAACCTAGAGCATAGTTATGTTGTTTTCTAAGATATGAGATAGAGCATAAAAGATATACATGTTGGGATCCATTATCCCTAAGACTTCGAACCTCTCGACATATCACTTTTTGAGAACATAAAATGTTCTCAACAATATCAAATTTTCGAGTTAGCGAACCTCACGCAAATATTTTTTTATCTTACTATAATTTTGTTTCTTGAGTTTTTTTGTAGGTTCGTCTTACAACTTTAATAGCTTAACATAACCGACACCAAATAATATTATGTTTGCTTTGGCTGCAGATCCTCTATCCTCACCAAATAGCTCTTCCTCTTCTATTCATTCATGAGAATCTATTGAGTCTCCACAACCTCTCTGTCAACCCTCTCGAGTAAGTCAACCATCTATTCATCTTAAAACTTCCATATTTATTTCACCGTTGTTTCTTTATATGAATCTCGCACTTATAGCGAGGCCAGCTCTAACCCCTTATAGCAAAAAGCAATGGCGGAAGAATTATAGGTCTCTCTAACACCAACACGTGAGACTTATTGGCTATAAATGGGTCTACAAAATAAAGACTCGATCTCATGGATTAGTCGAAAGATACAAAGCACGGTTGACTGTAAAGAGGTTTACTAAAAAATATGAAGTTGTCCGTGAGGAGATCTCTGCTCTTGCAGCTTGCCTAACTTCAGTCCGCAATCTTATTTCTATAGTAACAAGCAAGCATTAGGAATTATTCCAAGGGTGCACTCTTCTCATTCTATATGTTGATGACATGATAACAACCGAAGATGACACTCAGGGGATCGCTACTCTTAAATCCTACCTTCATCAACAATTTGAAATGAAAGATTTAGGCCCACTATGCTACTTTTTAGGCCTTGAAATATCTTCTGATGATTTAGGCTACTACTTATCACAAGTCAAGTATACTATTGAACTTATCTCTTATGATGGTCTCACTGACACTAAGATTGCTAGCACTCCACTTGACTCTTGGACTCTAATAATCATATCTCTACCACTAACAAAATTGTAACACCCCACTCCCGCCGGACCCGAACCCGATATCAACGGTGATATCCGAATCTATGCCCCGCGAGGGTGGTGTGCCACATCACTTAACAATTACAAGTCGGTATAATTTTTTTTTGAAAATTCTTATCAATAATCATTAATTTGGGCCCACTTTTTCTTTTTCAAAACATTTTGTTTACTTAAACTGAAAACGAAACA
>JAOTAY010000191.1:27330121-27340935 GCA_025629805.1 Erythroxylum baracoense | reverse complement strand
GAATTGAATGAAGTGTCTTTGATGATTGTTGTTTTAAATTGTTGTCTTGCAACAAATCGAGAGAGTGAGTGAGATGAGATTCGTATAGGATTGTACAACGAGAGTTGGCAACCTATAGACTAGCAATCATTATGTTAATTGAATAATTAGAAGAGAGATCTCGATTAGTCAATTAATCTCCCATAGGATAGTTTAATAACTAGTTGAATCGGTAGAGTCATTGGGTAGGTTGAGAGATTGTTTAATAGATTCCTGTTAATTCAATTAGGGACAATAGTTACACCTTGAGAGAGGGTAATTAGTACATTTAGAAACCTAAGGTGAGACACAATTCAATCAACAAAATAGGAGGGAGACAAAATAAAGAAAAAGTAATCTCTAGCATTTAGATTCTTAAATTCGGATTTTCTACAATTGCGGTATCATCCATTATTTACATTAGTCTTTTAATTTTAATTTAATTTTCCAGATTATTTGCATTTGAAAATTTAGTTTCTTAAACAAATTTTTGTCTAAGTTAAGCGGTGTCTAGGCATCAATCCCTGTGGGATCGATATCCGCTATTTTTATTATAAGTTACGACCCGTTCACTTGCGGCATTTTAGCGTAAAACAAGTAGATAGGTTTTACCATCAACAATTATCATATAGCATCAAATATCATTTTTATTCACTTAGTTCACATTTCACATTTAGAACAGTTCAAACAATTTATTTCTATCATTTAAAACATACATATCAAATGTACATGCAATGCTCATGTGACTCACTTTCAATTATTATATTGTTGTGATCGACTGCCTTTTTCACTATCCCATATCCATTGTGGATACCGAGCTCGTTAATAACTATCCTGTATCCTTTATCGGGCTCATTATACATAGTGAGTCAGAGACTCTTACCACATTATGAGTTTTAAGCTCTTTTTCACTGGTGACTCCGGTCACAATTACCTTTATCTTATCATACATTTATTTAATAAAATACATTATATGTATTCAATCAATCACTTGTGTTCGATCATTCACATTAACATTTTTCTTTGGACCTAAGTCCGTCATTCAACAATAATGTTGAGTACACTTATTTCTGTCAAATTCATATTCAATGAGCACTTCCAATATGATTTTCATGCAGCAAATGCCTCGGACAATTAATGTCCAGAATTAGCACATTCATATCAGTAATAATTCGATATAATAATAATAATCAATTGAGACCATCTAGAGTAAGCTCCAGATTGCTATTGCCTCGATGTCCCGGTAACAACTGGATTTTATTGCTCTATTTGCTCTTCTATATCTTACAACATAGACACATTTACACATTACTATATTGCACAATCACATTAATATTCAATCATACACATATGTATATGTTTTATGTATAATGCATGCTCAATGACAATCCCAGGTATATTTACTTAATTCATACCTCAAAGATCATTCATATGTTAAATTTGAACTTATGTTTACACCTCGTTTGTACAAGATTATTCCAAGTTCATCATCTAATCATTCCCTAAGGTTATTCTAGCATTAAAAGATCATAAAATATCCAATTTATCATTTACCTTTACTTAATACACATCATTCATCTTCTTTGAATCACATTAGCCTTCATATGATTACTTTCATTCTTATAACATCTACAAATTTCCATATTTAAACACTTGATATTTAACAATCCATTCTTAAGTTATAACCTCAATTATCACCCTAAACATATCACTTATTAATCACTTAATCCATCATCAACTAAGTTCATTTCAAGCTCCATTTAAGCCTAAATGCATCATAGGAAATTACCTAACCATTTATTGTTTCAAATCACACATAAAAGAAGCATATTTCACGTATAGGCCATTCCTACGATCATGGATGATTTCCTACGATCGTGGGTTTCATTGGCAGAAAGCTTCGGCCCCTTTTAGGCATTCCCACAATCATGGATGTATTCCCACGATCATGTACTGCTTCCATATGAAAATCCCAGCCAAGTTCTTCCCATTTTCTAGCTTTTTCAACTCTTTCAAGTTACATCCAAAACACTTATGCTTAGTCTAGCATTTCTAGATCAGTTCCTCATCATTTCCTTTTCATTCTTACCTTCATTTTAGCTCAATATCAATCACAAACAAATCATACTCTATGGTTGATCATAAACACCAAAAACAAAACATTCTTGATCAACCAAAAACAAAACATTCATACATATATGTTCATCATCAATTTTCTGCACACATTTTACTCCATTATCACCATCATTTCATTTTTAAATTTTCACATTAGTTCATCTCATTTCAAGACACTCCACTACTCCCTTTTCTTTTAGCTTTAAACTCATTTTAGTTCATCTCTAAAACAACCAAAGAAATCCACATTATTATTCATAGAAAACATAACATAAAAAAATCCATTTATCTATCAAATTTTCTGCACTTTTTTTACACCATTATAATGATCTTTCTATCTCAAAATCATCTCTACAAAAACTTATGAAATATTAATCATCATATACACAAAATTAGTACATTAATGTGTTCATTTCTTTTCTCATGATTCACATATAATATCACTATTTTATGCTCATTTAACCCTTAACTATCTTCATAAAAGTTGCTATTCAACAAACTATAAAGAATAATACTTTACACTTACTTGTTTAACTTCAAGGTCTTCAAATCACACTTAACTCTAACTTTCAAGCATCATACGATCATCATCATTCAAAGGGTCTTTTAGTTACAAATGAAGAAGACAACAAAATAAAATTAGCAAGTGAAAGATGAGAGCAAGATTTAACATTGAAAGGTAAGAAGAGAGTGTCATAGATGAAGACAAAATAAAGAAGATGAAGAAGAGAGATTAACGAAGAGATGAGAGTGTTTAGCCAAAATGAGAGGCAAATTAAAATTGTCTTACAAGGAGTATAACAAGAGTGAGGTGTGTGCCAAGTGGCTTGACACTTGTCACTTGCTACATGTCCTCCTTTCATGGTCCCTACTTGGTCCTCTTTATTAACTAGTCCATTTATCTCCAAAATTTCTAATCAAATTATCCCCCAATTTTCTATGACACTTGTCATTATATCCTAAAGCCATGTGCCAATTATTTCCATTATAATTCATCACTTATTTCTTCTACCATAAATCAATTATCTTGCCACTTGGCATTTTTTCTGGTCCAAAATATCCAAAATTTCAGAAATTCCCTAAATTTTCACCAAAAATTCTAAATAAATACTTATACTCACCAAATCAATTTTCAACACATATAAACCACCATTCACATCATAATCACTTTAAAAAAATCAATTATACCCAAAAAATGTCAATTGAGTGCATGAATAGTCATTGTAATGTGTGCAAAAGTCAAATTCACATGTATGTGTGCTATATCATGCATAAGTATGAAATGTATTTCTTAATTTCTCAATAATATCTCTTATATACAGTTATTCCAGGGTTCTAACCCTTAGCATGGGAAAAATGAGATGTTATATTTTTGGTTGGGAATAAAGTCTAAAAGACTACAATGGAACTGATTTAGACCATCTAGCTTAGCCTCCTTGTCAGTTATGGGGTTGGAGTTAGATGAAGGGGGAAAATCTTTTTTAGTGAGTAGTATAGGATTAGAATTGTTTTGGAGATTTTTTAAAAGTTAATAAATTTATTCTATCCTATAGAAGAAAAAGGAAAGCAAGAGGGAGCAAAGTGGTGACTCAAGGAAGAGAATAAGGAGGAAGAAGTGAGAAGGAGCTAACCAAGGGAAGAATTAGCCACTAAGGACACAATTGATCAGAACATAACACAATCTAAAGAAGGAGTTAGAAGAATGAGGTGATTAACAAAAACATAGTTTGAAGAAGTAACAAAAAGGAGAAGTATAAAGTCAATCATAGTGATGAGGTTAATGTCATCTCTGCTCTTATTCATACTCTTACACCTTCTTTGTTATTACAAAGGTTTTCCTTAAAGCACCAAACTTATCCACAAGTTGCGCTACCCCTTTGCACAAGAATCTCACTTAGATCAGTTTAAGCAAGATTCAGTCTTCCCTCGTGATTGTTGACCAACAAACTTGTTCTTGAACTCCTTATGACTCTCGTAATGTTTAACTCTCACATTCTTGCAAGAATACTACGAAAGAACTAAATATTTATGGCAAAAAATAAGAATAAGAAAGAGATACAGCAAGCGCTAACCTTTATTACTTCCCTTAAAGTATACAAAGGATGCTCTCTTAATCTCTGTGTCTAGCTCATTGAGAAGAGCAAGTATTTGCCTTGTTCCATCGTCCTGAGTGTCAAATATTGGTCAAGGCTTACCAATGTCCACACAATTTCACTAATATGCACCAACGCATGCCAATGCATGCCATTGTCCCTTTTCTTTGCCTACTTACTTGTGCTATTGTCTTGAGTGGCAAACATTGGTCAAGGCTCACTAATGCCGGCACAATTTTGCTATGAGTACTTAGGGTCTAACAAACCACCCCATCAGAAGAACTTGACGCCCTTATTGAAATAATCCACTCTTATTCATACTCTTACACCTTCCCTCTTCATTCTCTCCTCTTATCTCTTTGTATCTCTTAGGCTTACTTCTTCAAAGGATGTACTCTACCTTAATTGGAATATAAAGAAAGAATATTTTGTTTCTTAAAAATTTGGCATTGGATTATACGTTATTTAGGTTATCATTACCTATATAGATAGTAAAAAGGGCCAAGACATGGACTTGGACTTCTTATGCATACTTCGAATGCCATATGAATAGGATAAAGAACAACTTTTATCTCGCATCATTATTTTTATTTTTTAAAGAAGAAACTTATATATGTAAGTATATTATTTTTATTTCCAACTATGTGCTTCATCTCTATATGCTCTGATAGGGTTTATGATAAGTTATATAAAGTGATGAAAAAGAGAAGAAAGGTAAAGGATAATTATCTTACATTATATAAGGAATATGTAAGAAATAATATCTAACACATAGATAAACTATAGGATCTTTCAAATATATGCATGTTTGTTTAAATTAAATCACTTACTTGGATTTGATTATAATCCATATGTTAAAGGACTTTAAAAACTTGTTTCTTGTAGAATTCTTTATTTAATAGTGTTCAATGCTTTCTAAAGACTATTATCCGATCATTGAAATAAACATTATCTCATATTTATAGATAATGTCAATTTGCTAACTGATCATTAACAATTAATAAAAGAAAGATCACATCCTAAACTCATAAGATGTGTTTATTTGTTATCATCTCCTAATCACACATGATAAGTTTAGATAATATAATTTATGCATGTTCTCATACTTATCTAATAACCTATATGACTAGCATATGTTGGGAACATATATTCATATATCTGTTAGGAATATATGAAGTCATAATTACTGAATCGACATTTTAGTAGATTTTGTATGCTATGCCCTAGATCATATCTATCATTTCAATATTATTTTATGTCATTTATTTTATTGTGTTATAAATGTATTCAATTCTCCAATCAGAGTTGGTGGCCATATTTGAATACCAAATTTTCTTATGTAAGGTAACATTCAAAAAATTACCTTCCTTTATTCTCAATTCCCTTGAATTTAATTTAATTTACTTTCCTAGAATTGTCCCATAAAATCATATCAAACATAATCTTTCGGTAATATTCTAAAGTATAAATTTAATTATTAAGAATTAGACAGGAGTCTTCAGGTTACGTTAAGAGATTCAATTAACCTCTTGGATCTCACACAATGTAAGTTTAGTTCTTTGGACTAACATTAATCCCTTTTATAGTTGTTTTTACACACAGTAAGATTCATGTGCTTCGTATCATTTCCTATTAATTAAGAGGATATGCCTTTCATAAATGCAATATTTTACAAATGTTAGTTTAAATATACCTAATGTTTAACTTGAGTTCACTTATCTACGCTTAGCTTTATCCTTTTGAACTTAACCCATTGTATCTAATTTGAGTGGGAGTAAGCATGAAGTTGATGAATTTATTTCTTATGAACCACATTTACACTGAAGTAATAGTGTTTTGATTCCTCGATGTTATTTTGAAATAGACAGGGAAATTCACATGATTATCCCACAAGAAGATGATGAGCCAGTGAATGTACATGAGGCTCTTAATGGGCCCATTAAAGAAGAATGGATGAAAGCAATGAAAGAATAAACAAAATTTTAAAGCTTATATTAACTATAAGACTCAGTTGATCTTTCAAATAGGTGTAAAGTTTTTTAGAATAAATGTGTTCTTAAAAGAAAAAAAATGCTAATGGCATTATGAAAAGATACATAGAATGCCTTGTGGTAAAAAGGATATACACAATATGAGAGAATCAATTATGACGAAACCTTTCACATATTTTGAGGTTTACTTCAATTTGTCTATGCTTGCCTATACTAGTAAGTTTGGATCTTAAATTACATCATTCTAAATGGAGAATTAAAAGAAGAAATATATATGGAACAACCTGTAGGTCACATAGAGACAGGTTAATAACATAAAGTGTGTTGGTTATGGAATCAATTTATGGTTTAAAGAAGTATTCAAGGCAGTGATATATACGTTTTCATAATATAATCATTTCATATGATTGTCATATGCTTGTAAAGACCATTATGTATACATTAAGAGATACAAAGATAAATTTGTGATTTTATCTTTATATGTGGATGACATTTTGATTGTTTGTAATGAATATGAGTTTGTCAAGAAAATTAAAGATTGTTGTCATTTTAATTTGAGAATAAAGACATGAATGAAGCTATATACATTTTGGAGTTGAGATTTCAAGTAGTCATTCAAAGAGATTACTGTCACTTTCTTAAGTGACTTATATTTAGAAGATTTTATAATAATTTCTTATACAAGAATATAAACCAATAGATAATCCTATTGCTAAAGGTGAAGGTCTTAACAAGAAGTTTTGCCTATCTACGTCACAAGAAAGGGACAATTAAAGAAAACTCCTTATTATAGTGCAATTGGAAGTTTGATGTATGTCGTGATGTGTACAAGGTCATATATTTATTATATTGTTGGGATAGTGAGTAGATATCCATCAAATCTAGGACAAGCTTATTAGAAAGTAGCGAAAAGAATATTAAGGTATATAAAGGGTACTATTTCTTATGCATTGGATAAACTAGGGAGGAAATTTAGATGAAAGAAAATCTAGATTTGGATTTGTTTTTTTACTTAACAATGGTGTTATATCATAGAAAAGGAAGAAATAATCATATGTTCCTTTATCCATAATAGGAGCCAAATTTATAGAATTTTCAATAACAGTATATTAAGTTATGTGACTCAAACAATTTTTAGTTTGTTTAGGGTCATTCAAAGTGAGACTTATCTAATATAGTCAACCGTGACCATTAAGTAGCAATTACTTATACAAAGGAGCACAAATTTCATTATAAAATCAAACATATAAACACTAAGTACAATTTTATGAAATATATTTTTGCATAAGGAGTAACGAACATGAAGCATATATCTACATGAGATATGGTGACAGACACCCTAACGCTCTAGTGTGAAGATGTGAGAAGATTGTCTTAGAGATTGTAAGAGGAAAAAAGGAAGGCCTATGGATAATTGGAAGAAGGTGATTAAGAATCATATAGCTTTGCTGGAACTTATTGAGGACATGATCCTCAACAGAAAACTTTGGCATTATATGATCATATTGAGACCATA
Source organism: Erythroxylum baracoense (assembly GCA_025629805.1). Classification (NCBI taxonomy): domain Eukaryota; kingdom Viridiplantae; phylum Streptophyta; class Magnoliopsida; order Malpighiales; family Erythroxylaceae; genus Erythroxylum; species Erythroxylum baracoense. Next base: position 27,333,202 of record JAOTAY010000191.1, on the reverse strand, counting down.
TTTGTTGAATTAGAAGCATTAAAATTATAAAGTCATTTAGATTCAACATTTTTTTGGCCTATTTTCTTGATATTTACTCTACATATTTTATCTCTTAGGAATAACCAATTTTGAGGCTAAGCCTTTTTCATTGATTATAACCATACTATTAGACTTTACATTATTTTAAACCCGGAAGTTTATATTCATTACTTTATTCATACATTTTTTTAAATCAATCTATACGAACATTCATTATGTAATAACAATTAATTTATTATCTTTTTTATTAAATCTTATTAATCGATATTCTGAATTAGTTAGAATTTGCCCAAAATACTTTAGATCATTATTGATTATTAAATTGAATTTGTATGCAAAAGGATGAAAGTTAGAATAAACTTGCTTCTCTAAGTCTTATTTTTAGTAATCGTTAAAATAATTAATTTGAATGAAAATTACATATTATTTTCAAATATAAGATTCATTTTTGTGAGTTTTTGTAGGTAATAGTAAATACATCAATTTTTAAGCTCTCTTATTGTTTCATGTGTGTTATCATGCATAGTTGGATAATTCTAGAAGTTGTTATTATTCATATAGAGATCATATTCGTTAAATTAGAAGCATTGAAATGATAAAGACATTTAGATTCAACATTTGTTTAGCATATTTTCTTGGTAATCACCCTACCATATTTTATCCCTTGGGAATAACCAATTTTGAGACTTAACCTTTTTCATTTATTATAGCCATATTGTTAGCCTTTACCTTATTTTTCTTGAAGCCTTTTTATTATTTTGAACCCTGAAGGATATTTACGTTATTTGATTATTTGAAACTTAAAATTTGAAAAAGTCCAATATTTTTTTAATTGTTGGTACGTAATGAATGTGATTTAAAAAAATGTTTGAAGAAAAGTGTTAAAAGTTATGGCACCAATGGATTTAAAATGCGAAGGATATATTGTGAAGGACCAAGTTTTTTGTAAATTTCCTTCAATTTTATCACCCTTTTGATGATTCCAATCATACCTTACCTAAGCCCCATTAAAACCTTATATTAAGACCCTTTGATTTTTGTTTCTAGTATACCTATAAGTGGCAAAGATATGATAATATTTCAAGCTTATAATTAAGAATCATATTGTGCATTAATTTGAGAGTTCTTATACTTTTTACCCTAAATAATTAAGTGCATTGAGAGAAACCTTGGTAAGGATATAAAGATTTATGCTTTTGATTTCAAAATGATTATTGATGTGATTATTATTGGTGTTATCTTATGAAGGTTATTTCTAGGATAACTTGAATATGATTGTATGTTAATTTGATTAATATATGATTTAGACTGTGGATGGATAGGTTAAGGTTAATACTGGAAGGATGTTTATAAGATTAATGATTTAAATTATGATTTTCTTAAGGACAAGCAAAAGCTTAAATGTGGGGATGTTTGATAAATGATTATTTGACTATATTTATATATTCATATTTAATGTGTTTTTCTTGTTATTAAGTACTTTTATAATATTTTTGGTTCTTAATTCACTTCAAGTGTGTTTGTAGGTGATAATTGCCTTCTTGAACTAAAAGGAGAAGAATTTGGATTAAATCGTGGCATGGAAAGAAGATTTGAAGCAACTAGGACTTACACAACTATGTACAGTGATTGAGTAAGTCTCTGTAAATTTATAGAGAGTTGAATAATATTGTTTCTAATAATGTGAAGTTACACACCCGTGTATGATAATATACACGATCGTGTACGTTGCCTGTGTACGACTTTGTGCCTATGTAAAATCATGACTTCAAGTGTTTTTATAGATGCATGGTCACTTACACGACTATATATGTTGACCGTGTATATCTCAGAAACCCTATTTTTACTAAAAAAGGACGTGAAAGGAGGTAAAGCAGGAGGAGGGAAAATTTAAAGTGTTTAAGAGTTATAAGAAACATAAAGAAGTAACAATTATGAGTAGAGGATGAGGAAAAAACAAAGATTATATTGCAAGATCTTATATATAGCAACTTCTAATCCATATTGCACGAAGATTTATTGGAGAAGACAAGGGAGATTTAGAATATGATTTCTTAGTTTTCTAGTTATTCTTCTACATATTTGTCTTTGCTTTTGTTTTCTATGGATAGGAACTGACTTGTTTAGTGCCTAGGTATGATGAACCCTAAGTTGTGATAACAATATAATTTGATCTTTTATTTAATGCAAATTTATTGATTGATTTATTAAGATTTAATTATACGTTATAATCTTGTTCTAATATATCCAGAATATTAGTTCATGATTTGATTTCATATGATTAGGAATTAGAAATCCTTTTATATGGATAAATCTACTATAATTAGAAGGAGTTGCATGGAAACTTAAAGATAGGTTGATAAAATCTTCTAAATTAGGGGCAAACATAGTAGTAAAATTGACGAATCAATTTTGCAGTCCTACAAGTTTTAGCTAGAAAGAGAATTATGTTAATCAACTGATGAATTAGTTATTAATAGTCTTAAGAAAGATATTAACATAAGATATGAATTTTCATGGTCTAATAATCAATAATTCAATTATATGATAAAGGATTAATATTTAAGAATTTTTAGGAGGATTCATCACTTAAATATTATTTATTTGATATTGACTTTTCCAAGTATTTTTGTTTACCTGAGTTCATTATTATTGCTATCTTAGTTTAGTTTGTTCAGTTTAATTTTAATTAAATCCATAATTTGATTTGATTGTTAGATAATAGAAAAAGAGTGAATAGTAGTACTTATAGTCCTCGTAAGATTGACCCATACTTGTCTGTGCTAGCCATAGCTACAAGTCAATCAGTTCTATTTATATTTTTTCCTTTTGGTTAGATGAAGATCATCTTAATTATGCTATGAATTCTTTTACGTTTCACTGTAAGCAAAAAGACAAATTTCAAAGAATTATATTACGATGACACTTGTGCTGGAACCGCCCCCCCCCCACCCGCGGGCGGGTCCACGGGCCCGACGTCCTACGTGACGTCTGGCCGCGCTTCTCCCGAGGGAGGAATTCCCCACCAGTGATGCTTAAAACGAATAAATTCATTTAATT
>JAOTAY010000191.1:27307438-27324713 GCA_025629805.1 Erythroxylum baracoense | reverse complement strand
ATACTCTAATTTAATTCTAACATGCCCATTAAAAATTCTAATTTCTACTTAGGCCCACTAAATTTATGACCCAATTCAAAAATATATATAATTAACCCAACAAACAACATAAATAAATAATTAAGCAAATAATAAGTAATTTAGCCAAAAAATCAGGATCCAATAATAATAATCAACAATTATGTTAGAAAACACATAGCAATTACCTATAAAAACATATCCTAATGCACTCCTATCAATGGCAGAGATACTTTTTTAGCCTGTATAATGAAGGCATCGTAGACAACATAGAGTTAAGTGACCCTCCGTGTCGGAGCATTTTCTTAACTGGTCTCAATTTGAAAGGGTCACAGGGGAAGAAATTACAAAGGCTTTGAGGGAGATGGGGAGCAGAAGAGCAGCAGGGCAGCAGGGCCGGATGTGATCCCTATAGAAGTATGGAAGAGAATAGGAGTTGTTGGTATTGAGGGGCTAGTTCAGCTTTTTAATGTGACCGTCGAGTCAGCCAAAATGCTGGATGAATGGAAATTGAGTAGGTTGATTTCATTATACAAGGCCAAAGGGGACATCCAACATTGTCATAACTATAGAGGCATTAAACTAATAAGTCACAACATAAAGTTGTGGGAGAAGGTGATTGAGAAGAGAGTCCAGAGAGCAGCTTCTATATTAACTAACCAATTTGACTTTATACCTGGTAGGTCCACGATAGAAGCAATACATCTCTTCCGTAGGGTAATGGAATGCTACAGGGAACAAAAATGAAATTTGCATATGGTTTTTATTGATTTGGAGAAAGCATATGACATGGTTCCTAGGGAAATCTTGTGGAGGTGTTTGGAGGCAAAAGGAATTACTATGACCTATATATGTGTAATTAGGGATATATATGAAGGAGCAATGACTAGCGTACAGATGATAAGAGGCGACATGGAAACTTTTTCTATTGGTATTGAGCTACACCAAGGCTCCACCTTAAGTCCTCTTCTATTTGCATTAGTGATAGATAAACTTACCAAATATATTCAAAGAGAGGTACCTTGGAGTATGTTATTTACTGACGATATTGTCCTCTTGGATGATACCAAGGAGGGGGTCAATTTCAAGGTAGAATGTTGGAGAAAGACGTCAGAGTTGAAAGGTTTTAAAATGAGCAAGACTAAGATGGAGTACCTAGAATGCAGCTTTTCGAGAAGCCAGATGGTCCATGAGGTGACGGTAGCAATTGGTACTGATGTCATACCACAAAAATTAAGTTTTAAATACCTCAGGTCTATCTTTTAGAGTGATGGTAATATCGATGCTGATATAGTTCATCATATCAGATCTGGGTTGGTCAAATGGCGAAGCGCATCAGGGGTCTTATGTGATAAAAATATTTCATTAAAGCTTAAAGGAATTTTATATAATGGTGATGCGGCCAACCATGTTATATAAGGCAGAATGTTAGCCCACCAAACGTAGACATACAAGAAAGTTATTGGTAGCCAAGATGCGTATGCTCCGGTGGATGTGTGACAATATTAGAAGAGATAAGGTTCGAAATCGTGTGGTGAGAGACAAACTACAGGTGGCTAGTATTATCGACAAGTTAAGAGAGACCAGGCTTAAGTGCTTTGGACATGTGAGCCAAAAGGCACCCTCATGCTCCTGTACAATGCTGTGAGAAAATATACCTTCGTGACTGTAAGAGGAGAAAAGGAAGGCCAAACAAGAACTAGAGGGAAGTGATCAAGAAGGATATGACAGAGTTAGCCCTTACCAAGCAACTGGTCAGAAATAGAAAATTTTGGCGTGTAAGGATATGGGTAAAGGATATTCTTTAAAGTGTGTCAAAATAGTCATAGAAGTTATTGGGTGTTGTTTACTGTAAAACTATGACAATGTATTTACTGCTTAGGAAGTTTAACCTTAGTATCCAATCTATCTTTTCTAGTTGCAAGTTGTGGACAAGTCTTTCTGTCCTACTAATTGGCTTTTCAGTTCTGGTGTAGAGGGAAAGGTCCCTCGAGGCCATTCGATACTGTTGGATTGTTTATACTCACATAGCTACTAAGCAAGGATCCCAAGCACAACTCGAGATATAAAGAGCCGTACTTTGCAGCTTATCAGGTATTAGCAGATCTGGGCACCATATCAGGTATTTTATTTTATTTTATTTATTTATTTTAGTTTTATTTATCTACTCTTTTAACATATCAGTTTTTTAACATATCTACTCTTTTAACCTGCATCACTTTTTTCGTTGTCAAATTTGCATATGGGTCTACCAGAAATAGCCTCTGTACTCTATAGAGGTAAGGCTCTATACTATCAGACCTCTTTAAACTCCGCATTGGTGCAGGATTTGGACTGGGTGCGATGATGATGATGATAAGTAATTTTTTCTCAAAATCATACTAAAAACATAATCTAATTAGCACTTATCATATTCTCTTACATTTGAGGATATATCAACTTTATTACTCTTAACTTAAATAGGTCGTAATTTTGGAAAAAAAACTTAACAAATCGATCCCATCAATAAAGATTATTTATTAATCATTCAATTGTAAAGTTCATTAATTTGTTATGCATTTAGCTATTTACATCAGGTGATAAATAAATTAAATTCAACTCTATAATCATTTAAACTTTAACTAAAGAAAAAAATTCAATTTAATGCCTAAAGTGAACATACATAGAGAAAGATATATTAACTTTAAAGCATTTTCATATATCAATTTTATAAATGATGATGGAGAGTTCTTTATGGTGTGAGGTTTCTCAACAATTTGGCCTTGTTAGAGTTGATCTTCTATAACTTCCTTCTTTACACAACTAGCTCTCTCTTCTTCTACCTCTTTGCCTTTTTCCTTCCTTTTTGTCTTATCTTTATGTGTTTCTTCTCATATGTTTCTATCAAACTCATTCTCCTTATTCTATTCATCCTCCTCACCTCTCGTTCCCTCCTTCACCATTCCTTTTTTTTTGGAAGTCACTACCTTAACCACCCTTTTTCTCCTTAGCTAGTCTTAACCCTTCTAAGTAACTCTTGCACAAATTAGGTTGGACTCTTTCATGCTCAAATAGTAGTGGTAGTTTATTCTTTCTTCTTTGCTTCTTGCTCCTTTAACTACCATTTTTATAACGTTTTTAAAATTTTTGCTTCCTCCCCTATCTATTTTTTCCTTTTCAGGTATCAAGGTTTCCCCCCAAATTGGTTTCTAAGAAAAGGTCCTCCTTGACTTTGGATGATTTTGCTCCTTTGCCTACCAACTATATTCTTCACCCTCATTAATCTAAAACATCTAGTCTTCTATCCCAGCCTTTTGCTCTCTCTTAGTTTTCATCCTTTAATCCTCAAACTTGTCTCTTTGCACCCTCTGATAGGTGTATAATATAATATGGTTTCTAGATGTTTAAATGTGTTTTTAAGTATTTTCTTAGATGACAATAATGTGTATAGGACTTAGAATTATGTTCTTGTTAGTGTTTTATGTGTTTTAATTGTTTGACTATTTTAGAGAAATGGATTGATCTTAATTTGTTTGACGTGTTTGTTAGTGAATGAAAACAGAAAAAATTGAAAAAAAAAAGATGCATAAGGACTTAAAGAATAAGAGCATGCTCGATCATGAATGATTTTACATAATTGTGAATGACTAACTGCATAGGGATAAGCCTCTATCATGATCATCCACAGGTTTTCCCAAAATTTGAAATTTTTGTATTTTTAACATTTAAGGGCTATTTTTGGAGCCAAAACAAGTGGTGAAACCTTATAAAAAACCATAGAAGCCTTAAGAAGTATCTAAGGAAAAGAAAAACACTAAAAAGTAGGCTGCACATCATAAAAAAGGAGATCAAAGTGGAGACATCAAGATTAACTCCAATTTTCTAGAATTTCCAAATCAAGGCATAAATTATTTTTTCTTTTTTTCTTATATTTCATTGTCTTGGATGTTAATTTGTATTAGTGGGATGTTGAACATGATTATGGATTTCTAAATCCATATTAGGGATTATCCTTAAATTTGTTTTAACTTTATTTTTGTTCAATTCAATATATATTAATGCTTTTCAATATTAGTTATGCTTATACTTCATAAGAAATCAAGAGATTGAATCAAAGTTATATGTGTTAAGTTGCATGTTGAGACTTAGTACCTTAATAAACCTACAAATATCAAATTAATAAACAATTGAATAGGATTTTAATTATGAGTTAATTTTCCTTAGATTGCTTCAAATTCCAATTAAGTAGTTAGAAGTAGTTTTGTCAATTGAGACATTGCAAGGCTATTGTTATCTATTTCAATTGGGATTACTTGACTAGATCTTGAGAGAGGGTAATAAAAACATTAGGATATCTAAGATCAAGCATAATTGAATTATCAAGATAAAGGGAAGATAAAATAAGGATAAAATAAACCCTAAGTTTCCATCATTGATTAACTTTATTCTTATTGCTAGCATCACTTATTCAGTTGTTTAGTTTTATTAATTTATTTTAATTTCAGTTAATTTATTTTAATTCATACTTTTATTATCTTAGATAAAGTGCATTCAAGTTGTTAGGTGACTAATCTAATCCTCATGGGAATGATAAATTTTATACTATAAGTTATGATTTATATACTTGCAACATTGAAAGTTTTTATATAAAACTTTCAAATTTTTTTTGGAGAAGATAAATACCTACAAGCCTGTGTATATAGATGGTGTAAGTCTTTGTAAATGAGTGAAGATTGAAAACAATAGTTTTTGTTGATATAGAGTTACGCACCTGTGTATGATGAAAACTTGGCATAAGACGAAGATTTGAAGCAACTAAATGCCTACATGTCTGTGTATAGAGACGATGTAAGTCTCTGTAAACGTGTGAAGATTGAAAAAATTGGTTTCTGGTCATGTAGAGTTACATGTCCGTGTATCTTAAGATTGATGACCATGTATGTTGCCCGTGTAAATCTCTGTGCTTGTGTAGAATTACAAATTCAGGTGTTTTTGTTTATACACGATCTCTCACACACCTATATAAGTGATTGTGTATATTTCAGAAACCCTAAATTTTATTATAAAAGGACATGAGTGGAGGAAAATTGAGGAGAGCTGACTTTTGTAACAAAGTTCAGACGTGAAATATCCATAGAGTTGATGATTTTGATCAAGTGATAAGGAAAACACAAAGAATACATCAAGAGATTCAATAAATTACAACATCAAATCTCAAACTTGCAAAAAGATCCAATATGAGAGAAAAGGAGATTTAGAATTATGAACTCTTTGTTTTATATTAGTTTTCATGCATGTTTAAATTTGATTTCATTTCTATTATGAGTAACTAAATGTGTTCAATTTCTAGAAGTGATGAACCCTATTTTAGGATAACAATATGTTTTAATATTTTGTTCAATGTAAATATATTGATTGTTGTGATTCAATTATGTGTTTTATGCTTAATCTAATATATCTAGAATATTAGTGCATGATTTGATTTCATATGATTGAGATTAAGAAGTCCTTTTATTTGAATAGACCTACCATAATTGAAAGGAATTGGTTACAAACCTAAAGACAGGTCAACATATGTCCTCTACATTAGGGTCAAACATAATAAGGAAACTTGTAAATCAATAAATCAGTCTTAAGGATTTTAACTAAAAAGATTTCTGTTAATCGACTAATGGATTAGTTATTAATAGTTTTAAGAGAGTTATGAACACAAGATAAGAATTTTCACGATCCAATATTCGATAGTATGATTGCTTGATAAAAGATTAATAATATAAAGATTCTTATGGGGATTCATCACTTAGACACTACTATTTGATATAGAGTTTTCTTTGTATTTTACTTATCTTGAGATCATAGAAAGTGATTCTTAAGTTAGTTATTTTTTATCTTTAATTTTAATTAAAATATAAATTCTAATCCTTAGGCTAGATAATAGAAAAAGGGTAATTACTATAATTTATAGTCTTCGTGGGATAAACTACACTTGCCTATGCTAGCTACAGCTACACTATACACTTACAGTAATTAAATATTGGTATAGGAATAACTAATCACTTACTCATCCACTCCAAGCTTCTTCTTTCCCTATAATTGAGTTTAGCTAAGATTTTACTTAAGTTCTCCTCAAAAAGTGTAGGCTTTTTATTACTTGCTTGAGTAGTATATGTGTATGCATATAATTTAATGACAAAAAAGCAATAGTTTGACTATATCTTGTTAGCTATAGTTGATGTTATTTATGGATCGTTTATTGGATTAATGTGAATTTAGAGAACTAGGATGTGGTTTCATGGGGTAATTGTCAACTATAACGTGCACTTGTAATAAAATTAATATTGGTATAGAAATAACCAATCAAGCTTTTGACATTATTATCAGGGAAAGTGATATTAGGAACACCAGGATGCTATTACTCTAGTCATTATTTTTATTTTTATTTTATTTTATTTTTATTATATCATGTTGTATTCTTGGCTTATTCATCTATTTATGTTGTATTCTTGGCTTATTCATTTATTTATCTTTTGAACCTCTTTACATTAATAGTGTGTTTGTGGTTTATTTTAGGGATTAAGGTTTAACATCATCACCACAACTCACAATGGAAGGATGGAGTAGACAATACTCTTATGGGAGCTACGATGTGTCTTCACAGTATATAACATCACTATATGGTAGAGAGAGGTTTCCTCACATATTTTCAGAGGCTCAATTGGTATCCATGCCATATTGCAACATTTTTGGGAGCAACCATTACAATCATAAATGTTAGACACCAACCTATATGTGAGAGCAACCAAGCATGTACAACTATACTCAAGGTACAACATACGAGAATGGTTGTAATTCAGAGTGGAGTAACTCTTATGCTTATAGATGGAATGATTAAGCTCCATTGAATATTTATAGTACTAAGAACATCAAATTAAGGAGCCAAATTTGGGACATATGATGGCCAATTTTATTCAAGAATCAATCATGAGGAATTAGGAGACATAGGCTCATATACAAAATATGATGAATTAGATTGATTAATTGGAGAAGATAATATCTAACAAAATGCAAGGAAATCTGCTTATTCCTACTGAAACAAATCCTAAAGAACATGGAATGAAAATCACCCTTAGAAGTGGAAAAGAACTCCAAGCAGAAGAAGAAGAATAAGAAGAAGAGGAAAGCATTATAAATAAAATAATGGAATGCCTTGCTGAACTTAAAGTTAGCCTACATGAATTTGAAGAAAGATTTTCTTCACCTAAACATCTTGAGAATAACACATAATACTTTTTAAGTCTATTAATGCAGCAGAGTGAAGAAAAGATGGAAGTTGAGTTTATGGATGAAGTGGCATTCCAAGAAGATGAGGAGATAACTATTGTTCTTGTAGAAGAGGACAAAAATATGATTGAGGCAGCAGATGTAGAAAAAGAGGAAGTCTCTATCCAAAAAGAGGAAGTAAAGGAGTGGAAAATGATAATTGAAGAAGAAGATGAGCCAAAACTTTTGTCTAAGAAGAGAAAGAAGAATAATGTATAAAGGTGGTTGAGGAAGAACTAATGGAGGAACCCAATAAGGAAACTACTGATGAATCATTGGTAGCCACCTTAAGTACAAAGGGTTCCTACTTCCTCCAAGACAAACTGTTTGATCAATAGAAGATTCAAGGAATTTCAATATCCCTCTTTTTATTAATAGTTTGTCATTAAAAAGAACATTAATGCAATTGATAGGATTTATTAATTTGATAAATTATGCCCTTGCTATTATCTTACAACAGGTGACTTACTTACAGGCTAAAAAATCTCTTTGTAGAGAAAAGGGTGGAAGCAAGCCACTAATCATAGACCTAGGATGAGGGTAACGTATAAGGTATGTCAAGCTAACGATGTTAAACAAGTGCTATATGGGAGGCAACCTATGAATTAGGATAGTTTTATTTTAAATTTTATGTTATTTTTATTTTCATGTTTCATATTTATTTTATTTTTGTTATTTTTATTTTATTTTATTATTTTTATCCCCTTTTCTTTCTACTTTGCAAGGATGTTAGTCTAATATTGGATAGATCATAATCAAAAAATCGTCTTACTTAGGAAAGTACCACTTAACCTTCTCACTTATTCTATGTGCTTATACTATATATATTGAGGACAACGTACAACTTTAAGAGTGGGAAAGGGGCTAATGATCTTAATGATTTTCTTAAGCTTATTATAATCTTAATTATTAAATTTTATGAATTGATATCTTAACTTAATTGAAATCTGTAGATAAATATTGTATTTCATTATTGAATATTAATTTGAATTAGTATGAAAAAGGATGATAGTTAGAATAAAATTACTTTTTTAAATCATATTTTTAATGATCATTAAAGTAATCATTACACACATCAATCTTTTTTGTGAGCTTTTAAGCCTAAAATTACAATATGAAAATTTTTTAAGCTCTTTTTATTCTTTCACGAGTGTTATAGTGCATAGTTGAATGATTATAGAACTTGCTTTTATTATGCATATGTAGACCACAGTTGTTAAATTGGAAGCATTAAAATGATAAAGGCATTTAAATTCAACAATTTATTGTAACCTATTTATTTGATAATTACCTTACCTTATTTTATCCTTTAGGAATAACCAAGTTGAGCCTTAATTTTTTTCATTGATTTTAACTAAATTATTAACCTTATCCTATTCTTTATTGGAGTCTTTTTATTATTTTGAACCTTGAAGGTTATTTACATTACTGAATGTTTGAAACTTGAAATTTTGATAGGTTTAATATCTTTTTAATTATGGTACATGTTGAATGCTCTAAATTGTTTTGATTAAAAAATGAGCATAAAACAAGAAAAGAAGAAAAAAATACCCAATGGGTTTGATGAAAGGACCTGCGTATATTATGAACAAGTTTTATGTAATATTCTCATTTGTAAATTTCTTCCACATCACCTTTTTATTATCCCAATCATATCGTACCTAAGCCTCATTACAAACCTTATAAAGAACTTTTGATTTTTGATTCTAGTTTATATACAAGTGGTTGAGATGTGATAAAATTGCAAGCTTATGATAAGACTTCTCCTATGTATTGATTGAGAGTTTGATACTTTTCACCCTGAACACTTGAGTGTATCAAGTTAAATCTTGGTGAGGGTGTAAAGGTTTATGTTTTAGATTTTAATAAGGTTATTTATGTGATTAATATTGATATTGACTTGGGAAGTTAGTTTTAGGATAACTTGCGTATAATTGTATGTTAATTTAATTTAATATGATATGATGATTTATAGTATAAATGGACAAGTTAAGATCAATGAAGGATAAATGTTGTAAAATTTATAATTTTGATTATGATTTGCTTCAGGACAAGAAAAAACTTAATTTTGAGTGTGCTTGATAGATGCATATCAGACTATATTTATTTACCCATATTTAATGTATTTTGCTTGATATTTTGTAATTTTGTTATATATTTGGTACTTAATTTTCTACGATTGCCTTCATAAGTTATAATTGCCTTCATAGACCAAAAAGAGAGGAATTCGAGTGAAATTGTGGCATAAAACAAAGATTTGAAGCAATTAGGGGATACACGATCATATATATGGCAATATAAGTCTCTCAAAACTTGTAAAGTCATAATTTGAAGTGTTTTTAGAGATAAGCAATTTGATACAGGTCCATGTCTCAGACCATGTATATCCCAGAAACCCTAAATTTTGCTCTAAAAGGATGTGAGTGGAGGAAAATTAGAGGAGACTTTTAAAGGCAATTCCAGAGATAGAGATAATTCAAAAGGGGCGTTACTAATCCAGAGATGTGGAAATAGCGAAGAAATCATCAACAGATCCAATAGTTTATAACATCAAACCTATACTTTGTAAGAACATTTGACAAAAAACACGGGAGATTTAGAATTATGAACTCATTGTTTTCTATTAGTTTATCTTTTTGTTTATGTTTGATTTCGTTTGCTATCATGTGTAACTATAAATCTTTAATGTCTAGGTGAGATGAACTATAGTTTGTGCTATAACATGTTTTGATTTTGTATTCTAATGCAATTGTTTCGATTAATCTATTGTGATTCAATTATGTGTTTAATATTATGTTCTAATAGATCTGGACTATTAGTAAATAATCTGATTTCATAACATAGAGATTGAGAAATCCTATATATAAATATATCTACTGTAATTGAAAAGAATTGATTACAAACCTAAAGATAGGTGGACATAAATCATTTGGATTAGGGTTAATCCTAATAGTGGAATTTGCAAATCGATAAATCAATCTTAGAAACTTTAACCTGCGTAATTTAGTTGATAAACCCAAGATTAGTTGTTAGTAGTCTCAAGTGAGTTATTAACATATGATAGGAATTTTCACAGTTCAATAGTCAATAAAACAATTGCATAATAAAAGGTTAATATTCTAATGGTTTTAGGGGGATTCATCACCTAGGTACTAATTCTTGATATTGATTATTTTCAAATTTCCTTGTTCACTGATCGATATTGTTTCCTAGTTTATCTTAATTGTTTAAGTTTTGTTTTCTTTATTATAACTAAAATTAAATTCATATACTAGATAATAGGATAAGAGAAATTACTAAGATTTATTGTCTTTGTGGGATTCGACTTATACTTGCTGGTACTAACTACAACTACACTATGCACTTGCAGTAAAATTAATATTGGTATAAAATAACTAATTAATGTCCATGTACTTGTAAGCCTCTGTGCACAAGTTGAATCATGAATTTAGTTATTTTTTATTATACACGATCTCTCATACACCTATGTAAGTGACCATATATATCTTAGAAACCCTAAAATTTACTATAAAAGGAAGTGAGCAAAGGTAAATTGAGGAGAGTCAACTTTTGCAGCAGATTTTAGATATGAAATATCTAGAAAGGAGACGATTTTGATCAAGAGACGAGGAAAACACAAAGAATATATCAAGAGATCCAGTAGATTACAACATTAAATCTCAAACTTGCTAGAAGATCCATTGGGAGAAAAGGAGAAATTTCGAATTATAAACTATTTGTTTTCTGTTAGTTTTCATACATGTTTATCTTTGATTTTATTTTCTATTATGAGTAACTAAACGTGTTTAGTGTCTAGGTGTGATGAACCTTATTTTAGGATAACAATATGTTTTAATCTTTTATTCAATGAAAATATATTGATTGATTATTATTGTTCAATTATGTGTTTTATACTTGCTCTAATATACCTGGCATATTAGTACATGATTTGATTTCATATGATTGAGATTGAGACGTCCTTTTGCATGAATAGATTAACCATAATTGAAAGGAGTTGATTATAAACCTAGAAATAAGTTAACATAAATCCTTTAGATTAGGGTCAAATCTAATAGTAGAATTCATAAATCAATAAAGGAATTTTAGGGGTTTTAATTAGAAATATTTATGTTAATTAATTGATGGATTAGTTGTTAATAGTCTCAAGAGAATTACAAATATAAGGTAGGATTTTTCATGGCCTAATATTTGATAATATGAATACATGATAAAAGGTTAATAACCTAAAGATTCTTAAGGGATTCATCACCTTGACACTATAATTTGATATAGAGTTTTCTTCATATTTTACTTATCCTAAGACCGTAATCGTTGATTCTGAATTTAGTTATTTGTTTATCTTTACTTTTGATTAAAATCTAAATTCTAATTCTTAGGCTTGATAATAAAAAAAGGTAATTATTAGTATTTATAGTCTTTGTGGGATCAACCCATACTTGGCTATGTTAGCTACAATTACATCATGCACTTATGGTAATTCAATATTGATATAGAAATAACCAATTACATGCTCATCCACTCCAAGCTTCTTCTTTCTTTGTAATAGAGTTTAGCTAAGATTTTTCTTAAGTTCCCCTTTAAAAGTGTTGGCTTTTTGTTACTTGCTTGAGTAGTATATATATATACATATAATTTAATGATGAAAAAAGCAATAGTTTGGCTATATCTTGTTAGTTATATGAACAAAGATCAAGAGTTGCATGCAGAAGGAGGCAAATGGTCGTTTCCTAGTTAACCCTCCAGCCGCTGATTCAAACTCCTAAATTCTGGAAGGCATTTTCACCCCTCCGATGACTTCTCTATTGGCAGGGCCTGCTAGTTCCGTTGATACCTGCCAGAAATCATATGCTCAGGTGGTGAATAATAAGATGAATAATCCTAGCTTCAAAACACTTTCCGGTGGATATCGATGGTGAGATGGGATTTGTTTTCTCATAGGTGGAGATGGTAAAAGTAGCTGAAGATTTTAGGTATGCATTGGTGATGAAATTTACAAAAACACGTCCATCCATCGATAAGATAAGACTCAATGTGGCAAAAACTTGGGGGTTGAATGAAGTTCCTACTATCAGCTTTATGGATAAATTCCATGTATTGATTCATATGAAAAATGAAAGATATTTTGTACATGGTTGGGCACGTGAAGGAAGAACAATGCGTGGTACACCTTTTTAGCTATTCAAATGGAGCAAAGATTTTGAGGTGAAGAAGGAATCTCTATAGCACCTCAGTGGATTTTTCTACCGAGGCTACCAATGCACGTATATCGGACTGATATTTTACAGATTATAGCTACAAGGTTTGGTCGATATCTTGGAACGGATAACGTCACATTGAATCGTACGCGTGCTTTTGGGGCATGTATCTGCGTCAAATCTGATTTTACTATGGACCTGGTAAAAGGATTTCTGATAGTAATTCTTCCACGAATTGCATCTGGCAAGAGGCTAAATATGAACGAAGTGGTTTTTATTGCTCCATGTGTTTTAAACAAGGGCATACGTCTATTGTATGCAGGGTAGGGGAGAAAAGGAAAAATGAAAGAGAAGTGAATGAAAAGCAAATTTGGAAAAAAAAAAGAGATAAAGAAGGCGATGGAGGATAAAGCTGACACTGTTATAGGAGAGAAGCTAATGGAAATAGGGAATGAAAATGAGAAAGTGAACAGTGTAGCAGAATTGATGCCTAAGGAAAAATCAGACAATTTGGTGAGAAGTGTCCAAATGGAGCTGACAAGCAGTGAGAGAGGGATACAACATAGAGAAGGTAAACAGATTGAAGAAATAGAATGGGGCAAACAAGTGCAAAATAATATAGTGAGAGATTATGATAATAATGATAAAGAGTGTGAAGAAGTTTGGCAAGATAAGGAACCTGATTTGCAACCTATTGAGAAAGGGGATAGAGTGCAGAACACGATGATAGGTGAGGAAGAAAATAATGTCTGCCTAGGTAAGGGCAGTCCACTGGGAGATGAGAAAATAGGATACTCATTAGAGCAAGAGGAAGGAGAAATTACAGTTTTGTTGGGGAAGGAAAAGATGTATGATACAGATGGAGAAAGATAATCCATTATAGTAAAAAAGTCAAAAGCTAATTCACATGAAGGAAAGGCTGTAAGGAAATCTCAACGGGCATATGTCCTAAAAAAACTATTAAATTTATGAGTGAAAATATTTTCTTCTGGAATATAAGAGGGTTGGGCAGTTTTAGAAGTTGGTTAAAAAAGTTACTTAATAAGTATAAGACAAATGTGTTTGCGGTTATGGAATCATTTATTAAAGTGGATCGCATGCATGAGTTGGGTAAATTTATTAATTTGAATTTTCATTACTTTATTTCGAATGAAGGGAAAGGGGGAAAGATATGGGTATTCTGGAATGATCCTAATTTTTTGAAACAGTAGCGTGTTCGACACAATCTATTTCTGGCTGGCTGATGTTAGATGGACAAAAAATGTTGATTTCTTTTATTTATGCAAAATGCACTCATGTGGAGAGAAGGGCTCTTTGGCAAGACTTAAAGGGGCTGCAGGTGAATGATCAGCCCTGGATAGTAGTAGGGGATTTTAACATTATTAGAAGGAATTATGAGAGAATTGGTGGTAATCCTAGATCTTTGCCTTCCATGAATGAATTTAATGAATTTATTGATAGGTGTGGTCTACGTGAGTTACATTGTTTGGGCCAAAGGATGTCTTGGTGTAATGGACAAATTGGGACCTCTCGGAGCTGGGCGAAGCTAGATAGAGTGCTGATCAATAACAATTTTTTCAACTGTTTTTAGTTTGTGAAAGTGAACTACCTTAGTTGGAAATCTTCGGAACATTGCCCAATGATGGTTTCCGCAGATTTACCAGTTTGTCCATATGGTCCTTCTCTTTTTCGGTTCTTGAATATATGGTGTTTGCATGCTGATTTTCTAAAAGTTGTGAAGAATATGTGGAATAAGACGAATAAGGGCCAGGGACTAATGAAGCTTGTGACCCGTTTGAAAAGAACAAAGATTGCTTTAAGAGATTGGAATAAAAATGTTTTTGGTAGAGTGGAAGGGAACATAAGAGCATTTGAGGAGAGAATGGAATTCTTAGAGAAGAAGCTTCAGCTTGAATTTTCCGAGTATATTGAGGATGATCTCTTAGCAACAAAAATAGAGTTAGAATTATGGGAGAAAAGGGAAGCCTCTCATCTGTGTCAACTTACTAAGAAAAAATGGTTCACTGAAGGTGAAAAAAATTATGCATTTTTTCATGCTGCTATTAAACAACGTAGAATAAAGGGCATGATAAAAAATGGTGCTTTCAGATGGAAGGGTACTTCAGAGTGTCGAAGAAGTTCATACTAAAGTGGAGAATTACTTTCAGAACTTTTTAAATGAACACTCAAAAGTTGAGAGATGTGATCTGGGAGAGCTAGTGGATGGAAAAGTGTTGGAAGAGAAAAATGAGATGCTTTGCTCAAAGCTGTCTGAAATGGAGGTCAAAAAAGCCTTATTCTCTATCCCAAAAAATAGTAGTCCAGGACTTGATGGCTTTGGGTCTGAGTTCTTCATAGTTTGTTGGGATATTGAGAAAGAGGACATAATAGTTGCGGTTAGAGAGTTCTTTAATGGTGCCCTATCATCTCGTTTTATTCATCTTCTTTCATTATTTTAATTCCAAAGGTTCCTGAACCGATGAGTTTTAACCAGTTTCTCCCTATAAGTCTTTTTCCTATGGTGTATAAGCTTTTTGCGAAGATTATTGTTGATAGACTAACAAGCATCATAGATAAAGTAGTGTCGCATGAACAAGGTGCTTTTGTGCCAGGATGTAGTATTTTTGAAAATATTACTCTGGCACAGGAAATGATTCATTCATTGAATAAAAAATCTGCTGTAGGTAATGTTTTATTAAAAATAGATATGGCTAAGGCGTATGACAGGGTGAAGTGGGATTTTTTATTAAAGGTTTTATGGGCATTTGGTTTTTCAGAAAGGTTCTGTGGGCTGATTGGTAATTGTATAAAGTCTCCTTGGTTTTCTATTTCGATGAATGGAACTCTGAAAGATTTCTTTAGGTCATCCAGGGGTTTACGTCAAGGAGATCCACTATCCCTATATTTATTTATTATTATGGAGGAAGTTCTAACTAGACTATTGAGAAAACATTTTGAGGAAGGAAGGATTGGTAAATATCATCATCCTATTAGTGCTCCTTTGATTTCCTACTTATTTTATGCAGATGACGTCCTCATTTTTGCGAATGGGGGGAAACGTTCGACTAAAAATCTAATGAAGGTGATTGATATTTATGAAAAATGGTCAGGGCAGAAAATTAATAAGGAGAAATCAACCTTAATTACTTCCAAGAGGATTACATTAAGTCGAAAACGCAGTCTTCTCAGAATTATTGGTTTCAAGGAAGGTAAATTTTATTTTATGTATTTAGGAGCCCCTTTGAATTCAGGTAGATCGATTACCAGAATGTTTGAGTATATAGTGGAAAAGGTGAGAAAGAAAATAGCTGGATGGAAATTCCGACTCCTGTCACAAGGTGGCAGGTTGATTCTCATTAAACATATGCTGTCTAGCATGCTTGTCCATATTATGTCAGTGATGAATGTTCTGGCTATTATAATCTCTCGCATCAACTCTCTGCTTGCAAATTTTTTATGAGGGGAGACAAAAAATAAAAGAAAATTACATTGGATGTCATGGAAAAAAGTGTGCAAGCCTACAAAGGAAGGTGGTTTGGGCATTCGAGAGCTCAAAAAAGTGAAAAAGTCTCTCCGCATAAAGTTTGCTTTCCGACTCATCACCACCAATAATTCGTGGATTGATATTTTTAGAGCTAAATATTTTCGCAAAGTTCATATCTTAGCACAAAAGAGGAGGCCTTCATATTCATGTTTTTGGAAATCTATTTTGTCTGTCTTACTAGAAGTTATGGATATTGGTAAGAGGGGGTAATGCTTCTTTCTGGTTTGATAGGTGGTTATCTTCGGGTTTGCTTTCAGCTAGAAATCAAGATATTGATAATCTAAATTTGCGTATTAGTGATTGCTGGATTAATAATTCATGGAATTTAGATCTCTTAAGGGACTTAGTTGATGTTGATGTGGTGGAAGAGATTATCCAGCAAATTCCAACTGGAAAAGAGGTGTGGACAAAACGGTATCGAAGTAGTCCCCTAATGACAATTTTTCCACTTCTACAGCTTAGGAGGTGATTAGAAATAAAGGGTAGATGTTATCAAATTATGGGTGGTTTTAGCATAATAGGCTTCTTACAATGATATTTGTGTATGTGGAGGAGTTGGTTTAACGCTCTGATGGTGGATGAAAGAATCAAGCACAAAAGGGTTTCTTTAGCTTCGGCTTGTGATTGTTATTGGGAGCGTCAACAAAAAAGTATAGATCATATTTTATCCGAAGGTGAGATTGCGGCACAGGTATGGCTAAAGGCTAGCACATAAATGGGAATACCCACGGTACAACAATGGTCTTGGAAGTCCAGAGTGTTACACTGGTGGAATTATGCCAAGAAGTCCTCTATTAAAGGAACGTTGATTGGTTTAATCCCTTGTTTAATTACTTGGTGTCTTTAGAAGAGGAGATGTAAAGCTAGAATAGGAGGAAGTATGAAAAAACAGATCAAGTTTGGAGAGATTTTTGTGTTTGGACTAAACTCTTAGGTGGTAATCTTGGTTCAACCTGGAAGTTTTCAGATTATGATAGAGCGATTTTTGATAATTTTCAGCTACAATATCAAAATAACACTCCTAATCATGGGGAACTAGTAAATTGTCGAGGAAATCCTGGCAATATAGGAGGTGGTGGAATGATAAGTGTAACATCCCCTCACCTAGTGTATAAGTGAATAGTGACATATGCATGCATTCATATATGCACATGCATAATAATGAGTGAATTCTTGCACATGAATTGTTTGTACATGC
>JAOTAY010000191.1:27283529-27307338 GCA_025629805.1 Erythroxylum baracoense | reverse complement strand
GCTTCGTTGTCTTAGGTTATGTGTCGGAATGACCTACGGGCGTTCCGGTACGTATCCTAGGGTAATGGGGTGTTACAATAAGAGATAGTCATGGTTTTGTGAAAGGTGCGTTCTCTACACATTAAGGACAGGGCATTAATAACAGTGCAGAATTAAAGGCCATTATAGAAGATATTCGACTTTGCAAACAATTCAATTTGGACAATATTATTATTGAAAGCGACTCTAAAATTGTTGTTGATTTGATCCGCACTAAAAAGTGTTCATTGTGGTGGCTTTGGGATTTTTGGGATGAGTTATGGGAGGAATTGAGGGGAATGAATTACATGGTACAACACAAGTTTAGGGAAGCAAATTTTGTTGTAGACTTTTTAGCTCGCCAAGGAGAAAGGGGGAAGACAGAAGTTTATAATAACATTCAAAGGTGCCCTCGTCTTTTAAAAGGCATTATTCATACAGATTATTTGGAAATTCCTTACCTAAGTGTTTAGCTAGTTTTTTATTTTTTCGTCTATTGATGTGTTAATTGGGTTTTTCTGATGTTTTAGTTATTAGTATGACGTTTTTCGATGGTGTGATGGTGGATGGTTTTGCTGTTGGGAGGCATCTTGTAAAATTGGCCTCCCTCCACCAAAAGTGAGGTTTTATGTTTATATATTGTTAGTTATAATTGATGCTATTTATGGATCGTTTATTAGATTAATGTGAATTTGAAGAACTAGCCAGTGGTTTCATGGCGTAGCTGTTAAAAGTGATCATATGGATAGTATAATTTAATTGCATAATTGTGGAGTTGATGGGCCATAATTTCCATTATGGTAGTATTTAGCCTATTGTATAGCAATACAAGAGTATCCTTAGAAAAATCTTGAAATGTTCTTTTGTTTCTTTCACAGAGCTCTGCATTCTGTTTTGCTATCTTGCACATAAATTTGATCAGCCTTTTGTTAGCTATAGTTCTTTAGAGAATATTCATAATAGATTTGATAACCCTCTGGCGCTTAATGATAGAGCATCACAATATGCATTCTTTTCCACTAAAGTAGCGTTTGGTAAAGATTTCCTTATTGTTTGGTGTGATGCTGAAACAATCGCTATTTCCTTTCCCTCTAAATTTCATACACTAGCCTCGTAAATAGGAGCTTGAATATGACTTCTTGTTGATGGTCACTCCATTTTCTTTGTAACATCCAATCTACCATCTCCTTCCAGGTTGAGACTAAGCAAGTTAAGGAGAATAGGTTGAGCAGTCTCCCCCATAAATGTCATGTATACTCACAACCAAAGAAAAGATGATCATTTGTCGTAGTTAAGGAGTTACATAAAGTACATTCTACAGATGAGATGGAAAGAGTTATTTTATCTTTGGTAGATAGTCGCTTATGAACTGCTAAACAAAAAATAAAACTTTTTTGTGAATTGTTTGAGGGAACCTCATAAGTTTGAACCATAGGACAGTTACATACCTTTTCCATAAGAAATATTTGCATAATCTATATTTTTTTGCCATATAGTACAATCACCTAAACAAGAGGTTCTTAATCTCCCTTATAACAACATTTTCAAGCTCTTTTTGGTCTGTTGATCAATGCTAAAATCATTATCCAGAATCACTTATTTCATTGTAGCTTGTAATAGAATGTGTATCTTTAGATGAAGGAACCTATCTTCCTCCATCAATGTCGATCACTCCATCAATCAATCAATCTAGAATTTGTTGTTGGATCCATCATCTAATTTGGTTTTAAAACCAATCCCTCACTTGTGCTCTTAATCTCAGCAAATGAGTCATTATCTAGAAAGCATCTTGTCTTGGCTTACAAGTCTAAGAATCCTATTGTTTCAAATGGTAAGAGTGCATCCACCTAACCCATAAAGATTCCTTGTTACTAAACAATCTCCAAATTCTTTTAGTTAGGAGTGGTGCATTCCTAATCTCGTTTAACTAAACTTGGACTTCTTTGTATTTGATTATATAACATCTATTTTTGATGTGAAAACAAATATTCTATTACTAGATGATCCTTGCTAATGGATGGCAATGCTATCATACCAATAAGTTAAAGGGTATAGCTGTTAATTTATTTACTCATTTATTTTTTGTAACCAAATCTCAGGAACTTAGAATTAACTTGCAATTTAAGATATCTATGGAGAGAGAAGACAATGCAATTGTATTATCATCAATTAAATATGTAGTGATTGTAGTTAACAATATAACACCTTATTATCATCTGTTATTCTAATTGATTAACTCAAAGACCCACTAATGTTTGTGCTAATTCCATGTTTTAATTGTGAAATAATTAAATATAGGCTTAAAATCTTTTACAAATTAATAGTGGTATTTATTCGTCCATTTTGTGGTTTTGTTGATAAAGGTGAAAATCTACTACCAATATCTTAATAATTTGAGAGTTGGCACATAAACTAAAAGAAAGTTAAAGTAACATTTAATGCTTATTATTATTATTTAAGATTTCTTAACATAATAAATGTTTAGTTTGATATAGTTGAGATCAAAATTCAAGATGTTTTTGGTCTTAGTATGATAAATTTTGGACAAGTGTAGCTGGGATTAAGGAGATGTTTTCAGCCTTAAATAAAATAAATTCACATGGTAAAGATTTGTTTTTTATGATTAAAATTTCTATGGAATATGAGAGGTCTATCATATTGTATTCATCAAATTTTATATGAAAAAATGGTATAAAATGAGAGTTCTCTTTCAAGTTAAAATTGTGTAAAAAGTGGACTACTCAATTTCAACTATACAATATAAAATGGCAATAATTTGTAAAAAAGTGATGATAAAATCCTTCTTATAAGTTAGAAATTAATGAAAATTAGGAGAGCATTTTCTAAGAAAATTTTTGAAAGTAAATAAAAAAGGTGATGATATTTTATAATGGGTATTAGTGATATCACAAAAATATGTAGTAGTTAATATAGATTTATAGCAAAACAAGATAAATAAATAAATATAAAAGTAAAACAGTCATAAAAATGAAACATTAGATAATTCCCTTGAGAGATTCCGATTTAATAGGACAAAACCAAAAAACCACACATTGACACTTCTAAATTATGAATTTTGACAACATCTCCTTGGGGATTGAGTTTAGGAATGACAATTTTAGTCCAATTTAACCCAATTTTAGTTGGAATTGACTAAGTTATGGGTGAGCCACGGGTTACAATGGTTCGACCAGATCGAGTCACGAGTCGAGTATGAGTTAGGTCGGCTGATCCGTGGCTTAATTAGAATAATAAAAATAACATCATTTTATAAAAAATAATGTTGATTTATAATTTTTTTGAAAAAATAAGGATGGACCAGGATAATCGGCCAACTCCAGCCTATCAAGCCACGGGCCAGCTTGTGAGTCATTCAAGGGTCAGGTCGGGTCGGGTCGAGGTCGGCTCCCATTTATTAACATCACTAATTGGGTTTGACCGAAACTATTTTTGAGAATAGAAAAAAGGCAAAGTTGGTTTGGTTTGGTGGTCCTCTAGTCTGCCTCGCTGTTAGAAAATTCTCCGCCACCTGAACGAGACTTCTCTTCCAGTTCCAACACACAGAAGCAAACAAGAAAAAGAAAATATCAAAGGGAAGAGTCGCACTTATTTTTATAACCTTTTCTCCACCTGATACGTCTGACTTTATTAAATACAACTCTTACTACTTTTCTTTTCATACCCGGCGATCTGAGAGTGCCATTTTCTTATTTCTCCGCACCACAAACGCACTTTTACCTCTATACATACACGTCTCTTTGTAGACACATACAGTCACGTACATACATATACACATATACATAGAGAGAGCATAGTCTGTGAGAAAAATAATGGCTCAGATGAAGTATTTGGTAGAGGTGGAAAAGGCCAAGGATGGTGGTGATGGGAAGCCTTCGGTGGGGCCTGTTTATCGGAGTGTTTTTGCTAAGGATGGATTTGCTCCTCTTCTTCCTGGGATGGATTCTTGTTGGGATATTTTCCGGTTTGTTTTCTCTAATCCTCTTCTTCTCATTTTTGTCTGGTTTATGGGAAAAATATTTTCTTTGGTGTTTGGAGGATGGGTTCGGCCTGGAGAAAAAGTCAACTCTTGTTGTCCTTGCTTCTGTTGCAAGAGTAAACGTATCTTGGAGCGATTTGGAAGCAGGATTAGCTTACTGACTGATATTTTGGTATTTTTTTAGTTGTTTTTTACTGACTGATTTGCAGGTACCTTTAGCATTCACTCCCCTTGTTCTTTCTGTTAATTAGAAAATAAAGTAATTTCCTTATTTGGTGCAAAAGTTTGTTCTTTTGAGGAATTCTAGTTCAGTTTCTCCTTGGAATATATAATTATGTATAGTTTTACTGGAAGACCAATTTACTTTTGTGCTTTATGCATTTGTTCCATCAGTACACTAACGTTAATTAGATTTGTACAATATGTTGTCCTTCACGTTCTAAAATTTCCACTAATTAGAGCATCCCTTAAATACCCCAAAACCACTTAACATTGATTTGAACCGTTTTGCTTCTTACAGGACAAGTGTTGAGAAATATCCCAACAGTCGAATGCTTGGTCGCCGAAAGATTGTTAATGGGAAGGTATTATTTTGTAGTCATTTTTGTTAGAAAAAATCTCTTTGTACCTCCTATTTGTGTATCTTGCCATTGCAGCTCTTTTAGTTGCTAAAACTTGGAATTGTTGGTTATTTGTTTTTCAGGCTGATAAATATGAGTGGCAAACCTACAAAGAAGTATATGATTTGGTAATTAAAGTTGGGAATTCAATCCGCAGTTGTGGTGTCGAACCGGTAAAGTATCATTTATCATGTTAGGTAACCTGGAGTTCTTATCTGAAATTTGAGCATTAATTGGTTTTGTCTGTTGATGATCTGTAGGGAGACAAGTGTGGCATTTATGGTGCCAACTGCCCAGAGTGGATTATTAGCATGGAGGTAACTCATTAATGTTGTCATTAGCATTACTACTTTTGTCCAATTCAATGGAAAGCTTTTCCTCTTCTGTGAAGAGCAAAACTTGCTGGGAGACTCCTGTTGTCCAAAACCTTTTGTTCTAGGATGAAACTGCGTTCATCAAAGAATCTGTTTTTAACATTTCGGGAAGCTCTCAGTGGTTTGAAGTCTGAGTGCACATTGCTTCAGATGCCATTTGAAATGTCAGGCTAGGGGACAGAAACATCTTAATTGCTGATTAGTATTTTCTCAGTAATAGGCTTATACGTGTAATTGTCTGATACTTTTATATGCATGTGGCTCCTGAGTGTCAAAGATATATCGCATTTTTATTCCTTTGTTGTTACTGTTGCAGGCATGCAATGCCCATGGGCTTTACTGTGTACCTTTGTACGATACTTTAGGTACATAATTCTCTTTCACTTTGATAACTCAAATCATGTGACTCTTTTTCAAGTGTCAATGAGTTTAGAGTAATTTTCTATTGAAACATTGTTACTACTTGCTAGTGTGTCATGTTCAAAGCTTGAATTTAAACTTGCGTGCTTGTATTGTAACTTAAAATTTGTTATGCTCACGCTCTTGAATCCATGGTCTATTAGGTGCTGGAGCAGTGGAGTACATTATATGCCATGCAGAGGTCTCAATTGCTTTCTCAGAAGAAAAAAAAATTCCAGAGGTATGCTTTGTTGTCATTTACTTTTGAATACCGCCGACAAAAAAAGAAATTAATTTCATTTGGATATAGCTCTCATACTCACATTTTAATGATATTTCAACTCTTTTAAATTGGCTACAAATTTGGGTAACATTATCCAGAGTTGGAATTAATAACTCAAAGAATTCTTGAAGTTCTCTTCATTTATCTGACCTGGCAGAGATTGCTTTATGGTGTTTATTTATGATTAGGGATTTCATTTCTATATGCTAATAGCATCCTTTAGTGATCTTAAATTCTCTTTTTCTCTACCAGCTATTGAAAACATTTCCCAACTCAACACGATACTTGAAAAGTGAGTGGATCTCTTAAGGTTTTGTTTTTCCTTAAGTTTTTATGAAAAGTGATTGTGGTTACTATATTATGCAGGAATTGTGAGCTTTGGTGAGGTCACTCAGGAACAAAGGGAAGAGATTGTGAAGTTTGGTTTGGAAGCTTACTCTTGGGATGATTTTTTAAAACTGGTATATTGCTGTGCTACTTTACTTGAGGTTAACTGTTGCATTCATGGTAGATCGCATAACCTAGTGAACATTTTTTCCAACATCATCTTAAATATGTTAAAGGTAATTGTCTGTGGTGTATGTAATGTGCTTCATTCGTAATCATGAAGTTTAAGACTTCAATTTGTTCTTGTTAGTGTTCTAAGACCTGACCCAGTCCATCCATATCAATTTGGAAACCCAAGATCGATATGGAGTCCTTGTCTATTCACAGGCGAAAACTAGCATACAGAAACCCATCTGGGAAAGTCACAGTTGAATTGGGCGGCAAATCCCTCTCAGTTCTATAGGCAATTCTCTATTTCTTTTCATGAAATTCACACAAAGTTAATATCCTATATAGAGGAGCTATGGTTCTCAAAAGAATGCTTGATGTGATCTCCAGAACAAGAAACTTTATAGAAATGAAATTCTACCCAAATCATAATTCCGCAATTTGTTATACTACCAATTTTCAAACATCAAATAACCTACTTTCAGTGGTTGTCAGCCATACTTATTGGTTGTTTTCTACCTTGTCACATAGGTCATCATCCATTGCATTTAACATCCGTCTCTATAGTTCTGCCTCATCTCAGTTGTTGTCACGCATCATCATTGACATCTCTCTAATATTTAAGCCCAATTAAAAATAAGAATACAAATGGAAGGAACTTGTGCTTTTGTACTTCAACAAGCCAATGGCATAACCCAGAAGAGAACACTTTGCTTGTATAAGACCACAAAGAGTAGGTTTGAATGAGAGGGAGAGGGAGAGTGGTGAGATAGCTATTAGAATAAGAAAATGTTTTCTTCATTGACATTATTTGTGTTCAGCCCTATCTTGTACCCTGCAGTTCTAGATTGGTAGATCCCATTTTACACCTCTTGTTACTGCCAATCTTTCCATCTGAGAATGAAAACTTTTACACATTGCCATTTATAGCCTTTTAGGTCTCTTAATGTCCTTACCGTTTAATAAATGGGGAAGCTCTCCTTAGATAGGTAACACAATTTATTTAAACAAAAGTCAGCCCTCATATTAAGAGTGTTCAAAACTCCCTAATTTATTAGATTACGAATATGTATACCTAATTGCAATCTTGCGCTTTTTTTAATATTTATCTTGTAATCACTTGGTTATATCTTCATTAGTTTTTCATTTCTTTTTCATTTGGCAGGGATAGCTAATTTGGCACTCATATGATTTGATATCTTTTCTTTTCAACCTTTTATTTATTACAAAACCTTAAGGTCAATCTGACTTCAATCTTTGTCCCTTAACCCCTGGGTCAATACCCTGCACTGTCTCTTAAAACTCTGCTTCATGTTTTTCATTTTTCTTATTTTTATCTGCTGCATGTGGAAATGGATTCCATCTTAGTAATATCTCAACTAAACAAGACAGTGTTGAGATTGGGACACAGTTGAGGTTTTCTTCTGCTCCATTGGATATCAGTAGCTTCATTATTTTCCTTTTAATTATTAAACGAAGGAAAATTGCTCTTAACTTTTTAGCTTCACTATTTTCCTTTTAATAATTATCTTAAGGAAAATTTCTCTAGCTTTTTGGTTTTTCACATTGTTTTTAGTTATTACTCCTGATTGATCCAAACTAAATGACCATTCTATGTTGTGACAGGGTGAGGATAAACACTATGATCTCCCACTGAAAAAGAAAAGTGATATTTGTACAGTTATGTATACTAGTGGAACAACCGGAGATCCCAAGGGAGTGTTGATCTCAAATGATAGCATTGTTACTATTGTATCTGGTGTGAAGGCACTGCTAGAAAATGTTAACGAAAAGGTGATTATCTTCGTCATATCCTAGGTTTTGTGAGTATACAATCAAAAGTGTAGTTATTTTTGGACCCTGAGCTGGCTTGTGAACAATGTGCATTGTTAACTTCTCATACTACATTTTTTAAAATGAGAGTTCATGTCTAATTAAATCCTTGTCTATCAATTTTACAGCTGACCACTGAGGATGTCTATCTGTCATATCTACCTCTTGCTCATATCTTTGATCGAGTAATTGAGGAATTTTTTATATCACAAGGTGCCTCCATAGGCTTTTGGCGAGGGGTAAGCATCATAACACTCAAAAACCATTTATATGGTAACCATCATGGAGATTGATTTTATGTTAAGTGTGAATGGATGGTTACCATGTTTTCGCAATAGGGTTAGATTACTAAATAGTACATGTTTTCAGGATGTAAAACTTCTTCTTGAAGATATTGGGGAGCTAAAACCAACTATATTCTGTGCTGTGCCACGTGTATTAGATAGAATACATTCAGGTAAAACTCCTGACCATGATGCTATCTTGATTATGATTGTTATTCTTTTGTACATATTGATGGAAGTAAACCTTAAGCTATTACTATTGTGCCACTTTGGATGAGTACTTAAACACTCATTGTCCGGTTGGAAAAAAGTGAATGTATCCTTTACTATCTCCTGATGAACGAGGCAGCATTACTCATGTTCTTGTGTTTGATTCACTAGTCATGATGCTATTTACGGTTGGAGTGCTTCTCTGAGGCATGAATACTAGGTTAGAGACTTATACAAGACCCACTTGGCACAGATATGCCAAGGAATGACAATGCTAAAGAATTACACTTTGTGATCCTTCGTTTATTGTAACTTTGTCAACTGCTGAATGCGATGAAAATAGTTTTATATGTTATTTTACTCTCATCAAATACTCTGTATCGTGAGATGGATCTGTTCTCATGCTTTGTGCATTTACAGGTTTGACTCAGAAGATTGCTGCAGGGGGTTTTTTAAAGAAGACATTATTCAACGTGGCATACTCCTAGTAAGTTGGATTTTATAGTCAAAGACATTTAGGTAAAATGATATATAACAATGTTCAGTTTTGCTCTCTTCCTTCAAGGTATGTTAAATGTTCTTGTCTAATCCTGCACAAAAACATAAAAGTAAAAACAAAATAATAATATCTTCTTGTATTCTTATTCATTACAATCAAATATATTAAACTGCATATCTCTTGCTTACATATGTGAATTCTTTTTACTTGTATGATATAGTTTAAAATCAGTTTTATTTTATCTAACTCACTAAGTGGTTATGTGGTTGTTTCTCCATTTGCTGTTGTTAATTTTCCATGTTTTGACTGAAACCAAATTCTAACTTTATAATAATTTGGCAGCAAATTAAATTCTATGAAGAAAGGAAATACACATTTTGATGCATCTCCACTCTCAGACAAAGTTGTCTTTAACAAGGTAATTTTCTTCTTTCCCTCTGGCAGAACTTGTTATAACATATTATTGGGTGCGATGAAATTGTGCTTATATTTTGAGATCTCATTAGTTTTATGTCATCCTCAGGTAAGGCAGGGGTTAGGAGGAAATGTACGGCTTATCCTATCTGGAGCAGCACCTCTTGCTACCCATGTTGAAGCTTTCTTAAGGGTGGTTTCTTGTGCTCATGTACTGCAGGGATATGGTATGCAGTTCAAATGAACTGTGCAATGCAGCATCTTAATTTTCTCTTTTCCTTTTGTCATCGACTCACTCACGTTTTGCTGCTATCAGGGCTAAGAAAAGAAAATTATACTTTTGGTGTTGCAGGGCTGACAGAAACCTGCGCTGGCACTTTTGTCTCTCTGCCAAATGAGATCTCAATGCTTGGCACTGTGGGCCCACCTTTACCAAATGTGGATATTTGCCTAGAATCTGTTCCTGAGATGAACTATGATGCCCTTGCAAGCACACCACGTGGAGAAATTTGTATAAGAGGAAATACCCTGTTCTCAGGTTACTACAAACGTGAGGATCTCACAAAAGAGGTCCTCATTGATGGGTGGTTCCATACAGGTTTTTACCATACTATTCTTGGTGGATAATTAACTTTCTATTGTTGGTTTATTTTTAACTCACTGTGTAAAATTTGATTTTCGCTCCAGGAGATATTGGGGAATGGCAACCAGATGGAAGCATGAAAATTATAGATCGTAAGAAGAACATATTTAAACTTTCACAAGGGGAATATGTTGCCGTTGAGAACCTGGAGAATATTTATGGTCTTGTATCTGATATTGACTCAGTACGTCTTTGGAGAACATTTAGTATTACTTGGTTTTTGATTTTTACATACTTTCTTGTTGATAAAATGCTTAGCGGTCTTTCAAAGTACTGATCCAATTTCTATGTTGTCTAACACAAAAAACTATTTTATATTTCAGATATGGGTTTATGGTAACAGCTTCGAATCTTCCCTAGTTGCTGTTGTTAACCCTAACCAGCAAGCACTTGAACATTGGGCTCAGGAAAACGGTGTGAGTGGGGACTTTAAATCACTATGTGAAAATCCAAAGGCCAAGCAATACGTACTAGGAGAGCTTACAAAGATTGGAAAAGAGAAGAAGGTGAATTCTTCTCAGTGCTTGTTCCTTTTTTGGTGATTAAGTTTTGACTTTAAAACTAACATAGTTACTTGTTTAATCGTAACTGTTGTTTTTGGCAGTTGAAAGGCTTTGAGTTTATAAAGGCTATTCACCTTGATCCCCAACCGTTCGATATAGAACGCGATCTTCTTACTCCAACCTATAAGAAGAAAAGACCACAGTTTCTCAAATACTATCAGGTAGCTTTTATTTGTAGCAATCAGTATCATATCTATTCTTGCAACCTTCCCTTTCCTCTGACTTACGGTATGCTTTGACTACAGAATGTTATCGACAATATGTACAAGGGTGCAAGCAAGCCATAAAAAAGGATTTGACTAAATCAAATGATCTCCTTCCAAGCAGGGCCTTTTTCCTACTATTTGTTTGTACATACTCTATTTGCAGACATCTTCATGTGTTTTCATACAGTCAATACGAAATACCGCGTAATTAGTTTTTCCCCTTAATGTTTATAAACATGGAAGTGTTTTATTGTTGTAATGAATGATGATCGAACTGAAATCGCTGATAGTACTTTTAAAGTATATTTCCCAGTTTTCATTTGCTACTCTAATCTCATCATAATTTTATTCTATTTCTGGAATATACTGACTAATCCCTTTTCTCGTGTTGCGTCCAACCTTCATGTCTGCATCATCCTCTCTCGTTCCCTTTATCCCTCGCCTTCGAAGTAGTATGCAGCTAGCTCTCAAGGTAGTTCAAGACCACTCTATGTCTAATCCTGGGAAAAAAAAAAAAAATCATCCCCTCCTAGTCCAGAGAAATCTTAAGTGTCAAGTTATAGGGGATGCCTCTCCAGAATATGGATTTTAAAGCTCATGTTTATAGTAACGTGCCTTGCTATTTATTTTAAATGATTTTGAAAGAATCAATTATTTTGCTTCAATTTCTTTGTTGTTACTCTTTCCAGTATGGAGGACATAGTCTTCGCATGGGAGATAGATCAGACCAAGATTTCCAGTATGGAGGATATGGTCTTCTCATGGGAGATAGATCAGACCAAGATATCTAACTTGTTCGATACTAATCAAACAGGGCTGTCCAACTTTTAGAGTACTGTTCTTGTTGGTTTTAACGGTCATAATAATATAGTTGGTTTTGTCTTTAGTAGTGCAACATTTGAAATTTGAGATATTCTCGTTGTAGAAACATACAAACGAACTTGATTGTGACTGGACTAGTATAAAACAAGTTATTTTAAATTGTAGAGAGAATATAAGGAACTTTCACTTAAGTCATCTACGATCTTCCATAAAATATATTTTTTTCAATTTATAATATTCCTATTCTTATCATGGCAATGATTGCTATAATTTGACTTCAATACTTAATGTAGTAAGTATCCTTTTAAGATGCGGAATGGAATTGGTAAAGTGGAGCATTTATCGTTGTTTTAATTGCTTTTACCTCGAATTTTTTTCATCGAGAATATAATCATATCCAATTATTAAACACTTGATGCATTAGTATAAAGTTTGCAAACAAGAATGTAAATTCTAAAAACTTGAGAAGAATGTAGTTATTCAGAAAGGAAGTTTAAAAGAGGCTTGGAGGAGGCTATTTGACAATTTATCCAATCTTCTTGTGTTTTCATCATTACTGTGCTAAAAGGAATTTAAAAGACAGGTTTGTTGCTATAGTGTTCTACTGATTACTAAATACAATTTAATTATGTAAAGTTTTATGTTAAGCTTCAGTGTGTTGTTTATGTTATACTAATTTATGGGAACCAATTTGTTTTGTTTATTAGACTTCTTGATATACTTGAATCAACCTGAA
The DNA here is from genome assembly GCA_025629805.1 of Erythroxylum baracoense. NCBI lineage: Eukaryota > Viridiplantae > Streptophyta > Magnoliopsida > Malpighiales > Erythroxylaceae > Erythroxylum > Erythroxylum baracoense. The sequence continues at coordinate 27,294,942 of JAOTAY010000191.1, read as the reverse complement.
TTACTATTCTTTATTATTTCAAATTAATCAATTTGCATATAAGGTTATGCATTTTGCATGAGTAATGATGTTTTAATGTATTGAGTATCTTAAGGAATAACTTAATGATGTTTTAATGCACATTTATGTTGATTGTTTCAAACGGTTGAACATATTCCTTTAGTGGCGAGTTCTAATACAGTACTGGATAGAGGTCTTATCTGGTACCAAGTGAAAAAATGATTTAAGTTGAAGGAGTAAGTTCATTGAGAAGTCATGTTTAGAACCACTTCAATAAGACTAGATCAAGGGACATAGTAGAAAAGGGATGCAAGTATTATCACAATATGTTGACTAGGAATTCTAAAGGTGAAACCTCTCATTATAAGAGACATATAGAGTCATGTAATAGAAAGAAGATTATATTATAAGGTTAAACATTTTTGGCCCCTAATGTGATAAAATGGAAGAATGAAATGACTGCCATAAGTTATGAAAGCAAAAAATCAAAGTTTTTGATAGCTAAAAAGATCATTGGCGATGAACAACTACTCTCCATTATTGATAGGAAAAACTTCAGGATATTGCTCATCTGGATCCAATCAACCTTCAAGGTCCTAACTCAAAATACGATCAAGAAAGACATCTTAAAAATTTATGATGATCAAAAGAAATAAGTATTAATGATGTTGTCAAGTATTCATAGACGAGTAGCAATCATATTAGACATGTGGGCATTTGACACTGTGATGACATACTATATTGACAATGAGTGGACTTTATACATTAGACTATTGATGTAAATTATATTCTTTAATATTGTTACCATTCATTCATTGATTATTTTATACTTGAAATTTGTTTATACTTTTAAATGGTAGATTTATTTATGTATTAACATTGAATACAAGTGAAAAGTTGATAACTATGTTGGTGGATTGTTTAATTAACTGAAACCTCGACACCAAGCTATTTACCATAACTCTCGATAACTATAACATAAATGATGCGATGGCTGTAAAGATGTGGAACATGTTATGGGTTAAGAACTTGTTAGTTAGTGGGAGATTATTGCATATATGTTATTTTGTGCCTATGACAAATTTGATTGTGAAGGAAGGGTTGGAGGTGATGAAGGAAACCATAGAGTTGAGCCAAAATAGCTTAATGTATTGGAATGCAACACTTAAAAGAGTTGAAAATTTTGAAGAAATTGCACAATAACTACTCATTCTGTGCAAGAAGTTATTGGTTTTGAATTGTTCCATTAGATGGAATTTAATATTCAAGATGTTGGAGTCAATAACCAAGTATATTGAGGTGTTTAATGGGTTGACACCAAAAGATTCTCAATATACTTGCCTACTGATAGAAGGGCAATAAGTGCACTTTGTGCAAAGTTAAAAATATTTTATAATGCTACAAAGTTGTTCTTAGGAACAAAATATCTAACTTTGTATAGTTGCACTAATAGTATATGCAACATCAAAACAACTTTAACTAACTTTTTTTTTATGAACATAAGCATTAGGATAAAAACTTATGCTGTAAAATTTTAAACACTCTTTTTATTTTATTAAAATTATTTAATTTTAACTTAAAAAGGGCTTAACCCGAGGCAATTGAGCTTTAAGCAGGAAAACCTGATCTGGTTTAGGCTCGAGCCGTTATCCCTAACTCGATAAGGCCTTGGTTTGAGCCTGAGCTTGATTAGTACACTTTGGGCTAGGCAGGCCTGTAGCCATTGCTATTTCCTACAGTGGAGGATTGGATAGCGATGAGTATAAGGAGTTGGTGAATAAGGACCTATGTTTAGGAACACAATTCAAATAGGGAATCATTTTTAACCTATATTCAACCTATGTTCTATGCTAGTTCATTCTATTTTCTACTTGATCATATCCAAAAGAAATATGGGACGATTAGGAGATTATATCAGGCCCATATTGGTGGCAACTATTATGAAAAAGAAAACAAGAGGGTAAAGTAATACAAGGACCTACATGGTCCCATATTTAACCTATTTTTAAAAGAAAAAAAGATGGTAAAGAAGGGGGAGTGTCCTATGGGAGGACTAAATAATTGATTTGAAGCATTTTAGGAGAGAAAGAAAGAAACTTTGGAGGAAAGAGGGGATTCTAATCAAGATTCAATTAAAAAAATATCAAGATTTAAGATCTATGTGAGCTCATTCTTTTATATTATTTTCTTTATCATTGATTGATGGCTTTATCTATCATTTTATAAGCTAATTAGGATATAGATTTGGATGAGATAAACACCAAAAATTATTTTTTTAAAATTAGGCAACTAGCTCTTGGATTGCAAGACTATAGTTTTCTTGAGAATTATTCATGATTATATTAAGTTGAATTGAAATATTCTAGAGTTTTGGTTATAGTTTTAGATTTAATACATAGGGATCAAGAGATTATATGTATAGATAGGTCAAAACATGAATAATGAGAGTTTCATGGGTTGTTAGAGATAGAACTACATAAATCTTCTAGGTTAGGGTAAAACCTATCATGGGAATTCACAAATTGAGTTAATGTTTTTGTCTAGGTTTTGACTACTAAAAAATTTCAATTGATCAGTTTAAGGATATGAGCTATATTTCACAAGAGAGAATATAGTTATAACTTAGGATATCTATGGGTCTAAGTAACTAAGTTTAATCATTAAATCAAGATAAATTCTAGCACAGTAAAGGTTTTAAGGTTATTTTTCATCTAGATCTTGTTTATCTACTAGTTACTTTATTCTTTCTCATCATCTTGATTTGGTTATTTATTACTGTTATTTTTTCTTTAATTCCAATCATTCATTTAGTTAGATTAAGTAATAAAAGGATGGTTAGTAGTAGTAATTATAGTCTTTATGGGAACAACACTGGACTAAGCTAAACTATACTATAAGAAATGCTAGGTGCACTTGCCTAAGTGCTTTCTTTAGTATTGTATTTTGTGTTTCGTTTTATTTTCATCACATCCATGACTTTTTATGAAGTTTCATAGAATTTAGTGCATTCTTTAATATTACACTAGTATATACGTATAGGTTAATCAAAAGATTGGTGCTTATATGTCAAAAGGTGATAATTCATTACAATAGTAGATTTTGCCAGTCCAAACCATAAAATCAGTAAATATCTAAATTAAAATTACAATATGAAGCTAGAGTAATTCTTATGCAATTGTTTATATTATCTAATTTCTTATTTTAATTATTTTCTTTTTTGTTTCCAACGGTGTCTTGATCAATTAGCTTAAGTTGTATTTATTTTAAGTTAATAACAATCTTATTATTAACTGCATAATAATATATGAGTTCTTAGGATTAAATCTCACTTATCATAATAGTTCCGCATAACTATAGGTCCACTTGACTATAATCTTAAACTAGGATAGTATATAAAACATCAATCATATGCTTTCTACTTCAGTTGAAAAACTAGATATTATTACTTCTTTAACTAGGGACTATAATTTACCAATATGACTTTATATTGGATATGTAATATAATAATTTGAATAAGATTCTTTGTACTAGTTTTGTTCACAATTCCCTATCTTCTTAAAAGAATTTAACCTCGAGCTATATCCTAGATTAAACGTTATATGTGTTCCTCCATTTATTGGTCTTTATAACATATTCTTCATTCTCATTTTTAACTTCAATTGGCACTTATAGATCTATTTTTGGTGTCAACAAAACAAAGGTAATTGATATATTATCCTTCATAAAGGTATGCCTATTCTTGAATTCATCATAAATTGCTTTTTTTATTCAACAAAGCACCATATTGAAAAGAACTTTTTTCTTATACTTTCCAATGGAGAAAAAATTAGTATGTATTTGTTTACCTTAATCTCCTTATATTCATTAAACCACAATAACTTAAACGGCCTTAGATGGTTCAATATGGAAAACTATAGCTTTTCTACAAGTGTTACTAGCTATATTAGTGCAACTTCCTCCTTTAATGATCGTGTTACCCACCTTGTTGTTTATATGACATCTTGTATCATAAATACTTTCCTTTTATAGCTTTATATCATCCTATTTCATTGTAGCACTCAATGTTCTCTTTACTACTAATATGTTTTAATCTATTGGATACTTAACTATATCATCATTACTAAGTGTCCATATAAACTTACTACTATAAGATATTACTATATGCTTTTATCATACCTTTGTCTCTTAATACCATAATTCTCATATTCAAGCACTACAAAGCTATATGTTTTGTTTCAAAGAAGGAAACACCTTCTATTATTGTTTTTACAATGTTAGGAATCAACTTTACCTTTACATTTGCTAGATGGCTCCTTTCTAGGCTTGATAAGCTTAAATTTATTCTTAACTAAATTTCGATCATCATTCTCTCAACTTTTCCTCCACAAAGAATGGTGATGTTTCATCTTTCAATAAGAGCTATAAGTGTGCTATATAGAAACCTCCTGTCATAAATCTCTTAATCATCTGTCACCCAAGCCTTTTTTATCGTCAATCGTACTCGATCATCTTCATTCATTAGCCCTCCTTGTCTCATGGTTTGCATCTTTAATTTACCTTACTAGATGAATTCCTTCAAAGGGTTACAAAATATAGAACTCATTTCACCAATCACAAATAAAAAATAATCAATAAGAGAAAGAGGGTTATTTTTCTGATTTATAACATAATAGACACCATCATATGCAAATCGCTCCGTCATCTTTTTCTCCTTATAAGGTTTTTTTCCTTTGTTTTCTTTGAGAAATTAAAAGATTTGATTGAAGAATAAAGGAAGTTTTGATTTTATAACAAAACAAAGAAGTTGTCAAAGCAAGCATTTAGCTAGGCAAGTTCATATAATGTAACTAAAGCCAAAAAATGATTCACAAACTTCTCTTAGACCTTCCTTGTTAGTACATGATTGACTTCAATTAGGTTAATATTTAAATTTATCACAAGTGCACGACGTAGTTGTAACTAGTACAAGCAAGTACAAGTCGATCCCACAAAGACTAGAAGCCGCTCTCTAGAACTTTATAAGTTGTCCTTTTCACTCCAAAATGTCCTTCGCAAACGTATGAATGGCAAAAGGCTAAACTTGATTATGATTCATTTTCGGTACACACCTCCTAATAACTTGATCTGTGCAGTGCCTCTAAAGATACGGGTCATCCCATACATAATACTTCGCTTCACTCTGTAGCTTATCCCTTTAAGCCTTTGACAAACCAACAGGTAATTTGTTAGTAACTAAAAAATTGACAATGTCTGCATATCATGCTGATGTCGTATTGGTATAAAATAATTGCTCATTCGGAAAGGTTTCTTATAAAGGGATATCATCTTCTTCCTTTATCAAATGACTGACATGGCCTGCCACCACATTTTCTACCCCCTTTTTATCTCTGATCTCCAAGACAAATTCTTAAAGGAGGAGAATCCATCTGATTAGCCTCGGTTTTGCTTCTTTCTTTGTAAGCAAGTATCATAAAACTGCATGGTCAATAAACAATCACTTTAGCACCAAGCAAATATGATCAAAATTTTTCCAAAGCAAATACCGCAAATAACAGTTCTTTTTTTTCAGTAGTGGAATAATTCAATTGAGCTAGGTTTAGAGTCTCTGAAGCATAGTAGATAACATGCAAAGCTTTTTCCACTCTTTGTCCCAGAACCGCCCCCATTGCATAATTGCTCGCATAAAAAATGATCTCGAAAGGGAGGTCCTAAACTGACAGTTGAATCACCGGTGGGGATGTCAAAAGTTCCTTTAAGTTTGTTGAATGCTTCCTTACACTTCTCATCGAACTCAAAGGAGACATCTTGTCGAAGAAGCCTGCATAGTGATGCGGCTATCTTCGAAAAGTCCTTACTGAACCTTCGATAAAACCCTGCATACCCAAGAAAAGAATGCATTTCCCTCACAGTAGAGGGGTAAGGTAAAGAAGCAATAAGATCAACTTTGGACTTGTCTACTTTAATACCCTTAGCAGATATCACATGGCCTAAAACTACAACTTGATCCACCATAAAATGACATTTTTCCTAATTCAACACAAGGTTAGTTTCTATACATCGTTCCAAGATAATGGCAAGATTCTCAAAACATTCATCAAAAGAAGATCCATACACACTAAAATCATCCATAAATACCTCGATTATCTTCTCAACATATTCGAAAAAATTCTTACCATACACCTTTGGAACATGTCGGGTGCGTTACATAATCCAAATGGCATCCTTTGGTAGGCAAATGTGTCGAATGAAAATGTAAATATCGTCCTCTCCTGATCTTCCGGTGAGATCGGGATCTAAAGATAACCTGAAAAGTCATCTAAAAAGTAATAATAGTCATAACCAGCCAATCTCTTAAGCATCTGATCAATAAAAGGAAGGGGAAAGTGGTCTTTACAAGTAGTAGAATTTAACTTTATATAATCAATACATACTCGTCAGCTATTTGCACTCGGGTGGGAACCAACTCACCTTCCTGGTTTGTAACAACGGTAATTCTAGACTTTTTTGGAACCACCTGGATATGACTTACCCACTTACTGTCAGAAATCAGGTAGATAACCTCAGCTTCAAGAAGCTTCAACACCTCCTTCTTCATAACTTCCATCATTAGAGGATTTAGCCTACGTTGAGCTTGCCTTATGGATTTTGCATCCTCCTCTAACAAAATACGGTGCATGCATATGGAAGGGCTTATCCCTTAGATATTTGCAATAGTCCACTCGATGGTCTTTTTATGCTCTCTAAGCATTTAAACTAGCCTCTCCTATTGATTTGAAGTTAACTTCGCAGAAATGATAACTGGTAGAGTCTACGTATGTCCCAAATAGGCACACTTCAGATGTGTAGGGAGTGGCTTCAATTTTAATTCTGGCACCTACACATCAGAAGATAACAACTTCTGGTAAGCTTCAGGTAGTTGTATAGAAGCCAAATCATACCTTTTTAGAGACTTTCCAATGAGTCCAAGACGATCGTCATTTCCATAAGCTCTTGTCCCATCTCAACATCAGTGTTGGCTTCTACTTCCATATCTTTAGTTAAAATTGTTTCCAAATGATCCCTGCAACTTAATTTAAACATTTTCTGTACCAAAGGATCAATCACATCAATAGAAAAAATACAATGATCATCATGAAGATGTTTTATAGTATCAAAAATATTGAAATGTATCACTTCCCCCATCAAATTCCATTGTAAGGGTGCCCTCACAAACATCTATCTTAGTTTGAGTTGTATTAAGAAATAGTCTCCCCTATAAGATAGGTAGTGGATTACATGAGGTGTCATCATTCATATCCATAACATAGAAATTTGCAGGAAACACTAAGTTATTTACCTGCACTAAAACATCCTGAACCACACCATCAGGATAAGCATTAGTGCAGTCAGCCAATTGTATGATTACACTCATTTCTTTCAATGGACCCGAATTCAAAGAAGCATAAATCCCACGAGGCATCATGTTAATAAAAGCACCCAAATCCAACATAGCTCTATTGATCACAATATTACCAATTTTACAAGGAATGATAAACATACCTGGATCCCGACATTCTTGAGGCATCTTCTTTCTAAATATCGCTGACACATTCTCACCCATCATCACTTTCTCATCACCCCTCAGTCTCCTCTTATGAGTACACAGTTCTTTGAGGAATTTGACATACCTTAGTACTTTCTTGATTGCCTCAAGCAAAGGTATATTGACTTCCACCTTTTGGAAAGTCTCCAATATCTCTTTGTCCTTCTCCTCCTTCTTTGGTCTTGTTAATTTTCTCGGAAAAGGTACAAGTCTATTTTAATAATATTGGGACTTTTGAAATTTACCTTCATACTTGATGATGGATTTTCTTCCTTTTCCAATTCCTTCTCAATCTTTTCCTCAATAGCAATCTTTGATGGGGTTCTCTTGGGACCCTCAATCTCCTTTCCGCCCCTCAGGGTTATGTCACTGATATTCTTCAGATTCACCTCAGGCTGTGATGGTAACTTTCCTCCAATTTGTGATTCGATACAGTTCATCCTCGCTGCCATCTGATCGATTTGATTTTCCAAATTTTGTACGCTTGATTTTGTCTCTTGTTGGAACTGTTGTAGCTATTGCTATAAGTTCTATTGAAATTGGAGACTGTTAGTAGTAAGAGGTTTTATCAAATTTTCCATATAATTACCTGAACTGGAAGAATGGACTCCTTATGCTCCTTATGCCCTTGGTTGAAATTATTGTGCTCCTTGCGACCAATTTTGGAAGTAATTTTGTTGCCTATGCTCTCCATAACTCAAGTTAGGATGGTCCCTCTAGCTTAGGTTATACTTCTGTGAGTATGGGTTATATTGTTTTGGGAAGTTTCCTCCTGCAGCATTCACGTACTCCATACTTCCTTCTTGTAATATCGGGCACTCGTTAATTAAATGGCTCGTGTTTAAACATATTCTGCACACTTTCACTTGTGCCTGTCTAACTGACATCTACCTCACAAAAGATGTTAGTTCATCTATACGATGTTCGATGGATGAAGTGCTTACCTCATTTACTTGTCAAACATCATTACAAGTGCCAAATTGTTGGGTGTTAGCAGCCATCTGCTCAAGTAATATCCTAGCTTCACTAGGAGTCTTCTTACAAAGTGCCCTACCGCTCGCAACATCAACCAAACTCCTCTTTATCGGTAACAGTCCTTCATAGAAATATTGGATGAGAAGTTGCTCCGGTATGCTGTGGTGTGGGACAACTGACACATAACTTCTTGAACCTCTCCTAATACTCATAAAAGAGATTCTCCATTATGATGCTTGATGCCACATGTCTCCTTCCAAATATTTGTTGTCTTTGAGGTCAGAAAATATTTCTCAAAGAACAGTCTCTTTATCTCCAACCAAGTATTTATACTCCTCGCTGGTAAATCAAACAACCAATCTATTGTTGTATCTTTAAGTGAGAACGGGAGGGCTCTTAACATGATATTCTCGTCCGTCACCTCGAGAGGCTTTATGCTTAAACACACCACATCAAGTTCTTTAAGATGCTTATGTACATCCTTACCTGCAAGACCGTGAAAGTTAAGCAATAAATGAATTAATCTAGATTTTAACTCAAAAGTAACATGTTCAGCGAAATTCGGAAATGTTATGCATAATGGTCTTTGAGTTAAATTGGGTGCAGTCAACTCCCTTAGAGTTCTCAGATTTGCCATCGTGTCTTCGGATTCTAATTCTAGTTCATCTACCAAAGTTAACCTTGCTTCCGTATGTAATCTTCGTAATGTTCTCTCGATCTTTGGATCAAGTTTCTTAATTTCTCTACAAGGAGATCTACTCACTACCATGCATCAACACTATAACATATCACTCCCATAGAGCATAAGCCCCAACATAATAAAGGATATTCGAGAACACACTCTATGAAAATGATACATCAGGACAATTAAACTAACTCATTAAAGACATCAAACATATCATAAGCATTCTAAATGTTCATTTCTTCCCATTTCATTCACCATCATAAAATTCACATTTGTCATTACAATTCAGAATCCACATACACATTCCACAACAATTTTTGAGTTCAAGCTTAATACCAAATGTATAACATAAAATGGGATGCTAATACACAGGACTCTAACTAGACTCCTTAGATTCAGCTGATCAGACCTTTGAGTCATTCTCGTCCCCAAAATGCAAGTACTGGACTTCTACTATATCACCTTAGTAGTTAGAACTCCCTTAAACCTGAAAAATGACGTTGCAATTTTGATGAGTTTGCAAACTCAGTAAATTAACCATCATCGATGTATTCACTCTAATCAGATCACAAAAACAAGTATATCAAATCATAAAAACAAGTCTATCAAAGTTTATCATACTTCCTCAAGAATATCATGTAAGCTAGCATTACATATCACAATACGTCCTCTATTAACTTCAAATGTAATTCACTATTTCAAAACAATTTAATAATTCATTTCAATTCAATAATTTGATACATGTAGGGATATATATGAAAATACACATGTGTTTCCATTCTCATTTGGTTTTGTTATGACCAAGTACCTATCAACCCAATTTACTGTCCCGTATCTATTGTAGATACCTAGATTATTTCTGGCTCATATCCATTGTAAATATCGAGTCCATGTTATCTGAGCCTGAGGCTCTTTTTCATAATCCTCAGCTTAAAGCTCTTTTCTACACATCAGTCACTCTGGTCACAACTTCGTTATCTGATCATACATATTAATGTGATGTGATGCACCATTTCATATGCTATGTTTTCATTTCCTTTAATCTCTATGTACTCATGCCACATATATCAAACTCCTTGGATCTATGTCCGGCATTTATCAATCAGCTATACACACATTCCATATTAAACATACAATTCATACAGAAGCACATATAAATGAGTTTACACATCTAAGTTGACTTATATTATGCTCTAGAAAAGCTATTGTCTAGATGTTTCGGCAACGTCTGGACGTTGACGATCACCTTGCACGTCTATCGCCATGCAATACATACACGTATAGTTCATAAATCACTATTTTGTTTAATCATTTGAATATACAATCATGCACATGTATATGTGTAATGTTTTAATGCATGCTCAATTGACTTTCCAGGTATGTATTCTTATGCTTAGATTTTGACTATTCAATTTGTGCTTATACATCCTAAGACCATTCAAACATTATATCTTGTCTACTACCATTTTGCAATCAGGTTTATACGTTTAAGTGAGCTTGATTTACTCCAAATTCATTAACCATATATTACACTTATCCTTGAAAATTTTCATGATAAAAAAGCCTCTTATAACACATCTGTTACTTTAAATCTAGAATTTTAACAAGCTAGATCTATACATTCACCAAACTTTTTTCCAGTAATATATATTCATACATTTACCCAATTCTCATTCATAATTACCCAATGTTCTTCAATGCTCATTCATCCATACCTTATACACATTACTCATGTCCTTAGGATCATGTTTGCAATAAACAAACTCATTTATTCCTTTAACAAATCATAATTTCTAGCTTTGAACACAACCACATTAAAACAGTCCATCTTTAATTTATGACATCAATTAACTACATAAACTTATCAGGCTCTTAACCAATTAATCAAGCAACAATCTAGGATCAATATTAGCCTTAATTAAGTCCAAATATACCAATTTAGAGTGATTTTTTCAGCTGGTTCAACATATACATAAGCTTGAAATTAAAATTCCAGAATTTGTCATCAATATCACTAATGTGTGTAACTTTACTACCTTCAATACTTCACAAATTTTACAAGCTTAGAGACATCACTAACACCTAAAATTTTCTAGATTTCATGTCCTTTAAGGTTACTTCATTTCAGGTTAATTTAACTTCCATATTGGTTACATTAAATCTCACAAAAA
>JAOTAY010000191.1:27272540-27283429 GCA_025629805.1 Erythroxylum baracoense | reverse complement strand
TTGACAGTTTTAAAATAAAACAGGTTCATTTCAAAATTCTCATATGAGGAACATATTGCAACACATACTACTTTACTTCATTTTGTTCAACTTGATATAATCACTACTTTTCAAACAAACTAACATATCATACAATTACAAGTATGTGTAATAATGAATTAGTAGAGGTATTGAGTCACCACCAATTAAGTATCATCACACAAATGGAAAGAACTTCCAACACAATCCCAACTATGAAACTCCTTGGACAACTGATGGTCCAGAATTATCACAATATTATCGCAGAAATTCCCAATTCACATACATCCATATTCAATTCATAACAATTAAGCCTTCGGAACTCATTCATTCATGATCATAATAAGTAATTCAACATTGTACACCATACATCCTTTACATTATCATTTCAATTAATTATGCATAATTAACCTATCTATTTCTCAATTAACTTTATACAGTCATCAATTGCACAAAATCTCATTTATTGTCACCTTCCTAACCATTTCTCATAATTGTAGGATAAGGGACCCGAAACCTCCAAAGAGTTGTTTTCACATGACAAGTTTCGGGTCCATTTTGTATAGCCATTTTGACATAGAAAGTGACGTTTCTGGGTAATAACTTCTTCTAAACAAATGTTCCTCTATGTCTTAAGTTTCTAAACAAAATCATTTAATTTTCTTCATTATTCCATGTGTTATACCCAAACTACCACATACTATTCTCAACCAAGGAAAACAACTAGAATGCAAATTCAAGCTAAATTTCAAAACCTTTAGTGACAGAAATAAAATTCAATTGCTTCATAAAAGTTGTAGATAAATATATCTAGTTTCATTTGAATTTAAAAGAATCCCATTTTGATGTCTACAGGTCAAGATATGGCTAAACTACCGAAATCAGTTCAGTAGTCAATTTAGAATTATCATATAACCATCATTTTCCCATCATTCAATTCTCATCATCTTAACACATATTCATGCCAATTTAAATCTCATAACACTTGTAGTAATTCATACTGTCAAGTTCAAAATTCCATTACTTATTTAATTTCGAATTCTAGCTCCAAAGAATAAATCAATCACACAATTCCAATCAAAGTGACCAAGAAGATAGCAGGATAGAAGATAGTAGGATCTATCTTCCTTAACGCAGTATTTTGACGTGATAAAGCAGAAAAACTCAAGAAAAATTCCAGAAGTTGAGAGGAAAATGATAGGTGTCAGTGGTTTGGAGTAAAGGAGAGAGAGACGGCTGCAGAAATACTAAATGAGCTGAAGTGAGTCACTACCTTTTGATGCTAGGTGTCGTCAAACGTCTTAAGCATGTGTAACTTTGCATGTAATGTCATGTGTCAATTATTTATGCTGCCACTAACCCCCTTAAAATGCTGCCATTTGTCCCCTACAAATTATTCCATAATCACTCTAAAATTGGTCCACTTTTCATATAATAATTGGTCCATTTGTCACACATTTAATTATGCCAAATGTCACCAAATAATTAGTCCATGTATAATCCATCAATAAACTGTATTGATTTAGGCCGAATTTGACAAATGTGTCTTCATAAAAGTTGTAGCTTATCCTCTTAGCTTTCTAATGGTATAAAGTCTATAACTTTTGGATTCGGAATCAAAAGATATGGTACTTACAAGTTGGAGTGTCACATTAGTTTGCAAACAAACACTAGATGTTGCAATTGATCATGCGAAAAATTCACTTCAAGCTTGGATTTTTAAGAACTTTCAAGCCCTCTTTTCAATTAATCATCACCCAAACCTTGTGTAATGTATCCCTGACGTATATTTTGAGACCTGGGCCTAACATTAATACCTTAAGTCTCTAATGAAGACAATAAATTCCAATTCTCTACGTATGATTCTTTAAACCATAATTTAAGACACATACAATATATGTTCAATGAAACATTCCAACAAGGGTACAATTTGGGGCCTTACAATATTATTGTAGAATTTCGTTTTCGCCTCCATTTTATTTTAAAACATCTGTTTCAATTCAATTAATCTAATTAACCAAATCAAACTAAAATCCAACCTAATATTAAATTTTCCTTCGGGCTTATAATTAACAATTAATTAGTGTAAGCCTAACATTTAATTATAAGCTTAAGACCCAATTTAATTACTCTTAATTAAATTGTTCTGGTCTTTTTGACCCGAATCCAAGTCATCCATTTCTCTCCAAACTATCTCATTTTCTTTCCAATAAACTCCATTTATTTTTCTTATTATCCTTGATAACCTTCCTAGAAGCCAAGTTGGGAATCTAATTAGACTTAAATAATTCAAGCTCCAATAATCCCAAAATTAATTTAATCTTATTAGAATTAATTATGACTTATTAACCAAATGTCATTCCACTAAAGACAATTGACTAAACTCTTGAATTACTTAAAATTATGAGAAAATGATGTCCACCTGCAAACTCTATCATGAATCATATTATAGCCATCTGTATAATAAAGGTAAATTTACCATTTTGCCCTTATGTTGGCTTTTCCTTCTAGATCTCCCGTTTCTCTCTACATGGTGATTAACATACAAGATCTAATCTTGGAGTTAAGACTTGATGGGTAGCTAGTCCATCAAACTACTAACGCCAGTTTAATCACTAATCTCCATAAAACATCTAGAAGATATTATATCACTATAAACTCTTTATTTGAGTGAATGATCCCTAATGCATGTTTCAAGTAATAATTCCAACATGTGGACACTGGATTGATACCATGAAAAAATCCATTATGATCATATCAAGAATTATAACAAAACACACATGAGTTCACCGCTCATCAAGATTGTGGTTTGTAATAAACGAATGCTAAGGTGTATGTTTTAAGATTAAAGCAACGACCTACTTTATTCTTTAAAAACATACGCATGTTAAGTGCACTGTAAAATTTACCTAACTCTGCACACACAAAATTTTTAGCTATGGTGTTCACAAAAAAAGTTCAGTTAATTCTTGTAATGAAAATAATTAATGCAAAGGAAATAAAAGGGAGAAATTTGGGTTGATATAATCAAGAAAAAAATAGAATTAAAATAACACAAGCAATTTATCAAATATAGTCAAAAAGGATCAAAGTGATGAATAAGCTTGAAACCTAGTTCTCACATCAATCTCGACCTACACATGATTAAACATCTTTCATTATTATAATGATTTCACATCTCTTCTAGAATTATTAGTCGTAGTCTAACAACAAGCTCTGTTAACCCCGATTGTCCCTTAGATCGTGTTTAATTAAGATACAATCGTTAATTAAACCTAACTACTGAATAACTTAGAATATGCTCAGTAGATTTAATTGGGCAGATACATTACGAAATGGAAAGTAGGCCAATCTATGCAAAAATCACACAAGCTCTAGTGATTTAAGCTAGGTTAAGTTATAGCTAATGATTTGAAACCATTAGTCGCCACAAATGAATCTTAATACAAAAATTACGTATTATATTGAATATTCTATGAATGAATCCAAATACAATGATTACAAATTGCATTAACGATTCTATCAATGGGTTCACAATATAAACAATCCAACAATAATGAGAATACGATTATCCATACATGAATACCCAAATCAAGTAAGCAAAGGATAACCTAAATAATTATGGGAGAGAGATTCAACAAAGGTAAGATAAGCTTAATCGTGCATTCTAGGTGTTGATTTCACCTTTAAACTAGTGTCAGGAAGTTAGTGTTACTTACGTCTCATAATGTGACTTAGGTCATACCGTGACTTAGGTCTCATGGCCATGAAAAAATTTTCATGGTCGTGAGACATATCTTATGGCTATAGTTTTGGTCATTCTTAATTCTTTTAACATTTTCTTGTTTCAACTTCATTCTAACCATTCTCCTTCTTGCTCCATGAAGACAATAGAGAATGAATCTCGATAAGATGGCTTAATAAGTATGCTTTTGGCTCACTTTAGCTAATATGCTTCAAAATTGTACCTAAAATCAAATATAAACTAAAATAAGTGTCTTTAGCATTCTAAAGCATTAATTAATAAGTTTCATGGATTAAATGTATCAAAAATTAAGCACATATCAAGTTCCCCCACACTTAGCTTTTGACCATCCTTGGATAAATCATCAAAACCAAATTCACAAACAAAAATACTTACTCATTTCCCATATTTCCTAAGAATAGATATCATGAGCAAAGATGAATAACTTTCACAAACCATAGAAAGAACTCAACTTCAATACTTCCACTCATGATTAATCAACAATCATCACCTTCAAAAACTGAACAATCTAGAGGTAGACTTGGACAAAATGTGATTAAACAAGATATATCCATATGCACACTCAAACACCATTTATGATCATGACATTCCATAACTTGACATATCATTTCATTTCTCCACCACTAAAAGTCACATTTATAATTATGAATCAAAGGACTTTTCTAAGGTTGTAATATTAGGAAGGGTAAGGCAAGGTGAGATGTATTTAGGTAAAGTATCATAAAAGCCATCAAGCTAGTGAAGCAAAAGTAACACTTAAAGAAACATCAATTGCAAATGCTAACATTCATTCAAACTAGGTAGCATCAGCTATGATGAATGCAATAACTATGTGTTCACAACTCAAATTCAAGCACTCATGCTGTACCACAATTAAATAAAACCAATTAGAAGGAATCACTAGTAAAAATCATTAATAACAATACATTGAAACTATAAAGAGTGATCCTTCCAAAACAACATCTACCTCATATAAACATACTTAATTCTTCCATTCAATATAACTTTAGGAGGAGAAACCAAAAATTAACATCTTTTCAAAATGAATATATTTCCTCTTTGAAACTTTTATTCAAACATTTTTCTTTTTTATGTTTCTTTTTCTCTTTTTCTTCTTTTTTTAATAAAAATGAAAGAAGCTACATTAACATAGGAATTTCATTGATATGACATAAAATAAAATCCTAATAATTATAACCATCCCACACATATGCACACCCCCACACTTATAATATTGTATGTCCACAATCATTAGCAATCAACAAATGCTCCACTAGCTTTAAGGCTTAGGTAGAACATTTGGTTAAGTTTAAAGCATGTAATGTAGTTAGCATAAAAGGAAAATATAATTAAAGCTTAAGAGGACTTAACAAAGGAAAAATTATATTAACAGGTAGGTATTTGGCTAAAGTAGCTTATAAAGTAAAGAATTCATATATCATTTCCATGTTAATGCATGTGATAAAAATTTGGTCTCGAATAGAAAATCAAAGCAAAGTCAAGATGTACATGTCATGAAAGTAAATCATAAACAAAAGACAATAAGACTGATATGGATGTTTTAGTCTAATAAGGCTAAAAAGTTAACAGCTTTTGTCTAACACTAGTCACTACTCTTTTAAAGATAATGCATACTGAATAATCACAAGAGAAAAAGTATATGCTAAAGTTTCTATGAATTTTTCTAGTCAACTCACTCTCTAATTATGACTATATAGTCTTAAAAGCAATAGAAAAAGTGAAAATGTTTGTTTGTTTATTTGATTTTGAAAATGCATAAGAAGCCACATAAGCAACAATTAAGCTAAAAAACATGCATAATTGAGATCCCCAGCCTCACACTCAAAACTTAAATTATCCCCAGTGTAACATTAAATGTAAGAAATGGAGCACTTAAAAAAAAGCAAATAAGAAAATATAAATAAATAAAAATCAACCTCCCTTGGGTTGCCTCCCAAGCAGCATCTTTGATTATTGTCGTTGGCTCGACTCCATGTTGCTCTCATCAAATGACAAAATTTTGACCTCTAGGAATCACAATTTGGCATTTTCCACTTGATCTTCGTCAGAATAGGGCTTGAAACGATAATCACTTACATGCAATGTTTTCCATGTTTTTTATCTTTTGATCTCTACTGCACCATAAGGAAGAACATTAGTTATTATAAAAGGATCAACCTAATAAAGATTACATTTATGTGAAAAATTTATATTTAGCACAGTAAAGAAGCACTTTTTGACTAATGGAAAAGATTTCTGAAGAGAAATTAAAAGCTTTAGTCTTCTCTTTTGTTGAAACTGCTTCTTGTTTAGTTGTATAGTTCTTCTTACAATCTTCTTATATTGAAAGATCAATCACATTAATTACAAAAAATAGAGTGGTCATTATAGGAGTGCTTATTAGCATAACAAATATTGAAATGAGTAACTTCCCCATCGAATTCCATTATGAGGGTACCCTCACGAACATCTATCTTAGTTTAGCATGTGCTGAGAAACAACCTATATGGTAAGATAGGTATTGGGTTATGGGAAATTTCACCATTCATGTCAACCATATAAAAGTCAGTAGAAAATATTAGATCATTTACTTGCAAAAGTACATCCTCAATCACCCCATCTAAGTAAACATTAGAATGATCAACCAATTATACGGTAACACTAGTTTCTTTTAATTGCCCTAAATTTAAAGAAGCATACATAACGAAGCATACCATTAATCGATGCTCCTAAATCTAGCATTGTAACACACCTCTACCATAAAGAATATGCCCGAACATCCAGAGGACATGCAAGAACATACCCTAAGAAAATGGCATATTAGAGCAATTACATCGACTTGTTATGGCATCATATAGAACGTAAGTATTTAAAAGAACATCTTTTCCCATTTTATTCACAAACATATATACGTTGTAGTATTACACTTCATAATCCATATATGTTTAGATTACCAAAAATATCAGAGAGTTTACTACTCTTTTATAAAATATTCTACATGAAATGAGAAAAGTAAATAAATACAATATACTAAACTCCTTAACTATTAGCTGAGTAGACCTTTGACCCGTTCTTGTTTTCAAAATTGATAGTATTAGACTTCTACTAGAATGTCTTAGAAGCTAGGTCTCCTTTGTACCTGAAAATCAACGTTGAAATTTTGATGAGTTTTCAAACTCAGTGAGTGAACCATCATCGATGTGCTTACTCAAGTCAGAACACAAACATCATAGATATGAAACCAAAGATACAAGTATGTCATAGCTCAACAAATGTATCACATCATTCAATATTGAATACCATATCACAATATACATAATATCTTAACAACACATCATGAGCTACAAACATTTCATATAATCATTTCAGAATAATCCAGTAACATATCTTAATTATTCATATCACCAACATGTACACAAACATTACATATCACTATAACAATACAATTTAGTAATTCTTTGCAATCATTAATCATTCACGCAATATATGTAAAGTTATATATGTAAATGCACATGTGACTCCACTTTCATTTTTTTTATGACTGAGCATCTATTTACTATTTCGTATCTGTGGATACCAGTCTCATTTCATATTCTGTCCCTTTAATAACTAAGCCTGTTACTCTTTATGCACTTTTATGAGCTTTAAGCTTCTTTTTACACTGGTCACTTAGGTCACAACTCCTTTATCTGATCATGTATAATAATGTGATGGAATGCATCAATTCATATAATAAGTTATCAACACTTTCATTCTATACGCTCAGTCATTTTCACATTCATCATATCTGAGTACGACATTCAATATTCAGTTGAGTACACATTTTTCATATTCACAAATAATTAGAAAGCACTTCCAATATAATCTCGAACATTAAACTCCTCAAACATCAATATATGGAATTATCATAATCAACTCAATAATAGTTCAATATCTAAAAGTTAATAAATAATTATTCAGTCATAGTGAGAAAACATTTAAGTTAACTCGTAGTACGCTCTAGATAAGCTATTGCGTTGATGACCCAGCAATGTCTGGGTGTTGACAACTAATTTATGCTTCTTTAGTCACGCAATACACACATATAGTTCACACATTAATAAGTTGATCAATCACAAGAATATTCAATGAAACATATATATATATATGTTATGTTTAATGCATGCTCAATTGACCTTTCGAGTATGTAACTATTCATAAATTTTGACCATTCAAACATCATACTTTGTATACTACCATTTTGCAATCAAGTTTGTACCCTTAAGTTAGGTTGATTTACTCCAAATTCATTAAACATACTTTACACTTATCCTTAAACATTTCCATAGTCAAAAGCTCTTATAATACACACACAATGGTCCATTACTTATTTGAGATGTTTCGTGTAAAGAACAGGTTTGCAAAGGTGAAAGCTATCCAAACCTTTCACAATCTCAGACAAAAGCTTGATGAACCGGTGCAGGATTACATACGAAAGGTAATCTTTGCGATTACTGAGGTAAAGTTGCTTAGGGCATAAATGGATACAAAAACGCAGATGATCATGATCATCAACAGCTTAAACTCTTCTTTTCAGCAGTTTAAGATGGGCTATGAGCTCAACACCAAAGATTACACTTTAAGTGAGTTGATGAATACCCTCCAGAATATAGAGGAGATATTAAATATCAGGGCTAATGGGCCAGAGGCTTATGTGGCATCCTGTTTTGAGCCTAAAGGTAAGGGAAAGCAAAGGAAGAAGGGTGTAAAGAAAAAAAAGGCCCAAATAGGGGTCAAAGCCTAATCTATAAAAAAAGAAGGTGAAAGAGGACACCAAAGGAAAGTGTTCCCACTATGGTGAGAAGGGCCACTTGAAGAGGAACTGCGTGATTTACTTTGAGATCCTCAGGAGCAAAGGTTTCCTAAGTTTATTAGGAACTAAAAGTATGGCATATTCATCTGATTTTTGGATATTAGATTTAGGAGTCATTGACCATGTTTACAATTCTATACAGGGGTTCCAATAAAGGAAAAGACTGTTTAAAGGCAAGTTTCAAGTCAATATAGCGAATGGATCCTATATTTTGGCAGAAGCAATGGGAGTTGTTATCTTAGACTTTCCTAGTGGTCGTAGGTTATATTTGGAGGATATATATTACATTCCAATGGTCGTAAGGAACATGATTTCTATTTTTTTTAATAAAATTTAATTATTCCTTATATTTTGAAAATGTTGTTTCAATATATGAGAATAAGGATTTTATTTGTAATACGGTAATTAAATAAGGATTGTTCTTTATAGAATCTATGACAGGCATTCTAAACACCACATAATTAATAAAACTAAGAATATCCAATGACTCTAGCATTACGTCAATCAGAAAAGACTTGACAGGTTAGTGAAGGATGGGATCCTTACAGGCTTGAACAATGGTCCATTGCCCACTTGTGAGTGTTATATTAAAGGAAAGATGACCAAGGCCTCATTTCCTTCCAAAGGAAACAGATCTGAATCCACGTTGAACTTAATACACACTGATGTGTGTGGGCCCACGAACGTACAAGCTAGAGGAGGTTTTGAATACTTTATAATCTTTATAGATGATTACTCTAGACATGGCTATTGGTACTTGATGCACAAAAAGAGTGGGTGTTTTGAAAAGTTCAAAGAATTCAAAGCTAAAGCTGAGAAGCAGCTAGGCAAGCTATTAAATCAACTTTGATTGGATCGAGATGGTGAGTACTTATCTGGAGAGTTCCAGCAATTCGTAATTGACAATGGAATTGTTTCTAACTTGTTAGCTCTGAGAACACCTCAACAAAATGGTGTAGCTGAGAGGAGGAATAGGACTCTATTGAAAATGGTAAGATCAATGATGTCCTACGCTAGCCTTCCAAAATTGTTCTGGGATATGCCATGGAATGATAACTTATCTTCTTAACTTTGCTCCATCCAAATCAATGCTTAAAACACCTAGCGAGTTATGGACTGGATGAGTGCCTTCATTGAAGCATTTAAGGACCTGGGATATCCCAGCCCATTTTCTAAGGCCTAAATCCATAAAGATGAAACCAAGGTCAGAAGTATGTTTGTTTATAGGATATCCTAAGGATACACGATGGTACTATTTTTACAGTCCTCAGGACAGGAAGGTATTTGTGTCGATAAATGTGAACTTTTTGACGGAACAATTTGTGAGAAATCACAAAGGGAGAAGTGAAATAGTACTTAAGGAGTTAGCTATATTGTCTAAATCAAGAGTTGATTTGGATATATCAGAACAAGATGTCGAAATGGGTTCAAGAGTTGAATCGAAAGAGCAGCCTAAACGTCAAGTAGTGCCTAGACGTAGTGGGATGGTTATGAGACAACTAGATAGGTATATAGGTCTAAAAGAAGGTATAATTGCCATCTCAGGCCAAGAAGTAATACATCCTATTACTTATACATGGGCTATTAATGACGTTGATGCTGAAAAGTGGCTCAAGGCAATAGAATCAGAAATAGATTCCATGTATGGCAATAAAGTCTGGATCCTTATAGATCTGCCACTAGGTGTAAAAGCTATAAGGTGTAAATGGATCTTTAAAAGGAATAAAGGATCAAATGGAATGGTAGAGACCTTTAAAGCTAGATTGTTAGCTAAGGGCTATACTCAAAAGGAGGGTATAGACTATGAGGATACTTTTTCTCTGGTTGCCTTGCTTAAGTCCATCAAAATTCTTTTGGCCATAGTAGCCTATTTTGATTATCAAATATGGCAAATGGACGTCAAGACCGGATTTCTTAATGGGGATCTTGAGGAGACCATTTAACGACCCAACTAGAAGGATTCGTTGAGGCAGGTAATGAGCATAAGGTATGCAAGCTGCAAAGGTCCATTTATAGACTTAAGCAAGCATCTTGTTCTTGGAATATTAGGTTTAATAAGGCTATCAAAACCTATCGGTTCATACAAAACCTAGATCAGCCTTATGTCTATAAAAGGATACAAGAAGGCAAGGTTACTTTCCTTATTTTGTATGTTGAGGACATTATTCTCAATAGGAATTGTAACACCCCAACTCCCGCCGGACCCGAACCCGATATCGACAGTGATACCCGAATTCGTGCCCCGCGAGGGTG
>JAOTAY010000191.1:27262396-27272440 GCA_025629805.1 Erythroxylum baracoense | reverse complement strand
TCTAACTCTTACCTTTTTAATTTTCTTGTTGTTAGAAGAATAGATACTAATTTTCGCTATTGCATTACTCATCAAATCAAGTGCATTGTTTAAACTTGTAATCGTCTGAATTTGTCAAGAAAATCAAGAAGTTTTTGAAGATTCATATCTTAGACGATTTAACACAATTCAACCCCCCTTCTTATGTATTTTACATATCATACGTGATTTCTATATTAACAAGTGATTTACTTCAAACTATTTCCCCAAATCTTTGGTTATCATCACTTCTCATGAATGTATAAAGTTTTCATAAGATTGTAGCCAACTGTTGTTCCATATTATGAATAATTGTCTCGTATTATTTGATTATTCTCTAAACATCAGGCAATCCTTGAATGTCGTTAGTAGGATTACTTGTCATTGTTAGAATGAACAAGCTTTGTGAGATTCAAAGCTCTAATACCACCTAACATAGGAAATAGATAAATAAACACAAATTCAATACATAAATTGTAGGATAAAAATTCTTAATGAGAAGATAAATTTTATTGATGGAGAGTTATATTAATCTCTCTTAAAAGTTGTTTGAATATGTTTATATAAACCTAATTCATCTTAGGAAGAATTATAAACAAAATAGGAAACTTTAATTCATCTTCGGAAGAATTGTAAAAGAAATGGAAAACTCTAATTTTCCTTAGGAAGACTTTTAAAAGAAATAGAAAACTTTAATTTATTTTAGGAAGACTTCTAAAAAATCTAAGAAAGGAATCAAAGAGATTGAGTAAGGTTTGAAATAAGAAAAAATCGAATAAAGTAGGAAATTATTTAAAAATTTTACAGAGAAGGATGTTGGATAAGGTATGATCACATGCTATTCAATATTCCATTCTACCTAATCAGAAAAAAACCCAAAGAAGGATATTGGATAAGGTGTGATCATATGCTAGTCAATGTATCATTCTGCCTAAAGAGAAAGAAATGCAAAGAGGAATATTGGATAAAGTAAGATCATATGCTATTGAATAACCCATTATGTCTAATAATTTAAAGGCCTCATTATTAAAGAATTTTATGCTTTTATGAGAGCTTTAAAGGTAAGAGAACATTATTAAGTTGGGGAAGCATTTATTTTATAATCATTAAGCTTTAACGTATTTAGGAAGTCAAAGGCAATTAAGAATGAATATGCTTACTATATGGTAAGTTTTTATAGACAAATCCCTTTATAAATTAATGCACAAGAAGGGGAAAATGATGTAGTTGTTGATGCATCAAGTAAAAGGGTGGCTATATCAAAGATTTTAAGTATCAAGGTTGAGGGTCTTGAGTATTTGAAGGAGTTATATAAGAGTGATGGAGATTTTGGAGAAATATGGGATTTATTTTTAGTGAAAAAGTCTTATGATCATTTCTATGTATATGATGGGCTTTTTATAAAAACAAATTAACTTTATCTTTGAAGAACTTCACTTAGGAAGAAGGTGATTACAAAATTACATAAGGTAGGCTTAGTTGGTCACCTTGGTAGAGACAAGACTTTTAAAGAGGTGAGAAAGAGATATTATTGGCCGAAGATGAAGAGAGACATTGTTATTATTGTAGAGAGGTGCCAAATTTGTCAAGTTTATAAGGGGCATGCTTCAAATGCTAGTTTATACATATCATTGTCAATTCCTAAGGCTATTTGGGAGGATTTGCCTATAAATTTCACATTAAGGCTTCTAAGAACACAAAGAGGTATTGTAACATACCACTCATATAGAGCATAAGCCCGAACATACGAGAGGACATTTGAGAACAAACTCTATGAAAATAGTACATTTGGACAATGAAACTAACTCATTAAAGGCATCAAATATATCATAAGCATTCTAAATGTTCATTTCTTCCTATTTCATTCACAAACATAAAAGTCACATATGTCATTACAATTCAGAATCCACATATACATTATACAACTTTTTTTTAGTTCAATCTTAGTACCAAAAATATAAAATGAAGTGGGATGCTAATATACAAGACTTTAATTAGACTCCTCAAATTCAGCTGATCAGACTTTTGAGTCATTCTCGTCCCTAAAATGCAAGTACTAGACTTCTATTATATCATCTTAGCAGCTAGAACTCCCTTGAACTTGAAAAAAAAAGTTGAAATTTTGATGAGTTTGCGAACTCAGTGAGTCAACCATCATCAATGTATTCACTCAAATCAGATCATAAAAAAGACAAGTATATCAAAGTTTATCATACTTCCACAAGCCTATCATGTAAGCTAGCATTGCATATCAAAATACATCATCCATTAACTTCAACTGTAATTTACTATTTAAAAATAATTAAATAATTCATTTCAATTCAACCATTTGATACATGTAGGGATGTATATGCAAATGCACATGTGTTTCCATTTCCATTTTTGTTTTGTTGTGACTAAGTGCCTATCATCCCAATTTACTGTCCCGTGTCTGTTGTGGACACTGAGATCATTTTTGGCCCGTATCTATTATGGATACCGAGTCCATGTTATCTGAACCTGATGCTCTTTTTCATAATCCTGAGTTCAAAGCTCTTTTCTACACATCGGTCACTCTAGTCACAATTCCTTTATCTGATCATGAATTTCAATGTGATGAGGTACATCATTTTATATTCTATGTTTTCATTTCCTTTCATTTCTGTGTACTCATGCCACATATATCAAACTCCTCAGATCTAAGTCCGGTATTTATCAATCAGTTATACACACGTTTCATATTAAACATACAAAAACACATATAAATGAGTTTACACATCTAAGTTGACTCATAGTACGCTCCAAAAAAAGGTATTGCCTTGATATTTCAGTAATGTCTGGATGTTGACGATCACCTTGCGCGTCTATTGTCATGCAATACACACATAGTTCACAAATCACTATTTTTTTAATCATATGAATATACAATCATGCACATGTATATGTATATGAGTCATGTTTTAATGCATGCTTAATTGACTTTCCGGTTATGTATTCTTATATAAATATCTTGACTATTCAAGCATTATAGCTTGTATATAACTAGTTTAAAATAAGGTTTATACCTTAAGTAAGCTTGATTTACTCCAAAGTCATCAATCATACATTCACAAAATTTTTCTAGCAATATATATTCATACAATTATCCAATTCTCATTCATAATTACCTCATGCTCTTCAATGCTCCTTCATTCATGCCTAATACACATTACTCATATCCTTAAAATCATGTTTGCATTCATATGAACACCTTTATTCCTTTATCACATCACAATTTCCATATTTGGATACATTGATATCAAAACAGTACATTCTTTATGTTATGACATCAATTAACCACCTAGACTTATCAAGCTCGTAACCAATTAATCAAGCAACAATCTAGGTTCATTCCAAGCCTTAATAAGTCCAAATACACCAATTTAGAGTGACTTTTCCTCAGTTGATTCAACATGTACACAAGGCTGAAATTAACATTCCAAAACTAGGCCCACAATCGCGGGGGACCATGCCACGATCGTGACAGAAGCTCATGTAACAGGCCATGATCGTGCATTGTCTTTCTTCCCTCATTTCTACCCAAATTTCACATATTTAGAGACATCACTACCACTTGAATTTTTTCCAGAATTCATGTCCTTTAAAGCTACTTCATTTCATGCTAGTCTAGCTTCCATATTGGTTACATTAAATCTCACAAAAATCTGCTCGTTTGTTTCATTACCATTCACTTTATACCATCATACATGCAGTCCTAACTTTTCCAGATTTGAAAACACTTCATTAACACCTATCTTTAGCATGAATTCATCATCAATTATATTTCAAATCCTAACTTAAACCATCCATATAACAGCCCATAAACTACTTTTGTCATGCATCCAAAAATAGAATAGAAGATACCCCTTTTCATTCATCATTTTCAAGCACAATTTCAACACCAATAACATATTCAATCTATCCGTAAGCAGTCATCATAATTTTTGCTAACATATGCCACAATAGATCAGTATTTCGCTTACTTGTTCAACTCAAATGTCACCTCAATATATCAAGCCTGCTTTGCCTCACATGCATTCAAGATCATCGTAGGAACAATAAGGGAGTAGGACGAGTTTTAGTAGAGACAAAAAGAAGACAGCACAATATAGCTATCTTTATGAAGAAATTGACAAGTGTTTTGATGTGGAAATGGATAGAATTTAGAGCAGAAACTCAAGATGTGAGGGAGGTGTGGATTCGGCTATGAGAGGAAGGAGAGGGAAAGAATATAACAAAAACATTAAAATGGAGTTGAATGTGTTGGTCACATGGTATAAGTGTAAGATGAGTTTAAGGACACTTAATAAGTGTCTAAGCCAGCTACATGTCCACTCTTTGGGCTACCAAATGTCACTTAGTTCTTCTACCATTTGTCACTCAATTCTCTAATTCATTTGTCACTCAAGTCTATTGCCATATGTCACTTATTTTATAAGCTTAGTCATCTTAAATTTTCACATGTCAATGGTTTTGCTACTTGAAATTTTTCCTACTCTAAATGTACATTTTAATCCATCAATCTTCCAATTGTGACAAATAACTCCAAATTATTAATTGTAATCCATCAATTCTTTTTATTTGTAAATCAAAATACAAGACATTAGGAATTCACAATCATGTCATAATTATTTAGAAACTTTCATACCCCAGAACATGTCAATCGAGTGCAATTTTTCTAAATCAAAATTCATGTGTGTATGCTCATATTATGCATGTGAATAAAATCATATCCTAAGTGCACCAAATTCATTTTAATATGGTGTAATTAATGTGACTAAGTAATCTAACACTTTAACTCTCAGTAGTTTTGGAAACTAACTATTACAATTCTCCCCTCCTTGAGAAATTTTGTCCTCGAAATTCTTACCTAATTGATCAAAGACATGGTGGTACTATTTCCTCATGTTCTCCTTAGTCTCCCACGTAGCTTCTTCTCTTAAATAATTCCTCCAAAGGACTTTAACCAAAGGATTACTCAGTTTCTTAATTGCTTAGTCTGATATCCAACTATTTTAACCGGTTCCTTTTCATAACTCAAATTAGTTACAATCTCAACTTCCTATGCCAATAATATATATGTTGGATCTGACTGATATCTCTTGAGCATACTAACATGAAATACATTATGAATCTAAGACATTTCTAGCAATAATGCTAATTTGTAAGTCAATAGTCCAACTCTCTTAATAATCTCATAAAGATCGATATATCTAGGGCTTAACTTTCTCTTTTTACCTAACCTTAGCACTCCTCGCTAGGGCGACACTCTTAAAAATTCCTTGTCTCCTACTTGGTACTCTATATCTCTTCGATGCTGATCTATACAACATTTTAGTCTGTCTTGAACTGCTTTAATCCTACTGTGGATCAATTTTACCTTGTCAACGATATCTTGAATCAACTTTAGGCCTTCTTTATCCCAATACAAAGGTGCTCGACACTTTTTGCCATATAACGCCTCATATGGAGCCATACCAATACTACTATGATAATGATTATTGTATGCAAATTCAATGAGAGCTACATACTCATCCCATGCTCCTTGAAACTCCCAAACACAAGCTTTAAGCATATCATCAATAGTCTGAATAGTCCTCTCACTCTGTCTGTCTGTCTGAGGATGAAACGTTGTACTAAAGTTTAACTTTGTACCCAATGCTATCTATAGGCTACCCCAAAATCTAGAAGTAAATCTAGGATCTCGATCTGATACAATAGACACTGGGACCCTATGTAACCTCACTATCTCATTTACATATCTTCGAGCTAACCAATCTAATGTATTATTCTCTCTAATAGGTAAGAAATGAGCTAATTTTGTTAATCTGTCAACAATGACCCATATGGCATCATGCTACCTCGGAGTTCTCGACAAACCCATAATAAAATCCATTATAATCATCTTCGATTTCCCCTCTAGAATAGGTAATGACTGTAATTTCCCAACTGATTCCTAATGCTCTGCCTTAACTTTTTCGCATGTCAAACACCTGGCAACATACTCAGCCACTTGCTTCTTCATTCCTAGCTACCAAAAATGTTGTTTCAGAGTATTGTACATCTTGGTAATACTAGGATGCATAGCATAGGCTACTATGTGTACCAGATGTTAATGGTTTGAGAAAGGAAATTTTGGAACAATTAAAAATAAAAAAGCGACTAAAAGAATGATTATAAACAAATATATTCTCAAAACATCAACTAAAATCAAAAACGAAAATTAAACTACTAAAATTTCCGACAAAGGTGCCAAAATTTGACTGCACATGTTGAGCATGCTGCAAATTTTACCTGACTCTGCACACAAAAATTTGTAGTTAGGGTGAGTTGGGATCGAATCCATAGTGATTGTTCAGTTAATTTTCGTAACCAAAGTTGAATAATGTAAGGAAAATATAAAAGGGGTTTTTTGGATTTTTAGCAATTTAGAAATTGAAGTAAAAGTAAACTATCAAAAACAAATTAAAACAAGCAATAAAAAAAGATTAAACCGTCGAATATACGTAAGGCCCAGTTCTAGGTTTAATCTCGACCTAAACACGATTAAGCATATTTATCATCCTAATGTCTTTACAACTCTCTTCAGATTATCGATTGGAGACTAATAGAATACTCTCCTAATCTCAGTTTTCCTTTAAGTTGTGTTTAATCAAGAAATGATCATTAATTAAACCTAACTACCGAATAACCTAGGATATGATCTCTAGGTTTAATTTGGTAGCCGCATAATGAAGTGGAAAATGATCAATAAGTAATAACTTCACACGCTTGGGCTATATAACCTAAGTTATGTTGTTACTAACGATATTGGACCATTAAATGCTACTCACAAACATCAAAAGTAATGATTACGAATTACATTCAATGTTTTAACAATAGGTTTGAAATAAAACAATCAAAATAACGTATTAAGATCATTCATCCTAAAATCTAATCAAATCAACACCAACAACACAACAAACTGGAAAGAAATTACAACCTTAAAATGATAAAAATAGCTTAACCGTGACATGGCATCGATATTCCCGTTAAATCAGCATCGAGAAGCTAGCCTTCCATCTCCATTTTTATGCTCCAAGGGTGAGTCATCTTCTCCATACTTCGGTGGTGAGAAAAACAAAGAAGACCTAGCGCCTCCACCTCTGTTATATTTCACGCTTCTCTCCACTATTCACTGATGTGACAAATAAACCTAATGTCCATGCTACTATTCAAAGTCCTCTTCTTTTACTATGTGTTTTGAGTAAAACGTAGACCATGCATTTTGGCATTGAACGCAGATGTGTTGTGCGTTTAACGCACAATATTTGCGTACGCAAATGTTTTCGGCATTTAATATAGACATCTACCTTGTATGGTCAACGTTGTTTTGGCCTTTTTGCCCCTCACCAGTTGCTATTGTTTCATGCTTAATTTGTTGTCATTTTCTACTCCATTAAATTGATGCTTTTGCATAGCAAAAACATGCACATGCATTGCTTTCTATTATTCTTCTTCTTTGTGTTCTATTTTTCTTGTCTTCCTCTAATCTTTTAATTTTTTTCTTCTTACTCTATGAAGACAAGTGAAAATTAATCTTTGAAAAATGACCCATATATCATGCTTTCAACTCAATTGAACTTCTTTACTTCCGAATTGTGCCTAAAATGACAAATGAGTCCAAGTGAGTATCTTAAGCATTTTTAAGGCATTAATCACTAAGTGTAGTATATCAAATGAATCAAAATTCAAACACATATCAACCTCAGATTAACAAGTAATTTTATACCATATGTTGACTTTGATTGTTAAAATTTAAGCAATCTATGCATTGACAATAAATTCTACATTCTAAACTCTTTTGGCCTTTTATAAATTTCATGAAAGTCTTCACTCTTTCT
This sequence comes from Erythroxylum baracoense, assembly GCA_025629805.1. NCBI lineage: Eukaryota > Viridiplantae > Streptophyta > Magnoliopsida > Malpighiales > Erythroxylaceae > Erythroxylum > Erythroxylum baracoense. The sequence continues at coordinate 27,264,521 of JAOTAY010000191.1, read as the reverse complement.
AAGTATTAACTGGACCATTTTCGACGAGTCATCCAACTTTTAACCATATAGAAATACAATTATAAGTAAGTTACTAAATTGCTAAATGTAATTGAAGTTGTAAACATGATGGTAAATCAAAATTGACATACTAAGTTTGTATTCCACCAAATAATGAAATTGGTTAGCATATTGTGAAAACATTGTAAAAAGATATATGACAACATAATATTACAATAACTAGAGGGTGAGAAATAGATAGAATATGGTGTATGAGAATAAGTGTATGATTGTAGTCCCTAGAAATTCAACAAAACTACCCTTTAACCATTGCCTAATCTCACCTTTCTAGTCTTTATCAATGGACCAAAGTTTGGAGGATCTACTCAAATCATCCCAAGATAGCATTTTAAATTTACTTGTATGGATATCTTTAAATTAGGTATATTCATTTTTATAAAGCAAGAACTTAAAATCACTAGCAGTTTGTTTATGTAATCTGATATGTTATGTTACTTAAAGTTTTGAACTAAAGAAATTCCAAACTTATTTATAACATTATTTTTTTAAATTAATACTCCTAATACTTCCCAAGGATCTTTTCATCAAACCTTTTATCAAATACAAGAAAGATAAACATCAAAAGAGCAAATAGCATAAATATAATATTTTCAAAAGAACTCAAAATTGATATTTACATTGCCAATTTGTGGAGATCAATAGAGAGAAAATAAAAATATCAAATCTTTTAATTTCTAGTTTGTTGAAATGGGGGAAAATTTTGTAAATTTGACTTAGATAGATAGATTATAGGTTGTATAAACTGGAAAAGGGATCAGTTGAAGAATTAAAGTAGAGTAAAGGAGACATGTGCCCTTGGCCCAAGTGAACCTCGAGCCCACATATCCCATATCCACTAAACCAGAATAATCAACCCATTCTCGGAAAGATGTGCACCCAGTAGAAAATTTCCCCCTGTTTTATCTTCAGCAGTGAAAAATGAGTTGAAGTCACTTATAGCAAGCCACGAACCAGCTACATTATCTGCAATAATCATTAGCTTATTCCAGAGAGATCTCCGTATTTGTGGGTTAGGACTACCATAAATGGCACAAACATGAAAGCTGACAGAATTATAAAAATTAATGGATAGATGAATATATTGCCAGTCAAATTCAATTATGTCAACAATAAAAACATCTTTCCATAAGACCCAGATACCTCTTGAAAAGCCCTGTGTTTCTACCCTGAAGGAGTTTGTAAAACCAAGGCCAACTTTATTAATAATCATATCTGAGTCAAGTCCGTTAGTTTTTGGCTCCAGTATAATTATAAGATTGAGACAATGTAATTTAATTAGGGTTTGTAATGTTGCAATAGTAGATTTGTTTTTTATGCCTTGTGCGTTCCACTACATTATTATACTCATAAGACTTACAATTATATTTCATAATATCAACTTATTATCATATATGTCAACTTTACCAAATTTGCTTTAACAAAAATTGGGTATATGTTTTATAATATGATTAAAGTGAATGTTGATAAATAAGGAGATATTATGTAGATAGGAAACCAAAGGAAGACATATTAAAGAAACAACAAAAAGAATGGATCCTAAAAAGATAGCAAAAACAATGGAAGAAAGTGAACAAGATTATTGATAACCATACCTAACGTAGAAAATCTAGTTTGTCCAACAGTAAAAGATTTTAAGCTTTCTTTAAGGATTAGTTCTCTTAATTATGTATTATTAGTAGTTGATCTCAACTTATAACCCAAATTAGCACAATCTACAATGTTTGATAGCTCTTGCAGACATTTTAAATAATTGAATGGAAATTTAAAAATAACATTATAAAAATGGACAAGAGATGATACATAGCTTTGGCTCCAAATATCATATCAATAGATGTTGGGAACTATCAAGTTAATTGTCTTGTCAAAAAAGGGATTAGGGGTAAAGAGTCGTCTTTTTTGAACAAAGTACTTATAAGAATATTGGTACAAGATCACCTTAGAACAATATCAATCTGGAAAGTTTAAGAGTACAAACTTTGTAGGGAAGTCTGTAACACCCCATTATCCTAGGGTACGCACCGGGACGCCCGTAGGTCATTCCGACACATAACCTAAGATAAGGGAG
>JAOTAY010000191.1:27250670-27262296 GCA_025629805.1 Erythroxylum baracoense | reverse complement strand
CAGAAACACTTCCAATTATGCTAGCCCATTCAAAAAGACCAATTTACCCTTTTCCATAAGTGAGGGGATGTTACAAAGTCAAAGGAAAAAGTTGTCATAAGAAGAATACTCTTTGCACTAGTATCACTAAATAGACAAGAAACATAAAAAGAAAGGTTGATTCAGTTGTGTAGAAATGACTTACTTCATAAGAGTAAAACAATGGTGAAATACCTTACTTTCAGAAGAGTAAAACAATAAATGAAGTTAGAAATATGACGTAATTGTGTGTAGTTTTGTTGTTCATTTCCCTAGTGACAAGCTTTTCACAAGCTCACATGCAGAAGAGACTTGAGACAAGAGAGTTGTCTTACTACATCAAGTAGGAGTTTTGGTAAAATCTAGTCCAAAAAATGCAGTAGAAGAAGAATTGACTTTCAGACCTAACAACTCCCAGTAGAAGAAAAACAATAACTAAAACGCTATAAACATCAAGTTCATCAAAGAACAAAGCAAAACTTTATATAAACCCGTTAACTCATCCTTAACATACATTAACCATAAATTAACTGAAATTCCATAGCACAAAAAAATGGGAGAACACTTCAGAACATAAAAAAATGAAAGAAGACAAAATTTGAGAGAATAAATTAAATACAAGTGGTGAGAGAATAAAACAATTGTAGGTGGTGAGAAAAGAAGACAATTACCTGAGAACCAGATTTTGATAAGAGAAGAAGAACCCTTTTGAATAGGCAAAACATATATTGTTTTAGGGAAAAACACAAAGAATACCATGAAGACAAAAAACAAAGATGTTGGAGCATGAAGATAGAAGTTAGTACCTAGAACATGAAAACAAAAGAGGAATGCTATGAAGACATTGGAGTAGCTTGAATGAGAAGAAAGAAGAAGAAAAACTAGAGGAGATCAGTGTCTTTAGGTTATTAGTCTGGAGAAAATGATGTCGTTTTAGTGGAGAAAACATTATTGTTTTCATTTTTTTCTTTTTTTCACAGTTAAAAATGTCTTAAAAGCTTATTAGCTACGAAAATTATTTTGTAGCTAAAAGCTTCTTACTATGAAACTAAGTTCATAGTTGAAAAATGTCAGCTAAGAATATCAAATGTAGCCTATTCTAAACATAGCTAATAGTTTTAAAAAAATAACAAAATTTTTTATGTTGGAGGTACAACTTTAATAGGCAATGTATTTGAAATTTTATAGCCTGATGGTAACTTTTAGCTATGAATTTGAAATTGTAGCAAAAGAAAACATAACCAAAACTTATGTTTGTTGTAATGATTGTTACCCTTTTAAAATTTTCAATTTTTACAATTTTTACCTCATGTTTTATGTGAGTGTTAAGAATAATAAAATACACATTTGCTAAAGTGTGGAAAATATAAAAAAAACTTATTTTTATATTTTTTCTAAATCTTGAAAGTATAAAATTTAGAAGATTGGTCTAGATATTTCCAAATTTTGTAGGTTGCCTTAAAAATTGTTATAAATATGGTGGTAGAGTTCATTTGAGCACTCTCAAGGTCTATCACTAACATTATTATAGTGAGATACGTAATTATATATCTTTTATGGGTTATGTTGTACAACATTACAAAATAAAAAATAGAATATATTATGATAAATTATTAAAATGTCAAGATATTTAAAATAATATGCCCTAAAAAGAATCATAAACATCTATCCACCTATATATAAGAAATTAATTTTTCTCTTTAATTTTCTCTTTTTTTTCAAAATGAGGTTAAAATTTTGTTTAGCTAGATATGAGATAAGAATAATGATAATTTGTTGGTCTAATAGTAAAAGGTGACCATTTTAGAAGAGACAACCTGAATTTGGCTAATAAAAGCAATGACAAATTTATTGCAAAATTTTGAGAATTTAAGGCCAGTAATCGATTGGATATGATATTTATAAATTCTCCTCGAAATAAAGATCTAATGTTAGATTAATTTAATAATCACAAAGTGTGATCCATATTACGTTATTTGATTATAATATGAAGTGGGCCCAAAATTATGGTTATTGGAATTGTAAAGAAAATTAGAATCATTAATAAAACCTTTCCCTCTCCCTTCAGTTAAGTGACATTAATAGATATTAAAGAAACGTACGTTTTTGCACCTTTGACAAAGAACGAAGAAAAGGAAGAAGGTGAGAGTGGATAAAGATTTTACGTAGAAAAGGTGTTTGCGATAAGAAAAGGATTATATATATTGAGCCTGGATCAAGGTTAGTATTTATCTCTTTTCTTTAAAGCATAAATCGTAAAGGTGTCGAATCAATTGAGTCATAGATGATCTTGGGTGAATTTTATGCTTGAAATATTACTTAAAATGTTAAAGTTTAAATTTACATATGGTATCAGAGTAGATTATAACACTTTGATTTGCATTAGAGTTAACCCTAGAATTCATTGTAGCGATTACTATAGATTTACCATTATAGAAAAATTATGTATTGCTTTTGCTGTAATCTCTCAATTTAAACCATCTTGTTTCTCAATTTCTGCAGGCTATTGACAATTTAACAATCCCTTTATAATAACAAGTCAGAGATTGTGACAGCTATAGAGTTACTATTTTGTCTACATATGTTGTTGGGATAGCTACTAAGTTGGGTTTTTTAGACCAATATAAACCGATTCTAAAGACTCTAGTGGAACCATGTTTCCATGTTTCTAGGGCCCACCATTAAAGATTTGTGTTGCATTAATTGTTTACTGTATTTGTATGAACTCTATAAAAGCAAAAGGATTGTTGTTAAGTATGTACATGCAGTAATTATGGTTTGACTTGCTAAGTTTTAAATGGAATAAAAGCTGGAGAGAATAGTGTGCGTGAGTGTGTAAAATAAAAATTGAAAGAAAAGTTTTTATGGGACCACCATCAAAGGATTTGGATTTGTGATGCATTTATTTTTTGCTGCATTTGTAATTTGGAAAACAAAGGCTTGTAGTTCGTGGGCCTCATCATTGAAAAGCTTTAGCTTTATAATTGTAAAGAACTAATTGTTTGGAATTGGACTTAAAGTTTCCTGAAAAACATGTATGTGTGAGGTCTTCCATCAAAAGTCTTTAAGTATAATTTGTTGGGATTTACATAAACTTTTTTTGTAAATCAAAGGTTAAAGATGGTCAGTTATGCTTTGGTACTTATAATTTTTGGACTATTACAATCTGGTAATAAAAAATTGCAATTTTATCCCTTAAAGTTTTTTGGACTTTATTGTATCATCTTTCAACATTATAGTTAAATTCCAAAATTCATGTATACTTACGTAATTAAATGTTTACTATATAGAAAGCTTGTCTGTCACCAAAGTGACCTTATTTGAATAGATATTTAGACATTTAATTATGCATTCTTTCAATTGTTCATATTATATGATGCTAATAAATGACATAAAAGATGAACTAAACAATTGAGATTATTAATTATAATGCTAGGAGATCACCCAAAAGTGGATCATTGCTTATAATTAGTAACATTAAAGAGACTTATTGATTTACTTAGTGAATATGTTTTTATATCCAAAGATTACATGCATACTAACTTGAGTATGATTGACTGTTTATTAAAGTGTGTGTATATATTTTTTGGTGGTATCATTATAGATTAAGGATATGTATTTAATTATCACCCAAAGGTGAACTTAAATATATATATTAAAGTTTATTATTGTATGAATACGTTAATTGTACTCAAAGCATTAATATGTGAGTTTGTTTTTACGTTTGCAATTTTTAATAATTTGTTAGCTATGGGTAATGGGCTAAACTATGCCCATTGGTCTAAACAAATCCAAATTCAGTTGGGTATTATGGATAAAGACTTGGCATTAGTTGTAGGGAAGCCTACAACCTTTACTAAAACTATTACAGAAGTCGAAAAGACATATTTTGAGGCTTGGGAAAATTATAATAGGTTGAGTCTAAATTTGGTGCGATTGACAATGGCTGAAAATGTTAAATCATCAATGCCTCATACGGATAATGCAAGGGAATTGATAATGAAAATCAATGAGTACTCATAATTAGACATAGCTGACCAATCTATTATAGGAAGCTTGACGAGCAACTTGACGACTAAGAAGTTTGATTGGTCACAACCTATCCATGATCATATAATAGGCATGTCAAATTTGGTTGCAAAGCTGAAATCAATGGGCTTGGATGTAAGTGAATCCTTCCTAATACTGTTCATCATCAACTCAGTTCCTCTTGAATTTGGTGAGCTCCAAGTGAATTATAACACTTCAAAGGAGAAAAGGAACTTTCAAGAAATCAAAGTCATATTGGTGCAGGAGGAAGGGATATTAAAGAAAATGATGAAACACTTTGTTAATCTTACAATACACAAAGAAGCTAGCAGCAGAAAGGGAAAGCCAAGAAAGAAGAACAACAAGAAGGACAAAGCCCTAATGAAAGTTAATGACGGACAAATCCATAAAGAGTAGCGTTGTTTCTTTTTCAAGAAAGTTGGTCACCTTAAGAAAGATTGCTTTAAGAGAAAGGCTTGGTTTGAAAAGAAAGGTAAGTACTATGTTTCAATATATTTTGAATCCAAATCTTATTGAGGTGCCCAATAATACATGTTGGTTAGATTCAGGTGCAACTACTAATATGTCACATATTATGCATGGATTCCTTTTTATCTAAACCATAAACGGAACCAAAGGTAACTGTATATGGGTAACAAAATGAAGGCACAAATAGAAGAAATAAGGACGTACAAATTGATCTTAGACACTGATTGTAGTATTGATCTTAGACACTCATGTAGTCTTGATCGTAGTCATCAATAAAGATATAGGGATGTACAAATTGATCTTAGACACTCATGTTCCATCTTGGTGCAGTGACAAGTATTTTATCACCTTTATTGATGACTATTTACGTTATTGTTATCTCTATTTACTGCACGAAAAGTCTCAATCATTGTTCATCTTTAGGTGTTCATTAATGAGATAAAAAGGCAATTAGAAAGAAAAGTGAAAGTCGTAAGGGATAATAGAGGTGGTGAATATTATGGTAAATATGATGAGAATGGACAATGTCCAAGTCCATTTGTAAAATTTCTTCAAAGTCGGGGCACTTGTGCACAGCATACAATGCCTCGTACAATGTCCAAGTCCATTTGTAAAATTTCTTCAAAGTCGGGGCACTTGTGCACAGCATACAATGCCTGGTACACCATAATAGAATGGTGTAACTAAAAAGTGTAATCGTACTCTTATGGATATGGTTAGGAGTATATTAAGTTACACGAATGTACCTTTATCTTTATGGATGTATGCATTAAAGACAACTACATATCTACTTTATAGGGTTCCTAGTAAAGCAATTCTTGTGACATCTTATGAATTGTGGACAGGTGGGAAACCTAGTTTGAGGCACCTGCATGTTTGGGGTTGCCCAGTTAAAATAAGGATTTATAATCCTCATGAAAGGAAACTAGATGCAAGAACCATTAGTGGTTACTTCATCGGTTATCCAGAAAAGTCCAAAGGATATGTATTTTATTATCCTAATGATGGTACAAAAATAGTTGAGTCTAGTAATGCTAGGTTTAATGAAAATGGACAAATTAGTGAGAGTGGGGAACCACGAAAGGTAGATATTCAAGAGATTTAGGTGGAAAAGCGTTTACTCAGTGTCTCTTCTTAAGTTGTTATTCCTCTTGTTGTATCACAATTACATAACATATCTGAACAACAAGTTAATATTCCAAACTCACAAGAAGTGAATGTCAATAATGAACCAGTAAATAATGTGTAAGTCACAAATGATCAAGTAATACCACAAGAAATAGTATTACGAAGGTTTAAAAGGGAGAAAAGACTAGCTATATTAGATGACTATGTGGTGTATTCACTTGAGCACAAATGTGACTTAGCCATTGATAAGGATCCAATCTCATTTTAAAAAGCCATGAAATGTAATAATTCTGAGAAGTGGCTCAATGTTATAAAAGAAAAGTTAAAATCTATGGATGATAATCAATTCTGGGAACTAGTTGAGTTACCTGAAGGCTCAAAGCAAGTGGGCTATAAATGGGTCTTTGAGACCAAAAGGGACTCGAAAGGTAATATTGAAAGGTACAAAGCCAGACTTGTAGTCAAAGGTTATACTTAAAAAGATGGCATTGATTTTAAAGAGAACTTCTCTCCATTTTCAAAGAAGGGCTTTTTAAGAATTGTTATGGCATTGGTAGCTCATTATGATTTAGATCTTCACTAAATGGATGCAAAGACCACTTTTATGGATGGTGACTTGGAAGAAGAAGTTTATATGGATCAATCAGAAAGTTTTGTGATTGCAGAAAAGGAAAATACGGTGTGTAAATTAAAGAAGTCAATATAGGGTTTAAAACAAGGCTCTAGACAGAGGTATCTTAATTTCAGTTATACCATTACCTCTTATATTTTTATAGAGAACACTATTGATAGGTGTATCTATATAAAGGCCAGTGGGAGCAAGTTCAATATTTTGGTATTATATGTTGACGATATTCTTTTGGCTACTAATGAATTGAGCTTGTTACATGATGTAAAGAAATTTCTGTCTAATAACTTTGAAATGAAAGATATGGGTGAGGCATCCTATGTGATTGGAATAGAAATATTCTGTGACAGGATATAAGGATTATTAGGGTTGTCTCATAAAGGATATATCAGTAAAGTATTAAAGAGATTTAGGATGGAAAAATACTCAGCAGCAGTAGTTCCAATTTAGAAAGGGGATAAATTTAGTGAAATGCAATGTCCCAAGAATGATCTGGAAGAAAAGGAAAAGAAATCTATTCCCTATGCATCTATAGTTAAGAGTCTAATATATATTCATACTTGTACTTAGCTAGATATCAGTTTTATTATTGGAATGTTAAGTCGATATCAAAATAATCCCAGATTGGACCATTGGAAAATCGCAAAGAAAGTTCTTATGTACCAAAGAGTACATGCTCACATACAGGAAATCAGATCACTTAGAAGTAATCAGTTATTCATATTCAGACTATGCTGGTTATGTAGGCCCAATAAAATATACCTTTTGTTATATATTTCAACTAGCAGAACGGATAATTTTTTGGAAGAGTGGAAAGTAGTCAATCATTGCTGCTTCCACTATGGATGCCGAATTTATGGCATGATTTGAGGCCACTATTCAAGCATTGTGATTGCGGAACTTTGTCTTAGGGCTAGGTATTGTCGACAGTATAGCTACACCTCTAATAATTTATTGTGATAATTTCGCAACTGTCTTCTTCTCTAAAAATGACAAATATTCTAAGGGTGCTGAACACATGGATTTGAAATACTTGTCAATTAAAGAATAAGTTCAAAAACATAAAGTGTCAATTGAGCATATTAGAATTGATCTAATGGTAGCAGATTTGTTAACTAAAGGATTACCGCCTAAAACATTTACTGGCCATATTGAAAGGATGGGCATTACAGATATTCTTATTAGCATGAGATCATGTTATGTATGTACACATGTTTAGACGTTTGCTATTATTGTTTTGACACTTATGAATTCAACTAAAGTTATTTGTTAGTTGTCACATTATGTTGTCTACACGCATTATTTTATTGTGATGAGGAATTATGTTTTTAAGAAAACATTATATTTGAGAATTATAGTATTTCTCAATTACAATTATTTTGAGTTGAGATGATTGTGTGATACATGGAAAGAATCATGTCATTAGATGACTTGTGATCGCTATGATCCCATTATTTCTGTTGGGTCATCAAATCGTAACATGAGCCTAGTGAGAGATTATTAGATTAATTTAATAATCATAAAGTGTGACCTATATTATTTTATTTGATTCTAATATGAAGTGACCGAAAATAATGGTTATTGGGCTTATAAAGAAAATTAGAATCATTAGGGTTAATTAATAAAACTCTTCCCTACCCCTTCAATCAAGTAACGTTAACAAATATCAAAGAAATGTGTGTTCTTGAACCATTAACAAAGAACGAAGAAAAGGAAGAAGACGAGAGTGGATAAGGCTTTTGCGTAGAAAAGTTGTTTACGATCAGGAGAGGATTACACATATTGAGCATAGATCAAAGTTAATATTTCTTTTTTTTTCTTTATTGCGTGAATCTTAGGGTATGAAAATGTTGAATCAATTGTATCATAGACGATCTTGGATAATTTTTATTCTTGAAATATTGTTTAGAGTGTTAAAGTTTAAATTTACATCTACACCACATTGTTCGTAGGAGTTCAAATCTCAATATGCCCGTATCTTTTTTTTTATTAATTACCGTCTGAACAAGTAATATGGTATATTGTAAGAAGTACAGAAACCGTAGCAACCAACATTCAGGGTGTGACCACTCATAATGACATATACACATGGGCTAATTAACAAGACGTAATTCTTTATGTCAATGCCCACCCGGAAAGAATACAAGAAAGCCAACCATCATCAAAATGTGATTTGGTCCTACCGTGGTGATACATAAGTATGATTAGATGAAGATACAGAGGAGGAAGGAGTGACAACATCTGAACTTTCTGATGAATTTCGACAAAACGGGCATGTCCCGTTTACTCTAAGCCATTCATCTATGCAATCGACATGGAAGTAGTGATTGCAGTCTGGTAGAGTCCTTAGTGCCTCTTTGGGTTGATATTCTGATAAACATATAGCACACGTGTTATCGGTAGGCTTTGGCAATCGTCGACTTTCGCCAAGTATAGTTTTGGGGTAAGATTCTATGGTTAGTTCATCTAAGCCACTGGTTGAGATGGAGCGTTGTGGCACGACTGAAGTTCCCAGTTCAAAGTTGGAACGTTGCCGATTTCTGTAAGCTTTGACTTTGCTGAATAAGCAAGAAACAATACCAATGGCGCACATGAGTCCTGGTATTCCAAGACCTAGTGTTATGCCGTACTTCGCACTCCTTCGAAGACCTAAATGAGCACTAACAGACCATGTTAAGATCAATCAGTATAACAAATATTTGCAGAATATTATAACCTATATAGTCAAATAGTCATTGTGCTCGTTATAAATCATTATATTCTACAATTTCAAATTAAAATGAGCGATGGGAATAGTATAATATCCCTTTTGGACTAATTAGCGAAGTAACAATTCCAATTCAATGCTTGCTGTCAAACAAATATCAGCTATCATGCAAGAATTTGTTGTCAATTTCTGGGCAGGTTGAAGGTGACTAGGAAAAATGTGGTATTCTTCAATTTCTGGGCAGGTTGAAGGTGACTAGGAAAAATGTGGTATTCTTATTCCAATAGGTTGCAACAAACGGAAAGAAAATTCCTGATGGACCCTACTTCTAATTAGTATGCCACGTGGCGGTTTTCTCATCGAGCAATGTACGTGATTAGTCTTGTCGTTTTTGGAAAGAAACGATGCCGGCATCGTTAAGTAACGTCACTCACGGCCCATCAAATTACTTCTCCATTAGCAATAAGTTGACCTCGATCAATCCTTGTTCATCTTCGTCCTCCCAGCTTTCTGATTCTAATGGTTCATTTTCAAAGTTTAACCGTTCGAATTTACGCTTGATCGTTGAATTGTAATATAGATTATAGTTATCCTTCTATGTTTGCTATGACTCGTGCAACGATTTCATTTAGTTAAAGCCTTTATCATGCACAATTCACTCATTGAATTTGCTATTAATAGTACAAAATCGAATCGACATAAGGGGTATAAAGGATGTACCTTTGTTTTTTGGATAGGAACATCGCACAGCTAGACCTGTCACACTTTTGAAACTACAACTCCCACCGTTCTCTCTACACGATCGACAGTCTGGTGTCTTCCATTTCAACCTCGTCCTGCTGTCGGACCAACGTTCCCAAGGAACAGGAATCGAAACATCCTCCATTTCAATACAGGGCAACTGCGGCAGTGAGTCTATCCTTTTTTTGTCTACAGCCACGACGGTGTGGTTCTCGTCACTAAGACAACTAACGGGCCTCGACCAAGCTGGGACTGTGAAATCGGACGATGAACAGTTAAGAAAAGTGAAGCTCCTATCGTAGTCTGAAACAAAAGGTGACCCACTCAAATTAAAGGACGACCGGAGGAACATTTTCGGAAAACATCCATTTGGGTCTCTGATGTATACGGTCTGAGTAACGTAATTGATGGAGTGCACTATAAAGTTTCCGGCCTGAGGTAGAGTGAGGACTGACTTTAAAATAGTATAGTTGCAGGATAGTTTGAAACCAGGGTAGGTGCATCGACTGGAATCGAATCCGAAAGGGAACCGGACTTCAGGTCCGAATAAAGTGCACGTATTCGGAGCCCCGCAGACTTGGTCGCAAGTTGATACTTGCAGGATTGACAACAGAGAGAAAAGGAACATCAAAGAAGCCATTTTTTGTTATGGAAGAAGACAAGATACATGTCTCATTTTTGTTTTGTTTGGTATCTGTTATCGGGTTTTAGGAGGATTAGAGCCTTTTAGGCGACGGTGGGTTGTAGTAGGATGCGATCAAAGATGCTGCCTTTCTTCGCGAAGCGATTAAAGGTGAATGGGTTACTGACAGATGTACTGCCAAGGTCATTAGAGTATTTTTAAGGCTACTGGGCTCGGACAAGAACGGCGATTTAGACCATTTTGTAGGGTCGGTAAGGTAGGGTTTCATTTGGCGGAAGTATAAAATTCAAGGTAAGGTGGGGTTTCATTTGACGGAAGTATAAAATTCAATCTTACACATTAATTTATTCTTAAATAAAAACAAATCAAACTAATATATGGTTGGTCTGAATGTTTCGTATTAACCAACTGTTTTGATATTTTATCTCGGTTTCTGAGAAGTTCAAATGTTGAAAAACTAGTGTGAACTAATTTAATTAGTAAAAAAAAAAACAGGGAGGAGAAAACCCAGAATTGGTATAGAATTCAAAACGAGCTGGAGGTGTCGTAGGATTCATATCTAGACTAACGAGCTGGCAACAATTCTTCCGGTCACAAAATATAGTGGTATAATTATAATTTCAAGTCAACGATAAAGTAGTATAAGTATAACCAGTTACATGCGAGCAGACTAGTTCATATCTACCAAACCATCAGACAAAATTGTAATCATGTAACGTCATTTTTCTCAAAAAGAAAAAGAACATTTAGCATTGGTTTCTCATTTAAAGCGCTCCAGCGAATTGAAAAGGAATATGATAATTTCTGACGTACGTTTTATGAGGCTTGGACCGCTTGGTCTTGAATTTTAATTTAACTTAGTAATACGTATTTGACAGTTAAATTTTAGATCACTACTAATTACCACATCAATCCAAAATCATATTGGTACAAATCCCGTGCAATAATGAAAACGAGAGTGACCACTACCACTTGGTGCGTAAGTTGATAGCAAAGTTATAAATATCGTATCGGACTCGGTACCAGATTGAGTTCTGGAACAGAACTGTACCGATACCAATTAATATCGGATACTGTTTCGGGTAATTTTTTAAATTTATAAACAGTATCTAAAATTTTTAAAATTTACAAAATAGTCCATATTGATATATTGTACAGTTGTACTATATACTTTACTAGTTTACAGTTTACATCAATCATGCTTTCAAAAATCTTAATAATAAATAATAATGACAATTAATAT
>JAOTAY010000191.1:27227841-27243804 GCA_025629805.1 Erythroxylum baracoense | reverse complement strand
CATGTACTATAAATTTTTATGCGCAAAACTCACTATTCACAAATGCATGAGCATTAGATGTGTCGATTTGCCACACTTGGACCCGTTTCTCTGGTCCGACCCGTTCTCTGGAAACGGGATGTTACATCCAGACTCTTATACTAGGACTATAAATCATTATTTGATTCAATTCTAAGCAAAACCATAAGTTAGATATCAAAAAAATTTCTTTTATACATGTAGAATCCAGCTCATATAATCTATTGTCAATAGAATGCATGTATACTAAAGTTCTCATACTATTAGTCCTAGCAAGATCATAAAATATATAGAAAGGATGTTTAGGAACTGCCTATAGAGTGGATTAGGTGATATGAAAGGCTTTCCAAGGTCAGATGAAGTGAAGTTTGTTATTCTAGAAGGAAAGGAAGATTAAGATTAAAATCGATTAGAACAATAAATAAGGCACTAATGGAAAAAAGGATTTGGAGATTATTCAATGAAAAAGAGAATTTATAGGTGAAATGGATAAACAATGGCTCTAATTTTTGGAAAAAAAGACCCTAGCCAACTCCTCTTCAACCATAAAACCTATTTTAAGCTTTAAAGAGGTAGTAAGGAAGGAAATGAAGCACCTAATAGGTAATGGGGAACAAAACAACTTTTGGTTTGACAATTAAGCTTAACAAAGACTCCTTTATCTCTTACCAACTTATACCTTAATTCAACATACTTTACTTTAGGATTCTAAGGTTAGCTCGTTTGTCCTAAACAACTAGTGATTTTGTCCTACAAGGAGCCTAAATGCAATCTTTCATTTCTTCCCTACTTATATGCCTAATTAAAATAAAGAGGATAGAATTATATGAATTAAAGATTCTTTAAAGGGATTCGCAATTGGCTCTTGCAATAAACTTTTCACTACCCCAAATCATTTTTTGTATTTTTAAGTAAAAATTACCATAGTTGGAGATACAATTTCATTTTAAGTTACAAAAATCAATTGGTTTACTAATTAATCGGTTAATTTTCATTTAACAGTCTCATTTTCAATTAAACTTTAACTTTTTTTATGGGTAAGTATAGTCTCCTTCAATTTTATTTCAAATTCTTCAATTTTATGCAAAGTTTGACTTGTTTTATGACATTCGAATACTGGTTGAACCTTTAAACATTAAATCTTTTGTCTTACTAGTTTAACCTGTAGTTTCATTTTTAAAATATTGATTTGAGTTTGAATCATAACTACTATATTATTTTTTAAAAAAGTTATTTCCTTTTGTTTATTTAGTGGTCAATATTGTCTAAGTTAATTTAGTGCATCTTTATTGATTCATCTTCATAATTATGTAAGGTAAAACTCAATATTTAAAAGAAATATTTGAGTAAATCATCCTCATACAATACCTAAAATTTCAATTAATCATAAATTACCAGGCTTCACTTTACTTTGTTTAAACACTTAATGGTTTGTTGGACATTTATTCCTGAACATGCTTTTTTTAATGTAATATGCATTGCAAACATGTTAAGCATCTAAAACTCAAGTTTTATAACATCTATAATTAGGCACAATATCTCTAAAATAATTCTTTCAAGGTTAAATACATTGAAATTTTCTATTTTTTTGGTTCTCATATGAAAACTATCAATTGTTCTTTTATATTATCGTTTTGTTATCATATAACCCCTATATCATATTTCATTAGTTTGTACTTTATTTTTGAATCAAAATGATGTAGTATTATAATTCTTAAGTTTTAATATGACATCATTCTAATTCTATAAATGGATGACAAACTTTTAAAAAAAGCATGCGAATCCTTTTACCCTCACATTGTCCTTCCTCTTATCATTCTAGCCCAAAAAGTCAGGCTTCATCCTTTAAGACTTCCAACTTTCCCTTATTTCCTTCTTCTCGTTTGCCTTATCTATCTACACTTGTTGGCATTTTGCTATCTCTTAGGCTTCAAAAACCAATACCCATTCTAGGATCTTCTTTAGTCAAGACTTTGGTTAAATCTTAAGATAGCTCATTGAAAGATTCTCCTCTAAGTGTCATTCTACATCAAGTGGTTAACAAATTATCTTATAGCAAAGTGGTAGGGGACTCCTTAGCATTTGAAAATTTGAGTATATTTCTCCTCAAACTAAAAATGCCTCTATTATAGTGTCTCCACAAAATTAAGGTTTCTAATGCTAGAGCACATAAATAAAATTCATCATTGGTGGAATTTTTATAGAGAAGGGACTCTCTTACCCCCAAATTCAATATTAAGCTACCGTAACATAAGGAAGTTAGGATTAGAAAATCCACTTATGAAAAAAAGAATATGTATTCATATTTAGATTTGAAGTGAGGATAATGTAGATAAAATACCAGAATCAAAACCAAGTTATATGAATGATAAGCAACTAATGCTCTAGAAATGAAGATTGAGGATGGAAATGGATAGAGACAAAAAACAGCCTGAAAGCTACCTCTTCCTCTCCTCTAATAAAAATTTAGCACAGATGCAAGCTATACAGACAAGAGAGCCATATCACAGCTGATTGCTTCCAGGTGTAAAACAACAACATAATGTAGCTTAACTTCATGGGAGCATAATATGGTTTGGGAGGTAATCCTTATTCACACACGTATAATCCTAGGTGAAAAACCACTTGAATTTCTCTTGGTCTAATAATGTAAGAACTCAATTGAGAAATTAAGGCTCATCGGGATTTCACCAAGACGATTTTGGCTCATTGGAGTCAAAGATGGATAAGTTAATGGATGCACCGAATTCATATTCACAAGCCAAGATGAGATCCATAATAGGATGGAAGAAAATTTTGACAAATAGAAAAGAATTATGTTCTTCCATCTATAATCTGGAGGTTCAAATAGGCTAATTAGCCAATGCATTATCTATAAAAAGTGTAGGGAGTCTCCTAAGCAACAAATAAGCAAATATAAGGGAACAACTTAAGGCTATCACACTTAGGAGTGAGAAAGAGTTAAAAGAATGATAAAAAAAACAAGTTGAACCCCACCTTGTAGAAGACCAAGAAAAGCAAAAAAAGGATGAATAGAAGAATGAGGACCCTCCTTATGTTCCTCCTCCACCATGCCCACAAAAAATTTGATTCTCACAAAAACTTTTGAAGAATAAACTGAATGCATAATTTGTAAAGTTTGTGGAAAAGCTGAAAATATTGCAAATTAACTTGTCTTTTATAGAGGCTTTGGAACACATGCTCAAGTATGTGAAATTTCTCAAAGACATCTTATCAAGCAAGTAGACTTGGGATGACAATCAAACAGTCTCCATAATAGAAAGTTGTAGCTCCATAATTACCAACTACATGCCCTTAAAGTTGAAAGATCCAAAGAGTTGTAATATACCCTATGTAGATGGTAATTTAGAATTTTCTAAATGCTTATATGACTTAGGTGTAAGTATTAATCTTATTTCTTTGTCAATTTTAATGAAATTGGGGTTAGGAAATGTGAAGCTAACTTCCATGCTTATTCAGTTGGTGGATCAATCGATAAAGAAATCATTTGGCGTGGTAAAGGATTTGCCTATAAAAGTGGACAAGTTTATCATTCATATAGATTTCATCATGCTAGACTCTGAAGAGGATAAAAAATGTCCACTAATTCTTAGTAAGCCCTTTCTGAACACTAGAAGAGCTTTGGTAAATGTCTATAAAGGCAACCTCTTCCTTCTAATTGGTGATAAATAAGCGGAATGCAATATGAATAGGATATTAAAGAATTATAAGGAGGGTAGCTCGTTTATGAAAATTAATGTAATTTTTTAAAGAAGAAAGAAAGATTCAATTTCGAAAACTTTTAATGAACTATTGGTAGTCTCTTTAAGTAAGAATAGTTTCTACCTCCCACAATACAAACTGTTGGATTCAATTGAAGATTTAGAGAGTTTCATCATTCCTTATGTTATTGGCAGTTTGTTATAAAAAAGAGCATTACTAAACTTACTTAGATTTCTTAATTTGATCAATTATGTCCTTTTCATTATCTTACAATATGTAGCTTATTTACAAGCTACTAAACTTCCATATAGAGAAACGGGTGGAATCAAACCATTCATTATAGACCCAGGTTGAGGGTAGAAGGCACAGTATGTCAAGCTAATGACGTTAAACAAGCACTAATTAGGAAGCAACCCAAGAATTAGGATTTTTATTTTCAGTTTATTTTGTTGATACTTTGTTATTTTTATTTTTTACGTTTATTTTGTAGGGAGTGAATTGATGGATCTTTATTATAACATCTCGTTGCCCATGTTAAGGTTAGATTAGTAAATATGAGAGATTATTGAGAGATTAGAAAGTGCATTTCATGCTCATGCATAATATTACATGCACATACACGTGATTACTAAATTTTGCACATGAAAATAACTGTACATGCAATCGTTGACATTCCGGGTATAATTGTTATAAATGTGATTTTATTGAGAATTGTGATTTATTTTATTAAAATTTATTTGGAGAGTGTATTGAGTGATTTAGAATTTTTGGTGAATTTTAGGAAATATTTTCGAAAATGTTGAGTATTAATGGACAAGAAAAAAAAGATAATTGGCGAGTAAATTGATGAATGGAAATAGAAATAAGAATTTTTGACATTGAAGAAATGTGATAAATGATTATGGGAATTATTAAGAAAATGATATTGAAAATTTTGGAGACTTTTGGAGTAAATTTTGAAGATGACTAGGCTAGTTCAATAAGAACTTAGTTAAAGCCTTAGAAGTTAGATAAGTGACAAGTGTCAGTTGTCTAGTTTAAGTTTTGCTATGCAATTTCTTTTAAAAGACCAAGTACTGTATTCTTGTCTTCACCTTCTCCGTAGCTTTCTTCTTCAAGTTTCTTCATTTTCACGGAGTTTTTCATCAAACCTTCACCAAAGTTACAGCTTGCTTTTATCTAGTCATTTATACTCCCTCCTTGTTAGCTATTTCTTTTACCTCAAGAACAACCTAACCTAAACCACCTTCAGGATGATGTACGTTGTTACATGAAGAATTAGGGTTTCTTGAGATTGTGGAAGAATTTGAATTTTTATCAAGTAAGTATCTATAAATCTTTTTGGGTGAGTGATTTATGAGACAAATTTGGTGTTTTGGTTGATATCAAATTATCATGTAAAAATGTACATTTTCATGTTTACTATAAACGTAGGATGAGTTTAATGATATTTTTGTTTGAGTGTTTTGAGGATCAAGAGGTTATAAGATAGTGTTTAAATGATTTTTGGAATTGAAAAATCATTGAAAACGTGTATGAGAAGAGTGTAGAAATTAATGAAAGAAATTATTCATGTATGCTCTGTTTCACTAAGTATTATTCACTGTCTCTTCAAACCATCAAAGTCGCGATTGTGACAAAACACGATCGCAACATTCACCTCTTTTCACGGGCATGAGAGATGAGAGTCACACCTGTGAATTTTTCTACACCTGACCAAACTCATTTGAATATCATTTTGGTTGTGGAATGAGTTTCGAGATAAAAGGATAGGTTTAAGGTGATGTAGGGATGTGAGAAAAAAACAAATCAAGGAAAGGAATGCCGAAAAGAAAGTGTAGAAAAGCATGCAGAAAACATACAGAGTTGCGTGAAGAGATACATGCATGAGTTTCTATTTTTGATGTTTGTGTTTAATCATGGTTTTGATCTATTTGTGAGTGTGTTGAGCTGAATGGGAGTTGAAAATGGAGAATGTACAGAAAATTAAAGTGCAGAAAAATGAAAGATGAAAATGCAGAAGACGTGAAATATATACGTGAGTGTGATTTTCTGTTTTTGATGATTTTGAAAAAAAAGGATTTTTGGAGTTGTTTATATATGTTTAAAGTTAAATGAAAGTCAAAAATGAGGTTGAGATAAGTTAGAGATGTTAGAAAGGATAATTAGTTGAATGGAGACGACGAGAAGAATTACAGTAGTTCGGAAGAAGAAGAAGAAGAAAAACAATAGCAGGTCGCGATCATGTTGATGCACGATCGCGACTCTGCTCATTAGCTCCGGAATTCGCGATCGTGACTTTGCTGATTAAGCAAGGAAGTCGCGATCGTGACGCGACCCGAGAGGCTTAAGCAATTGATTTGGTTTTTATTGAACATTATTCGGTATTTTGATGATATCTTGATTTGTAGTTATACAATTGAGATGATTTTTGATTTTAAGTAAACTAAAGACATAGGGATACAATTTTTCTGAGAAATCAAATTTTAATTCTATCTCTAAGCATTTTAAAATCTGGCTTGAAATCAAACCTTGACCGAGGCTATAGTACTACCCAAGACAGAAATCATGTCCTGTAATTGTAGAGGCCTAATTAGACAAATATGTCTTCACAAAAGTTGTCAATTATTCTCTTAACTTTCAATTGAATCAAGTTTGTAATTTTTGGATATTAGAGTTGAGAGATATGAGTTGTACAATTTGACAACATGTTCATGTCCTAGCCAAATTGTCAAATGTACTCAGTCTGTGGTATTTTGAGCATAAATCATAGAATACTGAACCAATTGAATGATTTTGATGTCATTAGAAACTTAAGAGATAGGAGACCAATTTTCTAGAAGAAAGTGTTGCCAAATTACTGCATTTTTCTGGTCATAATAATCATGAAAAATTGACCCGAAGGTTTGGAATTTTGGAGATATTATAAGGAGAAATGAGAGTTTGGATATTGTATGGTCATATAATGTTAGAATAACATTAGTAAGTGAAATGTTGATATCAAAGTACAAAAGGCATGAGTATAATGGAAATAAAAGATGTTTCTATGATAGTAATTGTGATTCAAAGGAGATGAGTAATGAGTATCTAGTAAAAGTGAATGAGGATTGGATATTGTGAAAGCAAATAATGATAAAAATGAGAATGAGCATAAGATGTGAATTTAGATAATATACCTGGGATTGTCATTGATCATGCATTGTACATAGTTCATATACACATTTGTGCATAAATGAATACTTAAGATTGTGCAATTATTAATATGTGTGCAATGTGTGTATTGCATAATATTGATGTGTAGGATAAAATGTCCACATCCAGATGTTTTCAGATTTGGTAAGCAAATGCTAAGCCTGAGCGTACTGTAAGTCGACCTAAATGGTCTCATTTCATTGTTTGTTCTGATTTGAATTTCTACATTGAATGACTACGGTTATGATTATTATGCAATGTGAATATGATTGATATGAATGTGATTTACCTATGTTAATGCTGGACAATGAAGGTCCGAGACTTGATGTATGAATGTGATATTGAAGTGCTACTTGTCTATGAATGTGACGGAATAAATGTTGTTCAACAATTATGTTGAATGTCGAACTAAGGTCCGATGATAAATTTAATCCGAATATGAATATGCAATTATGTGATTGAATAAGAATATGAGAATGTGTTGCATTCCATTACATGAATGCATGAAACATAAAGGTCATTGTGACCGAAGTAGCCACCGAAAAAGAGCTTAAAGCTCAGATTGTGAAAAAGAGCTTAAAGCTCATAAAGTGTATAAGAGCCAAAGGCTCACTATGTAAAATGAGCCCAATATCCCCAATGGATACGGGATAGTTATTATTGATCCTAGTATCCACAATAGATACGGGACAGTTATAGGCACTCGGTCACAACAATAACAAATTGAAAGTGAGTCTCATAAGCATTACATATGCATTTGATGTGAATGATGTGAATAATTTGACTTATTTCTGAATGTGAGATATGTTTCAAGTGAATGTGAAATTATGTGGATATGTGAACTGTATGTGTTATGTAATTAAGTGAGCTATTGAGGATGGTCACTCACTGAGTGTGCAAAACTCACCCAAAAATTGCAATAATTTTTTTTAGGTTTAGAAGAGTTACCTCGTTAGGCTAACGGAAGCACAAACACTGCATTCGAGTAAGAGAAAAGGGTCGGGATTAGTTCGCGTCTGCATTTGTATTTCTTTATTTTTGCTTATAATAATTTTCCAAATAGGAAATGTTTGTAAATGATTTTGTAATGCAATAATAATTTATGAATTTACGTATTTTGTATCTATAATGGGCCCCAATGACTAATGAAATTCGGATTATTTGTTAAATGATTATGACCCTTGTGTATGTAAATGATTTCGTAATGTAATGATTGTAATTCTTGTAAATGAAATTGTCTATGAATAAAAATAGGTCTAATTTGTTTATTGATTTTTCGCAATATGCATGCATTGTTTCAAAAGAAAAAGAAATTTTTGTATTGAATTTGATTGACTGACTGATCTAGCATGCCACCCTTATGGGATACGTACTCGAATATCACTCAGGATGTCGGGTACGTGCCTTACGAGGGTGGGGTGCTACATTTATGGCATAGAGTGTCTCCAAATTTCATCACCAACAGTATCACTTCCTTAATCACCTAACTATTCTTGCTCTAACTTTTTCTTTATTGTTCTTTTTTTCTTTGTATTATTTTATTTCTCACATTAAGGACAGTGTGTTGTTCAAGTGTGTGGATGTATATGCAATTGCATATCAATTGTGTTTGAATTTTGCATTTTTATTATATTAGTTTTTTCATTAGGTTAGCATTGTGTGAAATTTTTATTGCATGATGAGAGCATTGTGTGAATATTTCAATGGCATGAATTTAATGGAAATAGTTTAGCTTTGAACATGGTCATTTAAATTGTAAAAATGTAGTAATTTGCTAATTTTGTGTTTTAAGTGTCTTTAGGATGATTATGCATATTAATTATGATATGACACTTATTCTTTCACTTTAGGGCACTTGTTCATATACATTTATAATTATGTTCAATAAATTGGTTAGCTTCATTAGTATCCTTTCATGAAAATGATTGACTAAAAAGAAATAAGGTAGGCTAAGAAATTGTAAAAAGAAAAAGAAAAAAGTTAAATAAAATAACTGTTCCACTGGCCTTTTTAAGAAAATTGGGTTAATAATGTAGCTAATTGAGAGTTGTGAATAGCTGAGTAGCCAAGGGCATTCATGACAAATGTTTGTCTTCACATCAAAAGGCTAGAATGACACTCCAATTAACCTAAATAAAAAACATGACCTAGTTGAGTAACCGAGAGACATTCATAACAAGGTGTTTGTCGTCCTATCAAAAGACTAGGTTATCGTTAAAGAAAATTAAAAAATGGCAATAGCAAGAATTTTTATAAAAAGATACTTAGTGATAGTTTGCCTTTTTGATTGACTAATATCAATAAATGTGTGCTTACAAGTACCATAGGTGACATGCTCATCGTAACGCTAGTCAAAATAAAATAACTAGACTACTACTGTTAACATCAGCATTAAATGCAGATGTTGTTTATGTTAAATGCAATGTTAAAAGGAGGACATGTTGACGTTTTGGTCAAAATTGACTTGCACATCGTAACGCTAGTCAAAATAAAATAACTAGACTACTACTATAGCAGTGGTGAGTCTAGGTTGATCTCACAGGGAGTGTTTGGTTAGCTTATCAAATGAAATTAATTTATGGATAGGTAATGGGGGGTTTTGGATTTAATAAGAAAATAAACCTAATGAAAACAATTTAATAAAACATGCGAAAATTATAAAATTAGGGAATTCGATAGGGATCTAGTTCTTTAGTTCAATCTCGGCCTACACCCTAATTAACCACAATTCATTGATTTGTTGTTCTTTTATCTCTCTTAACAATTATCGGTCGTAGATTAACAATAAGCTCTGTTAATCCTGATTTTTTCTTAGATCCTAGTTAATTACGAAGTGCTCGTTAATTAACCCTAGCTATCGGGAAACCTAGAATAAGCTCTCTAGGTTTATCCGGACAACCGCATTATAAATCAGAAAAATAGACCAATCTAGGCAATAATCACACAAGCTCGGATTGTTGAACCTATATTATGTTATCTCTAATAATTCGGAACCATTAGTTGCTACATATAAATCAAGAATACAATGTTTATGTATTGCATTTGATTCTACCAATGAGTTTCATGAAAAATGATTCAAAAGAGCATCTCATTCAATACCCAAATCCAATAAATACAAGATAACATAATCAATTCCTAATGAGATAAAGAAATAACAAAATACTAAAAAATTGCTTAAATTGGGTCGTCGGAGTCAATGTCGCCTTCGAACCGACATCAGGAACTTATCCTTCCATGAGTCTTTCCAAAGAAAATGTTTCAGCCCCCATAAAAATACCCCCAACCGAAACCTCTTTGGTTCTTCACTACACAAACTCTTTTCTCTTTACTGTTCATTATTCACGATTTGACAATTAAACAAAGATGGACCACCATTACTATTCACCTATCCTCTCTTCTCCCACAGCTCTCTTATGTTTCACTCATGCCACTCTCTCCATTCTCTATTGCCAGCCTCTTCACTATTCCCTCTTCACTGTAGCTTGATTTGATGAATTAAGATGAGGGTTTTTGGTCCACCGCTCCTATTCACTCAACTTAACCCTCATGCCAAATGTCTACGTTTCTTCTCTTGCATCCAACTTGCTATCTTGCGTTTTCTTCTTTGCTGTTGTCGTTTTACTTGACGTGCGTTGCTCCTTAGATGTTGCATTTTAGTCTTCTCGCATGAAACGAACGTTGCTTACGTCCATCTAGTGTTACTGGCACATTTTGCTATTGGTTGGGCTGTCGTTTTGGTCTTTCTCAGCTTCCCATTTGCACTGTCGTTTTATTTGGCTGGTTATCCACCTTTTGTGTATTATTTTTTTCTTTCTTGTCTTTTAATTTCTTCTTCTTGCTCCATGAAGACAAGTAAAAATTGATCTTTGAAAAATGGCCCAAATGTAGTGCTTTTAGCTCACTTTAATTTCTTTGCTTCCAAATTGTACCTAAAATCATATATGAATTAAAGTAAGTATTTTAAGTAATTTTATGTCAATAATCGCCAAATGTAAATGATTAAATGTATCAACAATAAACAGATATCAATAGGTATATAAATAATGTGTTAATATTTTGATTGATATGTATATTCAAATCAAATCATTTAAACATGAAAGGAATAAGTTAGAATGTTGGCATTTTTGAGTGATGATTTTTTACGTTAAGTTCATTCCATGAGATTTGAAGTCATTGTACCATTATTATATTGTTGTATGATTGTGTGTTTATGTATTTATGTGTTTTATTTGTTTATGTTGTAAGTTTTGCTTAAGAAAAAGAAAATATTTAAGTTTGGGGATGTTGATAGGTGTATATCATAGTGTGCTTTTATAGGTGTTTAACTGTGTTTTTAAGTGTTTCTTAGATGATTATCATATGTATAGGCTTCAAATTATGCTATTGTTAGTGTTTGCATGTGTTTCAATTGTTTGAGTGATTTAGAGCAGGAATTTGACTTTAATTTTATAATTCAAGGGGTGTTTGATGTGTTTGTGACTTTATAAAAATAAGAAATTGAAGAAAAGAGAAGAATTGGATGCATGCAACCAGGTCACGGTCCCAGACAACAAATTCCAGTGATTTTCAACTTTTCCAGCTCACGAGTTATTTTGTATTTTTGACATTTTGAGGCTATTTTTAGAACCAAATTAAGTGGGAAAACCCTTGAAAGAATTGTAGAAGCCTTAAGAACTATTTTAAGGCAAGAAAAACATGAAAAAACATAAAAGCCACCCAATCAAAAGTATATCAAGAGGAGACATAAAGAAGAGCTTCAAAAAATTTCCAAAATTCCATATCAATACTTCAATAAGTTTTTATTCTTTTCCCCTTTGTTTCTTTCATTTTATTGAATGTTTATTTGGATTTATAATATGTTTAATATGATTATGGATTTCTAAATCCATATTAGTGATTATTCTTGAATTATTTAGTTGAACTTTATTCTTGGTAAATTCAATAATCTATGAATGTTTATGATAATGATTATGTATATACTTGGTAATGAATTGAAAGAGTTAATCAAGTTACATTTGTTAAGGTGAACAAAAAGATTTGGTAACTTAATAGACCTATAATTATTAGAATAATGAACAACTGAAGAGAGATCTTAATTGTGACATTAATTAATTATAAGATTGCCTCAAATCTAATTAGATAAGTTAGGAATAGTTTTATGAATCGAGATATTACAACTCTATGATTTTCTAATTCAATTAAGGTTACTTGATTAGATCTTGAGAGAGGGAAATCAAAACTTTAGAGATCAAGGATCAAACATAAATTGAATCAACAAGATAAAGGAAAAACAAAATAAAGATAGAATAGGTCCTAAGTCTTTAAGTTTGATTAACCTCAAATTCATTGGCAGCTCAATTCTTCAATTCCTTACTTTTTTCGTTTTGTTAATTATTTTAATTTCAATTATTTATTTTCATTCACATCAACTTTTAGTACCTTAGACAAAGTTCTATTTAATTTTTAGGTGTCTAATAGTCCTCGTGAGAATAATACCCTTAACACTATAAGATACAATATGTATACTTGTGGTATTCAGAGTTTTATATATTATAAAACTCGTCAATAACAACCATATAAGTCTGGGACATTTAACCTATGCTTTATTATCCCAAATAATGTGTGACCAATAGTTTACCCCCAATGAATCAGAGTTATAATGATTACGTATTCCAATCTAGATTTTGGCTCTGAATTTATACATGAATAATCTAGTTGGCCTATCTAAATCGTTCATACATAAATCCAAAACATTAAACATAAAACAACATAGTTAATCCCAAAAGAGAGTTAAGACTAACATCACTAGATTAACCAATGCCTAAACATGTTTATCGGCCTTGATATTCTATTTGAACTAAAAAGATGAAGCTTAACTCCTCATATCTCTTCAAAGGGAAAGGAATATACCTCCTTTTATGTCTATAATGTCTTTATACCTTTTTTACTACTTAAATACCCTTTTATAGTGCAAAATTCAAGCTGTGTGGTTATACTTGGTCTGCTACACAGGCGTGCAAGTGACCATGTATGTTAATTTGGTAGAAATCATAGAGTTACACAGTTTTAGACAGATACATGGCCAACTTACAAAGTCATGTAAGTCTTCACTTGGGAGTGTAGCTCTCAGGGTTACTTGAAACAAGGTCTTTGTACACATTTCCATTGAGTTACATGTTCTCATACATGGTTGTGAAAGCCACAGTAACTTCATTTCTTCCATTATTTGTCTCATCATTACCCTAACTCATCTCCTTTTTACTTCATAAGGGTAAATAAGATCAAACATTGATAGAAAGGCTCTAAGGATGCAAATTTAGGTCATTTTGGTTCTTGTTCCTCCAACTTATACCTAAAGAAAAATATGAACCAATATAAGTATCTTAAGTGCAGTATAATATTAATCACTAAGCATTAGGGAATATATATCAATAATTAAGCACTTATCAAGTTTCCCCATACTTAGCTTTAGACAGCCCTCACGTAAAACTAAAAATCAAAATTAAAGAAATCACTTCCTTTTTTTCATATTTACCAAAATTAGATAGTCATAAGAAAAGAGGAAAAACTTTCAAAACCATGGAAAAAATTAAACATTCAATAATTTTACTCATAATCAATCAACAACCATTCCCTTCAAAAACTAAGCAATATAAGAGTAGACTTTAACAAGTTATGTTTAAAAATAAGTAAACCTACAGTTACACTCAAACACCTTTCATAGTCAAGACATTCCATAACTTTACAGATCATTTAGTTCTCCACCACTAAGGATTCTCATGCATAATTATGAATTAGAGGACTTTTCAAGGTTATAATGGTGCTAAAGTTTGAGGTGAGAAGTATCTAGATCATGTAGTTTAAAAGCCATCAAAACTAGTGAAGTACGAAAAACACTCAAGGGAGTATCAAGTGCAAAAATTAATATCTACTCAAAGTTAGGTACCATTGATATGATGAATGCAAAAACTCTGTTTCATAGCTTATATTCAAGCCTTCACACCACAAACCATATGAAACATAAACAATTAGAAGAAATCCACTATAATATTATGGTAAATAATACACTATAATATTAAAAAGTGATCCTTCATAACTTCTCCCTTATTTGCATCATAATCAATTCACCCATTCCATACAATTTTAGGAGGAAAGACTAACATGAATTACTTTGCAAAGCGAATAATTTTCCTCCTCAATAATTCTTTTCTTTTATTCCTTTTTCTTTTTATTTTTCTATAAAAACAAAATATAAAGGAACTACATCAATGATGGAACTCATTCAAAGGCTAAAACAATCACATTCCATCAATTATAACTAACCTATATATATGCACAACCTCACACTTATGCTCTTATTCATCTATAAAAATCAACAATTAGAAATGCTTCACTAGCTTTAAGGCTTAGATAAGACATTTTGTTATGTTAACAGCTCGTAATATGATGAGCACAAAAAATAAGTTAATAAAGCTTAAAAGGCTAAACAATGAGATAAATCATAGTGAGTTTTATAGGTTATAGAGTGTGCTTTTAGGTGTTTTCTTGAGTGATAATCATGTGTTTAGATGTTTTGTTTGATTATTATTGATTAGGCCAAGAATTTAATTTTAGTGCATGTTTCAGGGGATATTTAATGTGTTTGGTTGATGAGTGGAGACAGTAATTTTCAAGAAAAGATAATGAAGAAGTTAGACGAAGAGAGCAGTCATGCACAATCGTGCAGGAATTCATGATGGAGAGATGAAGACTCTTTGTCATGATCGTGTGTATTTACACAATCATGATAGAGAGCGCATAAGTAGTGAGGGCATGATTATGCATCATTTATGATAGTATAAATGCCAAAATTCTTGGTCTCAAGATTTTTGTATTCTTTGGTAATTTGGGGCTATTCTTAGAACAGAAAAAAAACATAGAAACACTAGAAAGACCCTAGAAGAATCGAGAACTATAAAAGGAAAAGAAAAAACATGAAAAGAGGTGGTTGGAAACATAAAAGAATAGATCGAAGAGGGAAAATTCTAGAAGAACAAAAGTTGTAGACTTTTCCAGTTTAAGGACAAAAAAGAGAAGACATCTAGAATTCAACCTTCTATTATTTTCTTTCCTTCCGTTATTATTCTTGAATTTTAATAACGAATTAATTGAGATTTATAACTTTAGTTATAGATTGCTAAACTTATTTTAGGGATATCCCTTGAATTATTTATTAAACTTTACATTATCAATTTAATAGAGATATACTTTATGGTGTTTATTCACCACAACAAATTGGGTTTTTAGTGAAAAATTTAAACGTCGCTAAAGAAAGAAAAATCATCTCAATTATTCATGTGCGACGATTCCATTTCATCGTCACAATCGTCGCTGAATCTTGGTAGCAAAACAATATTAGCAACGTTTCACAGAAGTCGTCTCAAAAACATGTTTGCGACAAAAACAATTCATCAAGAAAACTTATTACCGACGATAGAGAGGAAAGTCAGTAATGGTTTTACGTGACGTTTTCTTTTGGTAGATAAAAGTCTTTTCCCATGAAACCTTATGCGTCAGCCATTATTTTTAGTGACGATTTGGTTTTGATAGCAAAAAACTTTTAGCTACCAATTCTTCCTATAGGGAAATGTTTTTAAAGACATTTTTTAAACATAGGTAAAAAGCTTTTGTGATGAACTAGGTTTGGTCGCTAATATGATTTTGTGATGATTTTTGTTTGGTAGCCAAAAAGTTTTAGCTACGAAATGTTAGTTGTAGCAAAAACTTTTTACCAACGTTGTTTATACGTAATGAATTAGTTTTTGTGACGAATTTCATTTCGTAGCTAATAGTATTTAGTGACAAAATTTAATTTTTAATTTAATAATTTTATAATTTTTATAAACAAAATTATTTTAATTTATTACAATTTTTAAGATTTTTTGACGAATTTTTTTGATAGCTTGTATTATTGAGTAACAAATTTTAATTTTGAAATTTATAATTATTATAATTGTTAAAAACGAATTTATTTTAATTTATTACAAATTT
>JAOTAY010000191.1:27187453-27200684 GCA_025629805.1 Erythroxylum baracoense | reverse complement strand
TTGTGTTTGTAATTGAATATTATATGAACAAATCAATTATTTCCTTTTCAATATATTGTATAAATTATTGAAATGAAGTTTGTAATATTTTTACAAACTTTAATCAAATATTAATTTCAAGTTGAAATATGGCACTAAAGAGAAGACAGAATATTCCGGGAGTAAGATTCAGACCACAATTTGGAGGTAGCTACTATAGAGGTGAAGGATCTCATAGTGTAGCAGCTGGAGATTAAACACCTCCTCCCCCTCCACTTACTACACTGGCAGATGAGGTTATACCATCCACCACTCCTACACTATCTACTACCCTTATACCGATAGAGGTATCAGGGGTTAACATTGTCGATGAAGAAGACAGTTGCCAGCCTGGAGCTGAGGGACCAGATGGACAAAAATACATCACAATTGTCAATAATATGTAAGTGAAAATACATGAATTTATAATTAAGTTATAAGTTTAAAATTTAAAAATGGTATAAATTTATTGTTTTTATATTAGGGTATTTCCATCTGGACCCTGTTCAAGAAACATGACATCGAAATTTAAGGAGAAGATTAATCCTGAAGGCTATGTATGGAAGAATATCTTTCAGACGAAAAAAGAATTGTACTATCACGAGTTTGAGGTACGACAAAAATTATTATTTTCTTTTTTAATTAACATTTTTATACACTAATTTGATAAATATTAGTACATCAAAAGTATTTATCGAATTTTTTTCCTTTTGTTACAAAAAGAATTTTTTTGGGATTCTCAATTTGACGGGATCATCTATAGAGTATGCGAGAGATGAGCGCTTACATGTTATCACGGCTTTCTTGCTGTGATACGCAGGGCGGGTGTACGACCACCTTACATTTATGAAGAAATATGGAGTCGTTGGCTACAGTATTGGACATCACCTGAGACCATGTCCGTTTTACAGTGTAATTCAACCAACGAACATGAAGGACCGGAAGGAGAGAGTCTTCTCGTATATACAGGAGGATCTATTGCCCACCAAGAGCATATAGAGAGACTTGTAAGTGTCTACAATTTACAGTTATATTCTCATTTTTTCTTTACTGTATTTTAATTAAATTTGATGTGTTAAAATTTGGAATGAAAATATGTGTTTCTTATTGAGAATGATAATGTTATAAATGTCTGGTGCCATATATGGTTGTGTTTTTCCGTTTTTTTCTTTGTTCAACAGGGGGTAGATATCATAAAAATAGAAGAAACTCTGTCAAAATTTTTATAAATTTTAATTCACTTATTATTAACATTTTATTCTTATGTAGAAAAAGTCTATGGGCATTAGGCCTACACCACGTCAGTTATTTCTGTACACTCACACTAAGAAGCATGACGGTGTGACATTCATCAACAGTCGTTGTAAAGAACTCAATGTATGTGAAATTTATGGTTTAACATTAATAATTCTTAATAATTATCACTTAATAAAATAAACATTGCTTTCTGATAGGACCCAAATACAAGAACGCATTGAAAGGCAGTCTTAGCAATCTGAAGATGTCGATGAAACTAAAACTTATCTTCATGCAGTGGGTGGTAGGGATCGTCGTGGGAGAATATTAGTTTAGGTTCATTTGCGAACACATGTTATTCGTAATACTCCATGTCCAGTACAACAACATCTCGTAGGCAGTCCACCACCAATGAAGTGCAAGAACTTCGGGGCACAGTGCAGACATTGACGCTTCAGTTGCAACAGTCAATGGAACAACATCAACAGTCGATGCAGTACATCACTCAGCTCCGTAAGGAGATGGATGAGATGAAGGGTAAGGGTAGCACCTCATCGCACCAACCAAAGCATCCACGTTCTCCAGATCAATAGTGCACTTTTGGTTGTTTAATTTGTATTACAAATACTTATTATGAACAATGTAATGTTTTTATTATCAATTAAGAAATTTTAACTTTTAATCATCAATAAAATTTTCTATTTATGCAAATTAAATGTATACTATAAATTTATAACTGTTAAAATTATGCATTAACCATAATTTAAATATACTAACGGTATATATTATACGTTTTAAAAAATATTATTGTTAATTTACCGACGGAATAGATTCCATTAGTAAAGTTATCTACGTTTATCGACGGACGTTCAATTCGTAAATCTGTCGGTAATCACGGATGGAATAACCAATTCTGTCTCAATTTTTACCGACAGAATAACATATCAGTTGGTAACCTTCTACCAAATTTACCGATGGTAAATTTCTTACTGTCGGTATATCTATTGATGGAATATAACCTACCATCGCTAAAGTGTACCAACGGTAAGTGACATAATAAATTGTCTATATATTTACCGACAGTCAAGTTATTACCGTCGGTAAATATTAGCTACGGCTATTTCTACAACTTCTTTGTCCGTCGGTAAAGTCCGTCAATAATACGTCTTACCGATGAAATATTTATGTTTTCCGTCGATAATTTTTGTCGCAAAATCGCATTTTTCTTGTAGTGAAACCAGAACCACAATTTACCTACTCTCAGTATTTGAGCAAAGTTGTTCCATTACTTAGATCACTTTAGTTTTGATGATCCCCACTTCCATAACTGTGTCTTTGAAGGTGCTGAGGTTTCTCTCGGACCATATGTTATACACAACAACAGATAGAAGATGATAAATGTGTTGAGGTCAATGTTTCTGTAGCTTTGGGGTTGGTTAAACCAATATAGAATGGATTGAAGATTTAATAGGTTTGGAATGATTATCTGAAAGTGGTTGAGGTAGTGTAACCACACTGATTTTGAAAAGGAACATTCAAAGAAAAAGTAGGTAGTAGATTCATTGTCCGAGGAACAGAGTGAGCAATGGTTAGGAACATAAGTATAAAGTAGCTGATCCCTTGTTTGTAGCTTAGTAAGGAAAGCTAACCACAAGATAAAGGCATACCTTGGGTTTATACCTTGGGTTTGTACCTTTATGCCACACCAATTTATACCAAGGTACTCTTGGAGAAGGTTTGTTTAGGTTTGCTAATACGCAAAATATCTTAAAGGATGATAGAAATAGGACCTTAGCATATTCAAGGTAAATTATTTTTTCTAGTTAGATAAAGACTTAGAATAAACCTAAATATATGAAGTTAAAATATATTATAGTATATATTAAATTCTACAACTTGTCTTTAGAATATTGGACAACTACTAGTCTTAGCTACTTAACAAGTATAATTAGAAGACATTTATGTCTTGATGAAAACACAATTATAATGAAGGTGGTAGAATTTTTGCTAGAATATGTATAGATGATGATACAAGCTCAACATTCCCCGAATTTTTGGAGCTTTTTGATTTTCAGCTGATTTCGTTGAATAAGCCAACCCACTAACTGTTAACCAAACAAAGGGTATTAGTTGTTTGACATAGTCAAACAGCTAAATACCTTCGAAACGCTAGTATATGGCTTTTCAGCCATCTACCAAATGGGGGCAATGTTCAGTTATTTGACATTTGCCTTATTCAATTCGTTTGTATAGTCTTCTGATTCTCATCCTCCATATGGAGTAGATGGTGGAAGCAAAAGATGTTTTAATAAGTGTTCCATTCAGTTCTCCTAGCTTAGTCTTGGTAATGATCATATTAAGTGTGTAGTTGTAGCATATTCATTATCCTACTCCAGATTGCCTTGGTGTAACTACATTCAAAGAATAAATGATTTCAACCCTCTGTTGTATGTTTACATAGAACACAAATAGGATCATTATAACTCTCAAACTATCTATCCGTGGTTCTGAGTCTATTTTTGATTATCAGGCAAAAGAATATTGAAGCTTTCGGGTTTAATGACTGTCTCCAAATAATATCAAACCAAGGAACCAGTTCAACATCTCATAAAAGTACCTTATGATAGGAGATATTAAGATATGTACCTCTTGGGTTGTGCATTCAAATAATGTTATCCTCTCCCATTTTATCAGGAAGAGGAGGCAAGCAATTTGTGAGTAAGGAGAATCCTCTAAAATTGCCACCCTAAATCTCCATTGTAGATGAGTGAGGCCCTCACATTGAGTAGTATAGGTTTTAGAGTTATGCTATTGCTATTCTCTAGATAAGTGGATTATAGGACGTCCAATTATCAAACCAGAACCAAATGTTTATACCATCCCCCAGCTAATGCTTAATGTAATAGAGGAGATAGATGACATACCATGTGCTATATGTTACCGTTATAAAGTGCATTTGTTATTTTTAATGAACCAAGTTGACATAAATATGTTAGATTTATTTAAATGTCAGTAATAATTAGACTAAATTCTTAATGATTTATCCTTAAAACGCAACATGGTACTATGGGTTTATGTTGATTTAAGCAGCACAAAATTATGGGTTTGTTGTTTAATTAAGAATTCATGAGCTTAACGAACCTGAGAGGGCCTTAGAATAAAAGGAAGTTTGATATTATTTATGTATTTCAATATTAGCGGAATTTTAATTGAAAAATATTACATATATAAAAATTGGTAACGGACATTAAAACAAAAAAGAAAAAGGAAACGTAGAGGAACTATCGCTGCTTTTTCATGATGATCGAAATTAGTACAGTGTGAGCAATTCCTTACCAAATAAAGTTTTTGTATCAAATCACAAAATATGGTAAGCAAATATTTTGTCATTTTCTCAATAGAAAATTATGAACTTGTTAGTTAGCTAGTAGAAAAATCAACCCTCTTGAAGCAAATTCTACGTAATAGTCCAACATGTAGAAATAGGGCCCTCTTAGTCCATTAAATACCCATATCCTCGTGTTCCCAACCGTCACATGCACTTGATCTTTGAGCCACTCGCAGCCACACCTAACTCCCCCAAAATTCATTCGTTACCAATTTCTCGTAATTCCCAGAAGCCACGGCCAAATTAGGATTGTTATTACAGGAACAACCTAATTCGTCGAATGGGAAATTGCTTAAAGATAAGCATGAAAAGGCGAGATGAAGACGAAAACATGGAGCATTACCAAGAAGATTGGAAAGAAGCATCTGATGGTGAGCCATCTGTGAAGGAAAGTGGTGGACTGAAGGTTAAGATAGTACTTACGAGGGAGGAGCTTGAGTGGTTGATGCTTCAGCTACAGGTTAATGAAAAAAAGAATACGCTTGAAGAGCTTTTGAGAGAGATAGAGAGAGGTAGAGAAAAGGTTAAAACTACTTGGAAACCTTCTTTGGAGAGTATTAAGGAAAGCCATGAAGCCGTAGAGATGGAGAGATGAATCATTCTTAATTTTTATTACAAGCAAACTGACCTACTTGTTGTTTCTTTTAAGTTTCTTTCTTCTTTTCCTTAGCTGAGATCATGACCCAAAATGAGCCGAATATATGTAATTTTAATGAGGGTATGTAATTTTAATTGGGTTTTGCTGTTTTTGGGTATTGGAATAAGAAGGGTGTTTGTTCTTCATCACCGGGTTTATGGAAGTAAATGATGTTTCTACTCATTATCTTTCTTTAAAATTAGACATTCTTATTGTATTGTTTTTATTTTAGAGACTGAATTGCCTATGTATGATAGTTTATGTAGTGCCACTCTAAGGCCAAATGTGAAATAAGTTAAAAAAGTGGAGAACATTTATATCTAGTCTAACATCAACCGTAATTTTTTGCGAGTGATGAGAGGTCTAATGCGGAGCTTTCAATCTGTGGAAGTCAAAATTTTATTGGAAGGCTTCAACGTGAAAAGAAAATATTCGTGTCATTTAGCACAATTATTGTTACATCACATCAGTGCTACCTTGCCAATTGAACAATAATGAGATCCCAAGCCGCCAAATTACATGATATCTTGCGGGTGGGGGTTGGGACTTTAAGTAGGCACCTACATGGTAATAGCGAGTTAGGACACTTTTTCGGTTCAGATCATTTTTGTTCTTGTTATTCTATGCTTATCATAAAATATTTTATGGGTATGAATCTATTCAATCTTTGTGGTTCCATTTATTAAGTAAATAGATGCTTATGAAACACAGAATAATAAGAATGGTGATCTGTTATTCACTTTTCCATCGTCCAGTTGTTACTTGTTGGTTGGTGAGAAGACAGTTATCTTACGTATAACCTCCTAAAAGAAATACATAGCATAACTGTCAAATAAATTATCAAAATTACGATCCCACGTAGCTAGTAAGTTGGTGGTAGAAAGGATCTATCATTCTATAATTCTTGTGTCGAGGCGCTTGATGGTCTGAAGGTTTTGGAAAAAAGGCTCTACGGAGTGCAAAGCCTACTTTTTCATTTGTGTCTAGAAAAACACATAATTAAGTCGTCAAAACAATGTGTTTATTTCCAATTTTCACCAGCACATTGAACCTTACAAATTTCTTTTCCATATTCAATTGATGTGAGCCTTTTAGGTACCTCAGAAAAAAGTGCAGCAAGATCCACTAAGGTTTCTCCAAGTACTAAAACTAGCTAGAGCACAAAACTAGCATCTATCCATAAAATGACAAGGACAAGAAATATTTGAACACCATTTCCTTGCTCCTATGTTTGCATATTTTTATTTTAGAATGTTTAATAGAATGAACTTTGCTCTTCCATTCTAGATGTTCCATCTTTCTGCTAAGTCTTGATTGATATCTAGTGTGAAATTTCCAGTAATAAGAGTTTTTCTTGCACTTGATATTGTCTCCCTCGTAAAGGAAAGAGAGTCCTTACTTTATTTTGGAGAACATTCTATTATTCCTCTCTATCTAAATTGTGTAGATTGCATAACTGAATGATGTTCTAAACACCATAGTGCAATCCTTGCCCTTAAGCTTGGTCTTGCTAGCCCATATGATAGTTTGCCTAATTGTTAGCTTAATATTGCAAATTGCATAATTGTCATATTAGGTGTCATCTTAAATAAGATATGATCAAAATTTTCTTGGAATCTATTGTGGAAGAGACAACAGTATTTGTTGCTAAAAGAGCCAAAATAGAGTTTATCCTTAGGGCTAAGATGTTATCTTATTGCAAGCTAGAGATTAAAAGAAGCTCTAGGCAAGTTATAGTGATGCCATACTAGGTCAAACCAAAATATCTTAGGAAGAGTTTCTCTAAAGAATACAACACAGAAGCTATTAGTGAAGGAGCTAAAGATTCAATTCTTAAAGGATGAAGCCTTATGGAAAATTTGACCTAAAGCTAACATTTCATGGTCTCTAATCCAAATACTTAAGATAAAAGCTAAAAGTAAATATCAAGCACATAATCAAAAATGGAGAAAGCACTTGGCTATAATATGACATCTGGAATCCACTTAGTCCCCTGCATCTTTATCCAAATGCAATAAATATGATGAATCACCTCCCAACTTCTGACAAGTTAAAGCTCTTAATCAAGAATAACTCTAAGTTGTAGACCTACCATTAATTAAGAAACTGCTCCACCGTCTTTAATTCTATACCTAACTATCAGCCTAATACAAGAAAAAAATGACAAAATCATTTGACTATTCATCCATTTCTCCTATAAAGATTCTTGATCATCGAATAGTTTCCAAATTCTTTTAGCTGAGCGGACTTTATTCATGATTATGATTACTTTAAGTCCTAACGCCCTTGTTATTTATGGGGGTGGGGGTGGAGGATGAATTGGGTGTTTATACAAGTTTAGGAAATTTTATTACTAATGTACTTAAGTATCAACAATCAATATAAATATAGATGAAGAAATTGTTAATATAAATTAATAAAATTATTGAATAATAATTTAAAGAGGATAGGAAAAAGAGAATACAAATTGATTTATAGTGTTTTGGCAAGCAACCCTTGCCTACATCCACTACCAAGACCCTTCTTGAAATTTCACTATAATTCTTTTCTAAAGACAAAGAATATCCTTTCTGCAATCTTACTCGACAAAAAGGATTCTTTGACAATCTTCTGCCAATGTAAAGAGGAACCTCAATCCCACTTAAATCACCCATGAGTACAATAATATAATTCTTCAAAAAAAATCTTACAACTTAAATAACTCACTTTATTACTTGATAACTCTAAAGATGCTCACTCATACAAATATGAGACAATGATGCTCAAATGATTGAATAACACTTAAAAAATTGTGTGTCAAATATATTCAAATGCTTATTGATGCTAAAACCAATGAGAAAACACCTATTTATACTGTTTTATGGCCCTTAGTAGTTGTTGGAGCCAAGAACTAGCAGTTACAATTGCTATATGTAGTGTACTAGATAACTATTATAACATATTGATTGACTAGTATGCATTTAAAACACCAAATTTACTAGCTATTGAGACAATAGTCGACTAGTAGGCATATTGATTGACCAATATAGCACACTGATTGACCAATATATCAACCAGTTATGATTAACACTTTCCAAAATATTTCCTAAAAAGTGTTTGAAAGATCAAAAGGTTTTTCTATTAAAACCAAAAGTTTCAATGCATTTGAAGCATGTAAAGACTTAAGTAATGTAGTTAAATTAAATGTTTATGTATAGTGAGCCTTTTATAACTTAAAATTAACAAAGTAAGATTACAATTAATAATAAAAAATGTAAAATGATCTTGATGATCCTTAATGTTCTTTTATGCTTGGTTTGATCTTTATTTTGACGATTGCAAAGTTCAACTTCTCTTTATCAACTTTATAAGCTATCTTTTATTAGTTTATGGCTTCATTTTGTTCTTATATTACTTTTCATCAAAATAATAAACTCATTATTTGTAATTAGGTTTTATTATCTTCAAAATATTGATTGGATCCTCCCTTCGTTCAACAATCTTCCCCTTTCTGAAGATGATAAAAAACTTGTGATGTTATACAACAAAAATAAAATTAAACACATAAATAACTATCTATATCAATATAATGATTAGTTTTCTGTTAATTCATGCATAAGATATATTTCAAGTTATGCATAAAATATATTTCAATATCAACAACATAATTTAATATCAAGAATGGAAGAGATATTCAATGTAAAATAAATATCCATAAATTTGCTGAAGCATACCATATAAAGTGCCAGGAATACAAAAATGACAAAACGATCATTCCCTCTGAATTTCATCACTCCCTTTAAGGCTAATATCCCCAATATTTCTCCCCATTTTAAAAATGCCTTAATACAAATTGTTGTGAGCTAAGCTATCTTGGTTAAAAAAATCATAATGAATTTGAACAAGATTGATAAACTTTCTCAAAGGAAAAGACTATTAAATATTTAAAGAGTCAAAATAATTGTCTAAAAGGTCAACTTTGATATAAACATTCTAATTGTTCTAATTTTAAAAAATCCTTAATTTCAATAATATACCTAATTTGAAAGATTCAATTAAAGAAAATTCATAAAAGAATGTACAATTTAAAGCTTTAAAATCACAAAAATAGAAATATAAAAAATCCCTAAAAGTACCACAATTGAACAAAATTAAAGATGTGTTGAAATAATTGAAAAAGAAACCACCTTGACTTTTTTTTACAAAGTAACTCTGAGAGTGTCGTATTTGAAAAGATAATTCTTAATTAAGAAAAATTTAGAAAATTACCAAATTTGAGACCCAAGAATGAAAAAATTTTAATTTGATGAACCATACTTGATTATAAAAATAAACTTAAACGACTTATGTATTTATATAGACAATTTCAAAGACCTAAACATTATTTTCAAAAAATCATAAATTTTAGGGGTTCATTTGAAGAGAATGTGATTTTTAATGATCTTTAACATGAAGGAGAAAGCAAAATTGAAGATAAGGTAGTTAATTTCAATTAGGGACATCGTTTTCCAAGAAAAAAATGGGTAGCTTAGGTTTTTGAAAGGTATAAGCAAGAAAAATAGAAAAGAGAAGGAGAAATTTCTTAGAACATAAATATTGGTTAACCATAGAATTACACTGGTCGATCAATGCTTGTCTCAGGTTAGATAGATGAAGTATTTTTCAAAATTTGTATTGAAATCAATCCATTGGTTGACTATAGAGCCATATTGGTCGACCAATGGCAAATGTGGTCTACTAGTATATGCAGTTAATATACAAACTCACTGGAAGAAAAGGTTTCTGAAGAAAGGAAACATTAGTCGATTAGAGGAGTGACCAAATTCCTTATAAACTCACTAGAAAGACATTACTACTTAGGTGAAGTGATGTTGATCCACTAGATTAGCAACCAAGGTACTAGCAAATTTACTAGGAAGCAAAAGGAATTTTAGATATGGGGAGACTAGTCGACCATAAGAGGGCATTATTTGACCATTGTGTCTGTATAGATGACCAAACAAACAATCAAATAGTTAAAAAACTCACTAAAAAGCCAAAAAATAATTTTTAGACACACTAATTGGCTTAGGATATTGGTTGATCAGCATGTTCTAAAGGCTAGACAATAACCTTAAATCTTAAATAAAAAGGTTAGAAACACGTAATCAATCAATTAAATATCAAGAATGAATTAAAACAAGTAAGGGGATCTCCTTATCATATAGAATTTTCGTCAAACATAAATAATTCTCATTTGATTATGCAAAATCTATCCTTACTTAATGATTTACAGAAAATATTAACTAATTGATATAAATCCTAACTTAATAATCTCATTTTGCACATAGTCTCTAAGTTTAGGTACTAAGGTTCACACTATAAAAATAATTATTAAAAATCTTATTCATAATGCAAATCCAAAAAATCAACAATAATGATTTATACTTAAATTAATAAATAAGAGCAATATGTGTAAAAAAAATCTAAAGTATGAACTAGTTACCTTTTAACATCACTTATAAATGATTTGAATGAAGATTTTTCTTAAGTTTACAATTTATTAAATGTATCTCATCCTTCTTATCATTCTCAATTAGTTGTACAATTATTTCTTGAAGAGTCTTTGATCATTCTTGATTTCTTTAAGGACAAACTTCTCCATATTCTATATAAAGGTTTTAAAGAAATTTCTTAGATATAAGAAGGTTATGTTCATCAAGATTAAAAATATAAACTCTTAGAAAATAACTCAATTAATAACTACCATTTCTACTACATACTATTTTCTCTTTACGAAACCTACAAACAAGCTAATCAATATGTTTTAGGTAGCTAAATAAGCTTGGTTCATTGATTGTTAGGCTCCTTCTTCTTTTTAACCTACATTTTCAAAATCTATCAATATGTCTAAACTTACTAAAAAATGAGATACCATGTTATATAAGAGATGATGATGTATAAATGCATTACTAGTGTTTATATATAATGAGGAAACTTCCTTTAGACATTAAAGGTGTTGGATGGTTTCCTATAGTAGTGAGATGAGCTGCCATGATTATGTACATAATACCTAATATGAATGAAGGCTTGATTTATACTTCTTTGGGGCCTACAAAGGTGTTAATAGATTTACATGTTATCATATAAGTTATGCCAATTCTTCTTTAGAGAGTATTAAACTCTATGTCTAGATTTTGAGTCATATATGAAAGCCTGATGCTTTTTTCTTTTAGAATTAGTCCTAGTGGATGTAGCATGTGCATTCATATGCTTATATTTAAATGCTCTATACTCATTTATTAGATTAGTTAATGATTCTTTATTATGTAAATATTTTCCCTTTACAAACATGGTTCTAGAATTGGCTTCACTTTTATGGTTGTATCTTATACCATGTCTGTCATTGGAATTCTTTTGAGCTCCTAGTAAGTTTTCTAGTTTTTCACTCGCTTTACACTACAAGAAAAATGGGGTTTAATGACAAAAATTATTGACAGAATATGAAGGTTTTTCGTCGGTAAGCAAAGTTAGCGACGAAATTTACTGACAAAATAAGTCATCGGAGAAATGGTCGTA
This sequence comes from Erythroxylum baracoense, assembly GCA_025629805.1. Classification (NCBI taxonomy): domain Eukaryota; kingdom Viridiplantae; phylum Streptophyta; class Magnoliopsida; order Malpighiales; family Erythroxylaceae; genus Erythroxylum; species Erythroxylum baracoense. The sequence goes on along the minus strand of JAOTAY010000191.1, from coordinate 27,188,868 downwards.
GATAATAATGGATGACAGAGTATCGAGTTTCCATCATAAATTTACCGATAGCCAGCTCCTATTTAGTCACTATATTTAGCAATAGTAATTTTTACGTTGTCGATAAATTTAGCGACTGCAGATTTGTTTCGGTCGATAAATTTAGCGATAGATATGTCATTTTCGTCAGTAACCTTACTTATGGATACCACAATCCGTCAGTGAATTCACGACTAACTTTACTGACAGATATTGATGAGTCGTCGGTAAATTTACTGCATTTTTAACAAAGGTTGGCTGTTTATCAGTAAATTCACTACATTTTATCGTCATATTTTATTTTCCGTTGATAAATTTATTGATATTGTTTTTTTAAATTTTCCCTGCATTGAATTTTATTTGATAGTTATGATTGATGTATAATTTATACAGTTATCAATTATCAGTTGATAATATTTTGATTTGTTTCTACGTTTAATTTGTTAAAACAAAAAATTGATTGATAATATAAAGTAAAAATTGTTTTAATTGATAATAAAAAAGTATTATTTATAACAATAAGTATTTAACTCATACAAAATGACTACTACTACACTATTCATTTAGTAAATATAGATGCTCTGAATGTTGTGATAAGGTACTGCCCTTCCCCTTCAACTCATCCATCTCGTTACAGAGTTAGGCTATATACTCCATCAACTGTTGCAACTGAGTTGCTAGTGCCTGTACTATGCTCTGAAGCTCATGGACTTCATTGGAAGCAGACTGCCTACTATATGTTGTTGTACTAGATGTGAAAGATTGCGAATGACATCTTTCTGCAAATGAACCTAAGCCGAAGATCCTTTCACGACGGTCCTTACTACCCACTGCAAGAAGATGAGTTTGATTCTCATCAACATTTTTAGACTGTTGAGACTATCGTTGAATGCTTTCTTGTATTTGGTCATATCAGAAGGCAATGTTTATGTTAATAAGTGATAATTGTTAAGCATTAATATTAAAGCATAAATTTAACATACATTTAATTCTCTACTTCTAGTGTTGACAAGGGGTCACACCGTCATGCTTCTTAGTGTGAGTGTGAAAAAGAGCTAACGAGATGTAAGCTTCCTGCTCATAGACTTTTCCTGCATCAGAATAAAATGTTATAAGTAAACTATAACTTACAAAAATTTTGACAGAATTTTCTCTATTTTTATGATATTTACCTCCTGTTGAACAAAAAAAGTAACTAAACAACATAGCCATATATGGCACTAGACAATATATCATTCTCCATAATACACATATTTTAATTCCAAAATTTACACATCAAATTAAATTGAAAAACATCAAGTAAAAAAATCAGAATATACGTGTAAAGTGTAGATACTTACAAGTCTCTTTGCATGCTCGTGGTGGATAATAGATCCTCCCGTATGTACGGGACGACT
>JAOTAY010000191.1:27174654-27186570 GCA_025629805.1 Erythroxylum baracoense | reverse complement strand
ATTATTGAACTAATAGATTCCTAACATATTTCTCTACCTCTCCATAAAATTTTGGTATCCATTGGGGTTGATTCAAACAATATTTATGGAGAGAAAGTGAGGGAAATGACCGAAAGAGCATGAATTGAATGTTTTACTAAACATACTTCGGTATTTTAATCATATCTTGACCTGTAGAACTCCGACTGAGACGTTTATTATTTCAAAATAAACTAGAGACATGGAGCTACAATTATTTTGAAGAAGTCAATTTGTGATTCCACTATCTGAACTAGTTTTGGCTAGAGAGAACCGATGGAAATAACCTTGTAGGATAATACGTTCACGTCTTTTGATATTCCGGATAGTTGGGATTCAGAAACAAGGTCCAACACAAAATGCCTCCTTTTATCTCTCTCCCTCAATTGCCTTTGAAAAGCATCTTTTATATGGAATTATAGGGTTTTATTCAATGCACGGTCTGTTGCAAGGTTTTGCATCAGACCGTGCATAACTAAATTCTCTAAATATTGTGAAATTGCAATCTTGTGAGACTTGCACAGGAATGTGCAAAGTGCATCCCTTTTATGCATCAAATCTTTGTTTTACACTCTGAATTCTTCTCGTTTATGTCCAAAAAGGCAATTATAATATGTATACACACTCCAAACAAATTAAGTACCAAATATATAATAAAAGTACAGAATATCAAGAAAAAATACATCAAATATGGGGTAAAAATATGATCAATTATCCATCTATCAAAATTTAATCTCTTATCTTGAGGTTCCCACTTTTCCTTGAATTTGGGTACCTTCTAATTATCTAAAGTTTTTGTTGGAATAAATGGGATATTAGAATCTATTTCGCAAAGGTCAACACTTTTGGCCATTAGAGAAAACCTCATCTTAGTTTTCCAATAAAGGTAATCATTCCCTTCAAGGAACAACTCTATACTAATACTTAGTCTCTTTTGATTGAATGATGACGATGATGTTCATAAATATGTCAATAAGATCTTTACTATAGGATTTCATTAGAAATTGTATCCTAATAAACCCATTCTACACTACTTATTAGTTCCTAGTGGCATCCAAGAAGGTAAGGGGTGAATTGGGTGTTTATAAAATTCAAGAAAATTTCTATCCAATATACTTAATTAACAACAATGAATATCAATATAGATGAAGAAATTTCTTAATATAAATTAATAAAATAATTGAATAATAATTTAAAAAGGATAGCAAAAATAGAATATAAACTGATTTATAGTGGTCTTGTAAACAACCCTTGCTTACATCCACTCCTAAAACTCTTCTTGAAATTCCACTATAATTCTTTTTTCAAGGCAAATAATAATCTTTATATAATCTTACTCGATAAAGAGGATTCCTTTACAATCTTCTTCCAAGGTAAATAGGAACCTCAATCTCACTTGAATGACTCCTAAGTGCAATAATATAGTTCCTTAAACAAATCTCACAACTTAAGATAACTCACTTTAACACCTAACTCTAAAGATGCTCACTCACATAAATATACGACAATGAAGCTTAAAAGATTGAATAATAATTAGAAATGAGTGTAAAATATACCTAAATGCTTCTTAATGCCAAAACTAATGAGAAAACACCTATTTATAGTATTGTATGGCCCCTACTATCCGTTGGAGTCAAGAACTAGCTATTTCAATGGGTATATGCAATGCATTGGTTTCCCAATACGGCATATTGTTCGACCAATATGCATTAAAAGTACTAGATTCAATAGATGTTCAAACAATGGTCTGTGTATAGGTATAGTAGTCAACAAATATATCAACCAATGTTACAATAAACTTATAGTATATCACGTTTAACAATTTAACCTATATTAGTCCTATACAGGTTAACTAATCAAGCTTTAAAACATTATTTTAACAACTTAAAATGATTAAAACCAATTTGTTTAATGCAATTATGATTTAAGTACTTCCAACAATGTTCCCTAAAGAGTGTTTAAAAGATCAAGAGGTTTTTCTATTAGAACTAAAACCTTTAATGCTACTTGATGAATGTAAAGACTCATCTAATAAAGTGAAATAAAATGCTTATACATGGTGAGCCTTTTAGAACATCAAATTAACAAAGTGAGATTATAATTAATGATAAAAATGTAGAAGGACCATTATCATCCTTGATATTATGTTTTTCTTGGTTTGATCTATATTTCAACAATTGTAACCTTTAACTTCTTTATTAACTTTATAAGCTATATTCTTGAGTTTATGGCTCCATTTTTTTTTATAATAATTTTCATCAAAATATTAAACTCATATGCAGTAATTAGGTTTTGTTATCATTAAAATATTGATTGGAACCTTCTTTGGTATAGTGCTTGAGATCCTAGAAACAATAGTGGTATTTTAAAGATGATTTTATAAATGATAATAAATTAGAAATTGGTTTGTAATCTTACAATTATGAGGGATTTTGTAGTGTCATAATTAAGAAGGTAGGGATTTTGAATTATGAAAATAAAGAAGATAAAGGTCTTATTGAATTCTTTAAGAAGTTTTCTTGAGGAGAAAATTCCATCATTGCCTTAGTAACTGATTCTCCCACTAGATTCTTAGTTTTTAAAAGGGAAAAACATTAAATCTATCAAGGTATTAGGCTTTACTAACATTCATACTGAATAGGGCTTCTTCTACAATAGCACTCTAAAAAAGGAAATAGTAAGTAACAAGGTTCGTTATTCTGTCGTTGCCTTCGGGGTAAAGGATGTGATAAATTTGGTAAGGAAATAAAGCCTTTAGAGCTTCTAAGAGACTTTTTGAGATATTATAGGACCAAGGCTTAAAGGTTCTATTGTTTATGCCAAATGACTTCCAATTTATCCATGAGTGAAAATTTTTTGTTGGAATTTTTTCCTGTTAAGAATGAAACTGTGGAAGAATTTAATATTTCCATCTCACTCTTTAAGCCATTAGACCCTAGATCTTTGTCTAGGTAGTGAGTTATGGTTGTTATGAGCTTTGATGGAATCACTAATAGAAATCTTCTTATTTTTTGCAAGGATTTTATCCCTTTGTAGAGAGTTTGAGATGCATATTTGCAAATTTCTTCCTAGTCACGTTGACAGATTGGAGCATCAAACCCTACCCTAAGATTGATTTTCTTGAGCTCTTATTTAATGGCCTTAAAAATCTAGTAATGCATTTGACAGATTCATATCCTTATACCTAAATAGAAATCCCTCTGATGACTGTTTCATTGTCAAGGCGATTAACTAAAAAATTACTAAATCTAAATAAGGACCTTTTTTTGTAAATTGATTCATTAAGTTAGACATCAATAGGATGTGATTAGACATCATATGAGAAAAATATTTATAAATGCTATTAGTATAAAGGGATGCTATTAGTATAAAGGGATGTCTAATCAACATTGATTAGAGATCATTCTAAGTTTTTTCTTAAGGAGAAGTTTGAATTATTACTTATGTCTCCAAGTGAATTGATATCACTTTTATCTAAGGTCCTCTATGCCAGTAATAAAGAGGTAATTCCTAAAATTAGCTACATAATTCTTAGTTTTTGAGTACTATTCTGATTCATAGGAGAATAGAACTTTATTAAAATACTTTAAGACAAGCTAAGGATGGTTGATAGTGACTACAAGTTAAGTAATATCCTTCCATAAGGCTAGCTTAATAGAAGTTATATAATGAGTATAGATAAAGGTAATCTTAGTTAGGGTGTTGCTAAAAAGGTGTCTGAGATATGGATAAACCAGTTAGAGGCATTATTATGTGATTATGGTTGAAAGGTACAATGATTCTTCCATTGTAATGATATTGGTGATTAGTTATCACTTTTCTAATTATTGTTGAGGAACCATAAGCCTTTCTTGGAGGAATTGGATCTTATTTTGGTCATCAAAAGACCAATTAAAATAGGTTTCCTGATGAGTAACAAGTCAAAAAAGGCTTATTATTTATTTAACTTGTTTATCTCTCTAATATTCCAATTGAAGATTGACACTAGTGGGGTTGGGGGTTTTTAGAGGAAGTATATTTCTTTTTCCTACCAAAGGATCTTTTAAAACTTATAAAAGGAACATTTTTACTTGTATTAAAGACTAAGTTAGGAGAGCTTGAGTATGCTTGGCTTTGTTCTTCTAGGGAGTGATTTTTTTGTTAGGTGTTAACAAAGTGAAAGAAACTAGGATTATCTACTGTTGAGACACCAAGCTAGCATTAGGGACATTACCTTCATAACAATTAAAGAAGCAACTCCTTCTTTACTATTTCTAAATATCCGTGTTGTTAAGGTTGCATATTAGAGGTATCCATATTAACAACATTGGTTTTCCCTTTAGGATCCTCTATAATGACTCTATTCTCCTTATTGTTAACTTTGGTCCTTATTATTTCTTAGTAAGACCCCAATTTGAATCTTCTGCCATTATGCTTTTAGAAGCTTGAGCTATGATTTTTTAGGGATATTTTAGCTTCAATGAGGTCTCCTTGTTCTCCTAATCTCATAATTCTCAGGGTGCTAGGTAGCTCTTTATGTAACTATACTTTAACACAAATCTTAGCAAATTCAGTTCTCCTTATGCCTACTGTGTGCTCATATAAGCAAAGTGGTCCCCTAAATAACTAATTAGGTAGTTGAGACCTGAGGTTGATCATTATTCTAAGGGGATGTTATATAAATTCACATAAATAGGAATAAATTTCATGCTTTGCCTATTTAGACTCACTTTAGGCTTTCATTTGTAAAGTAGCTTCCTATATAAATGTTAGTGACTTTCTTCTAGAATTCACTTTATTTTTTGTTCATTTGATAACATAAATAGGAAGTAGTCTTCCTTTATCATTAAAATTTGCATAAGAATAATCTTCCCCAATTTTGCTTCATGCCAACTTTGCATTTGGAGGGAAAAAGACCATTTATCATAGTAATAACCCACTAAGTTACTCGACCATCAAGCAACATCTATAAAGAGGATCTCTATAGGGGAAAAACTAAGTTGGGATCCTTTAAAGAGGCTTAGAGGATAAAGTGGAGCCTAATTAAAGGAGTCTGATACCCTATAATCTGATGCCATGATTTTGGGGATATAATTTTAGGTGGGGGAGGTGAAGCAGAGCCATAAAAGAAAGCTTTTGTATTATTTGGAGCTAAAGTGGGAGGATAATAGGGTATAGATGGAGGAACTTGTTAAGAAGTCAAAAGCGGCTGAGAATAAGGAAGGACACCTGTAATTTGGGGCTTTGGAGGCTTTGTAGGAAAAGAAGTTAAGTTAGTGGTAGGAGACAGGTGAACGAGGGGATTGAAAGGAATAACAAATATAATAGTAACATTAAGACAAGAGCAAAGGTTAATAAGTATCTCCTAGGAGTAACAGGTTAGAGAAGAGAGCTTCAACCACTTTAATTAATAGAGTTATGTTATGTTCCATTGCAAAAAAGGAAAAAAAAAACTTATGAAGAAAATGGGTGAAAAAACGTCAAATTTAATTGAAAAAGGTGAAAGAATAAAAAAAATTATAATAAGAGGAGAAAGTATATTTAGCTACACTAAAACCTTGTAATATTACTATTTCTAAAAACTTTTGCCTTATGTTAATTTAAATGATCTCTCTTGTTTGATATATAGTTCACAAAAATGATCTTTTTATTTATAATTTAATTTATAATTAGTAATTAAAAACAAGTTCATCCTATTAATAATTATGTTTACGAAAATTAGTTAAAATGAAAGTTCATTTTTAAAGAATTCACCAGTTTTAGTACTGATAATGTATATAAACCTATTTTACTAATTAAGAAATAAAAAATTAAATAAATTAAATTTGTGAAAATTTTAAAAAAACCAGCAATATTATAGGGTATCTATAAAATTTATCCTTGAAAAATATAAAATTATAATATAGCTACATGTAATGGTTGAAATTTTAAACTTTAAATATTTAGTTGTATAAAATTTGAGAACAAACAAGAAATACTTCATAAGATTTTGATTGACAAAATTTTGTGATATTAGATATTTTATGTATATCAAAAAATGGAAAATATATTAGCTAATTTGAGAATAAAAATTTAAATGGCATAAATGTTTTATTATGTAGTTTAGATGTAATTATTAAATTTCAAGGATGACCCTTTTAAAATTTAAGATTAGGGTCAAATTAGTCTTAAATCTTTTGATATGATAACATTTTGGTCTTAATCCTTTCAAAAGTTTTAGGTTTAAATTTTCATGTTAGTGTTCCCATATCAAATTTAAAAGAAAGAACATAAAATAACTATTTGGATGCAAGGAATAATTGGTTTGTTCATTTTTATTAAAAATTATAAAGACTCACATTGTGAAAAATTCCCAAATTTTAAACCCCAAATCTTTGTGTCCTTCAATTTCTTTCATCTTTTGCCACTACAAAACAAGATTTGTGGGTTTGGCAAAAGAAAATACAGGAAAAGAAAAAAGGTAACTCGTTGAAGTAGATGACAAGTTTGATATTCTTAATTTATGAACGTTTCTTCATATCAACATATTTTACATGAAACCATTAGTTGTTAATGTTTTAAAAACTAAAAGAGCTTTGGAGACTAATGACCAACGTAATTAAAGAGAAGATATCGAAACTTTAGTGTAAGGATGGTATAAAAAATCTAGCATGACTGAACTCGACCTGAAATTAATGAGTTCGATTTGAATTGAAAGCGTTTCAGGTTATGCTCATATTTATTTTAATTTAAGCTTTTTGAAGTCAATGAGCTCAATTTGGCTTGATCTAAAGTCTAATTTTTTCACAAAAAATAACGTTATTTTAAAATTTTTAAAAATCTTAAAGTGTTTGATTAGGAATAGAGAAACATGTTCCTTATTATATGATAATTGGAGCAATATTTTTAGTAGGTATTCTTTAAATTTAGTTTTTAGTAGGTATTTGGAATTCTATTTGATTACTTGACATTTCAATAGAAGATATTTGAACTATGAAAATCTCTTAAAACGATTACAACAAGATAAAGCAAGGTCAAAGGGTGATTGGACTATGCTCGTCATTAGTTTTAGTACTTAAATATATAGCATATGGAAGGAAAGAAATAATAGGTGCTTCAAGGGAGCTGAAAACCTCAAGCAAAAGATTCAGAACGAGTGCATCTACTTGATTAGGGATAATAAAACTATTAGAAGTTGCTAACCTGGAATTGTGCTATCTTGCAAAATTTAAGAAATGAGTTAAGCTTCTTATAAAGTCTCTTTAGTGGTTTTAAAAAAAAAGGTAAAAGATTTATGCTTAAAAAGATTTAATAAGTATATTGGGAACTCTTTGATTAGGCCATCAATCTAATAGCCCTTTTAGTACACTTTAACTGTCCTTCCTATCCAAAAACTAGACAGTCAATGGATTACATAAGTTAGATATAAGAGATAGTATTAGAGTCTCTAGAAGCTGACTAAATTGCTATTGCATTTGTCTATAATATTACAATTTATAAGTTATTCCTTAATGCTAGCAGTGGTGACCAATTGTACAGCCTCATTTTCCCTTTCCTTGCTCATAAATCTTTGACAATTCCTTCCTTCCATAGTTCATCAAAGTAATCAGCCATTACTAATATAATTATAGGTGTGAATTATAATGTGTTTTAAAAGTGTTAGAGTTTGTTTTTAGCGTTTTCTTAGATGATAATCATATATTTAGGAATTAGATTTATATTTTTGTTAGTTTTTTATAAATATTGTTTAATTTATTATTGTTTAGGGCAATAATTTGATCCTAGTTTTATGTTTCAAGAGTTTTTTGATATGTTTACTAATAAATGGAGATAGGAAAAATTGAAGAAAAGAAGGAGAAAAAGTTAGAAGATAATTTTTAGCACGATCATGTATGGCTTTGCACAATCGTGAATGTAGCAGCAGTAGGTTAGAGAGCAGAATGCACGATCACGACAAAAAGTTAGAGCAATGCCATATATGATTGCCAATACACTGTCATGTATGGGATGTATGATCATTCAAAGAGCTTTTCCATATCATAATTTTAAAAAAGCTTTTGACAATTCAAGGCTATTTTTAGAATAAAAACATGTGGAAAAACCCTAGATAAAATTCTAAAAGGTCAAGACTAAATAAAGTAAGAGAAAAATTCAATTGACTACTAGAAAAACATAAAAAGAGAGGAGATTAAAGGAGAAAATTTTGAAGAACAAAAGCTACAGTTTCCAGTTTAAGGCAAAGAAGAGAAGACATCTAAATTTAATTCTCTACTATTTTCTTATTTCCTTGTTGTTGTTGAATATTAAAAACCATTCAATTGTCATATATAATTACATCTATGGATTTATAAAGTCCTTTAGGTATTACTTTTAGCTTATTTATTAAACTTTACACAATTTTGATATAATGAAATTTGTTTGTGATGTTTATTGCTTTATATTCAATTTTAATCGAGAGATTAAATTCGATCACTTATGTTGTTTTGCACAACATAAGCTGGTACCTAATAGACCTATTAACATAAAATTAATAGATAATTAAAAAGAGATCTTAATTGTTTGTTAGTTATCCATAAGATTGCTTTAAATTTAGTTGCATAATTAGGAAGAGTTTTGATAGATCGAGAGATCATAATTCAGTTTCTATCTATTTTGATTGAGATTACTTAATTAGATCTCGAGAGAGGATAATCATAGTTATTGGATATCTAGGATCAAGTAGTATTACATCAAGAAGGTGAGGTGAAAACAAATAAGAATAGAAGTAATTCTTAGTTTTCATCATTAATAAATTAATCAATTGACTATTGTTTAATTATCAATTCTTTGTTTTTAGTTTAATTTTTAGTAAATCATCTTGTTGCTTATCTTTTAAAAAGTATACAAGAATTGTTGGGTGACTACTCCAATCCTTGTGGGATGATAATTTTTATGTTATAAGATAAGATTTGTATACTTGCAGTTAAGAAAGTTTTTCATTTAAAACTTCAGAAAGTTTTTCATTTAAAACTTCAGAAAGTTTTTCATTTAACACTTCAACAAGTTTTTGACGCTTTTGTTAGGGATTGTTTTATACTAACTACTTCAATTCAAGTTACCTTGATTTAAGGACTTTAACACTTCCTTATATGATTTCAGGTGCATGAATATAAGATCTACAAGGAGTTTAAGTAAACCACAAGACACACTAGTTTCTGACATCATGATGTAAGAGATGGAGATTTAAAAAGTGAGATGTCAAGAAGCAATAGAGAGGAAAATGGAAGAAGAGATGAATCCAAGAGAAAATTAAAGAACCATTATAGACTTTATGAGGCTAGGGTTCAACACTAACCAATAAGGAATATTGAGACCACCAGTGTAGACAAAAACTTTTAAAATTAACTAGTACTGTTGAATATAATGCAAATCAATGTCTAGTTTTATGACTAGCCAATGAGGATCCTACTGCTCATTTGGATAACTTCTTTGAGATTTGTCACACATTTCAATACAATGGAATGTCAAAAGATGCAGTCAAGAAGAGGCTCTTTCCATTTACACTTAAATATTGAGCTAAGTTATGGTTGAATTCTCTCAACCTAAAGAACGTCACAATATGGGAGTAGCTAATGCAAACCTTTTTGGATGAATATTTCCCCTTGATGAAGACAACTAGGCTAATAAAGGACATAACCAAATTCCGACAAAGCAAAGTGGAATCATTATATGAAATGTGAAAGAGATCATAACTTGCCTAAATAGTTTCTTTTGTAAATATTCTATAATGGTGTGAATCCACCCACTTGAGGCACCATAAATGTAGCAACTAGTGGTTTGTTAACGAGGAAAGTAGTTGATGCAGCACATGATTTATTGAAAGAGATGGTAGAGAGGAGTAAACAAGAATTAATCTTTAGAGACCATAAATGAGTGCATGCTGTGGATTTAGTGACCAAGTTACAGGATAAAGTAGCAAACTTGGCCAAATAATTGAGTAGCCTAAAACCACTTCTTCTAGCCCACTCAAGGAAATTCAACACGAATGCAAATTATGTGGACTAGAAAGTCATGCCTCAAATGATTTCTTCCTAGTGGAAAATAACAACATGGAGTAGCTTAAGTTCATAGGAGAACAATATGGTCGCGGTAGTAATAATTCCTATTCCAATACTTATAATCTTGGGTCTGACAATGTTGCAGGGAATCTAATAAGAGTTCAAGGCCCACTAGGATTTTAGTAAGATAGGCTCAATTCATTGGAATCAAAGATAGACAAGTTAATGGATGTGCTGAATTCCAAATTCACAAGCTAAAATGAGAACCAAAAGAGGATGGAAACAAAGTTCGTTCAAATTGCAAAGAACTATGCATCTTCCGTTCCCAATATGGAGGTTTAAGTGTTCAATTAGCCAATACATTATCTACATGAAGTGTGGGGAGTCTTCTAAGTAATATAAAGTCTAATCCAAGGGAGCAACTAAAAGCTATAACATTTAGGAGTAGGAAAGACTTAGAAGAACCAACTGAAAAGAAAGCCAAATCCTAACAGGTAGAAGAATAAGAGAAAAAGTATAGAAAAAAAGAGAAGAAAGAGGAAACTCCATATATTCCTCCCCCACCATATACACTAAGGATTCCATTCCCACAGAGGATGTAGAAGAATCAAATGGATGTGAAATTTGCAAAGTTCATGGAGAAGTTAAAGAAATTGCAAATCAACTTATCTTTTGTGGAAGCTTTTAAACATATGCCCAAGTACGTAAAGTTGCTTAAGTATATACTATCAACAAGTGAAATGAAAGCTATAGCTCTATAATTATCATCCATTTGTCTTTAAAATTGAAAGAAGTTGAGATTTTTACTATACATTGTGTTATTGGTAATTTATGGTTTATCAAAACTCTCCAACTTCTGTCAAGGAATATTAGGTCTCTTTTTATCTTAATTTATAGTAATCCAAGAAATTTTGGTTTTCTACTATTAACAAAGTCTTTCACTACTAATTGTTTATTCAAGCCATTGAGGCCTCTAACATTCCATATTAACCCTTTCGTGTTCACTTCTTTATACCTGACTTCTTCCTCTTAGACCTTCTTCTTGCTTTTTGTTAGGCTTTCCATCAGGTTTTGTTTAACTCTTGAGATCTCTCCTACCTCCTGTGTAGGTATGTTATCTAGTTCATTTTCTACCATCATTTGTTCAGTTTGCTTTGCACTTTTAACCTTACCTTTTCCTTCAGGTGTTTTGGTTGCATCCAAGTCCTTCTTCACCTATTCCATATTAGTTTCCTGAGTCTGATTTGTTCCATCTTCTTGTGGAGTTGTAGAATTGTTTCCTTGATCTTTCCCCTCTTTTGCCTCCTTTGGAATACAAACTTGGTTGACCTCCTTTATTTTTGGTTTCCATATGTTAGACACCTTAATAATGTCCTCCTCTAAGCCACCCTTTTGATTCAGTTTCATAATTGCTAATGTGTTAGGCATTTTATTTTCTAGACTCACTTTAACACATACTCTAACATACCATATCCATTTCATTAAGGCAATGTTCTCATCCATTCTTAAAGGCTTCCCCAGTTCACTAGCAAGGTAACTCAATCCCTCTATAGACCAATATTTAAGTAGTATTCTATGAAAATTCACCCATATAGACATTTATTCCATTTTTCTTCTATCTAGTTTAACACCTAGGTGCCATTTCTTGAGGAAAATTGGGAGGTGCCAAGGACCTCCATCTATTGCTTTCTGAGCCATTTCCTCTAAAGTAAATTTAAACACAAATAACTCATCCTCATTTACCATGACACTTACCAGTCCTTGGTTTTTCGATGTTGCATTTGCCCATCTATGCACCATTAGATATGCCAACTTCTTGTCCATGAAGTAACCCACCACTGTAGTGTTCAACCTCTTAGCACCCTTTTAAAGTACTTTGATAGGGGGTGACACTAGACCTTCC
>JAOTAY010000191.1:27117706-27131723 GCA_025629805.1 Erythroxylum baracoense | reverse complement strand
AACCATTCATCATTCATACACAAGTGTACAAACCAAGTCAACAGTTCATCATTTCATCATTCAACATCACATAGCCTGTTTCAAGATAATGCAAATCCTAGCTTTCCTGTTAAGCTAATATGATGCCAGTAGTTCCACAAAAACGATGAGCCCGAAAGTGATAGATCACAACAACAAAATTACGGTCCACTACAAGTAATGGCAGAAGCAAAAATAGTTAAACTAGAAGCATTGTTACCATCTTCCTTTACCATATAATAGTGTACCATAACCTACTGATTAAGAAATAAAGCATAAGTCAGATTTCATCATCTAACAGGCTCCTCACATAAGCCTGTTTCTGGTCTACAGTTAAACCCCAGAAAAGCTTCCCAACATGAGCATTCTTTGAGAAAATCCTTGTAGTCCTAACAACTTCTTCAGTGGAGAACCCCAAATTCCCAAGCTCTTCACCTAGCTTAGCTCCAAATTGTCCTACAATGACATCAGCAATGATCTTAGCATTTTCTCTACTATTGTCATTGGCACGAGCAAAAGCGGCAACAAGACTTTCTAACGCTTCAATATCCCTCATTTTTCTTTTCCCTTTATTTTGTTAGTTCCCTTCTATATTGTTAGAAGAGGCGACAAAACTAGTGAGATGGGCTAAAGCAATTGGAGCAGGAGTGGCTGATAAGCCTACTGGATCTGCTGGGGCAGCAGGAGCTGCTGGAGTAGCTTGTGCATCACCTTCAGTTTCATCAGTTTCAAGTTGAGCAACAACATCTGTAGCATCTTGAGCTTCTACACCAGTGGCTCTGTCTTTCCCATAGACAAACTCAAGTCTAGAGTAAAGCGAGAAAGGCTTTCTACGATGCTTCTATGAATAACCAACAAATCAAAATAAAAAAATACACTCATCCATTCTTCCAGCACTTGCTTGCTGTCAACCTCAACGCATTGCTTGCTTTCATTCCAACCAAACCCACTGCAGTTCAACATGTCAAAGGATGTTTGATATTTGTCCTTTAACCTGTTGTACTTATTTTTGGTATGCCTCTTGTCAATGCCACAATCAGGAAACTTCTCAACCATTATTCTAGCAAGAAGTTGGAAAGTACCAGGCTTAAATTGCCCATTATCAGCTCTGTGACCTGCAACAACTGCCTCCTCCATGAAGGTCACAAATGCTTCTGTTTCATCTGAAATCCAAATTCTTGACATTGCACCTAAACCATGCAATGCCATACCCCAAATCATTCCAAACCATTTCCAAAACTGATTATCCAACACACATTCAAACTTATTTTGAAATTAAGAAGACAATATTGAATTAAAAGAAACATTTAATTAAGTACAAATAAAACAAATAAACAAAAATTTAATTGTGTCTTCTCAAATTCAATTACAATGAAAGTCAACAATGTAAAGAGAAATTAAAACGAACCCTCGATTCAGTTACAATGAAAGCCAACCAAATTTAAACCCTCAATTCAATTAAAAAACATTAACAAAATGAAAGTTCACATTTTAATGGTTTCTTCTCCAATCATCAAACATGTTCTTAGCTAAATCCTCTCTCCATTAACTCCATTCATTACTTGTCTCAACACGATCAACAAATTCAAGGAAAGGTGCATCTTCCCTAATTGACATATCCTCAGCTTTAAGAGGAGTAAGCTCTGCTAGATCATAAGTTATATGCAACCTAATAAAGTTGTACAGAAGGCAACATGCAAGAATTATGTGCACATGAGTGGCTGCTGCATAAAAAGATGGATTTCTTAGGATTTTCCATCTTTTTTCAGTAAACCAAATGCATGTTTAATCACATTTCTGGCAGATGAGTGTCTCTTATTATAAAGCTCTTCTGGGTTCCTAGGTGCCCTTCCATCTCTTGCCTACTTTTGAATATGGTATCTTGTGCCTCTAAAAGGTGCAAGAAAGCCAGGACCACTGGTATAGCTTGCATATACTAAGTAGTAATTTCCTATAAACAAATGACACTATTACTATTGTTGTTTTAATCAAACCTTTAAAAAAATCAACATTCTGAAAGTTGTTATCTTACATACCCCTTGGAACTTGAAGTCTATTAGGCCTAGTAATAACATCATGTAGAACTCTTGAATCAGATGCTGAACTCTCCCATCTAACAAGAACATAAACAAAGTTTAATTTCTTATCACACACCCCTAACATATTAGTGCATATTTTCCCTCTCCTACCTCTGTATTTGGGTTTGTCTGCATGGGGAACTATTATTTCTAAATAGGTCCCATCTAGAGCACCAAGGCAACCCTTTTAACAAAATTCCAATAATAAAAAGTTCTAGTTTAGTATTTAAAAAAAGTGAAATTAGACAATTTATTTTAGCTAATTAAATTTACTAACCTTAAACCATTTCTATCTATTGTCTGTGCAATCCTCAAGAATTGGTATGGGCTTGACATACAACAGATGTTGAAGCTTTAATACAGCCTTCAACACACTATGGAAGACCCTACTTATTATTTCTCCTGATCTTATAAACCTAACTTGTACTACTCTATTAGATTCATTTTGTGCTAATATTCTTAGGAATATTAAAACTTTTTCTTCAATAGGCACATGGCCATTATTCCTCATCCCACCATGGACTTAAAGCATTTCACCTAATAATGTAAATGCATTTAAGTCCATCCTTAAATCCCACTGGCTATTCCTATCAACCTCATTCAAAATCCTATCTATATTTGCTTGCCTAATTAGTACTGTTAATGCCCTACTACTTATAGCATTTTCACTCTTACTCAATTTTTTTGTGTATACATACAAGCATAGCAACATGACCATTCTCATAAAATCCAATTCCCCATTCCAAGCTTAAACAAAGTCAGACACTTAAACATAGCATCATCCTTGTTATCCATTTTTGTAAATAAAAATTTTCTGTAAAGATGAAAAATATAATGATCATAAACAAGCCTTAACCAACAATACAGGAATAAACAGCTGCTAAAATTTCATTAGCAAAAATAGTAAGAAAAAACCAGAAAAAATAATAACTGACTATTGTTATTGTTTCCAAGGAACAACAAGCAAATGATATAACAATTAAAAAACATAAAACACACCAGGTCTGCACCAACATACTCAGTAAATAGAAGAGGGATTAATTAAAGTACCTTAGGTTCAATGACAACATATGCACAAACCGAGAAATGTCATCTTCAACCTAAAAAAATTGAATCAAAATTAATAAAAGAAGAAATATTCCAAAATAAAAAATAGACAAAACAAAAACATAAATACAAAACTAAGCAAAAAATCAAAACAGAAAATCCCTATCACCAGACCAGAATAGAGCCTCAAGTTTGCAAATCAGTCACTCTCATTTCTCTATGCGATTTGGCAGAAGTGACATTAACAAATAACGTGACAAACTGCATCATGTAAACCCTAAAAGTTTGAAGTTTTATTAGCAGAAGTCATATTGGCATGTAGTTTGAAAAATAGGGCGAATCTGGATTTAAGTCATAAATCTATTATAGCCAAGCAGTATAAAATCAAATGTGGCTTGCAGTTGGAATTTATCCTACCACCTTCATATTAGCATTTCTGAATGTTTAAATATTTCTTTCCCTAATATATGTAGATTACAAGTGATTCCTAAAAGCTTCGGAGAAACATGTAAGAGTAGAAAAAAACACACTTAGAAGAAAGCTTAGAACCAACAAGTTTGACCAGCCCCCTTCAGATAGAACAGTCTTTGCAAGATCTTTTAAAGAAATTGTCTGATAATTAACAGCTTCATTCATTTTGTTATTTGGCAATTTGTAGGACATTCCAGTATAAAAACAATAAAACATTAACTATTAACACATACTCAAATGAAAAAGAAAATATGACAGAGGACAAGGTGACACTTCTGGTGGTAAAGGGAAAGGCAAAAGTAAAAACAATCAGCAAAGAAATAGTTCTTAAGGTAACATTGCTTACTTATATTGCTATTCACAAGGAAGAAAATTTCTCTTAAAAGAAACAAATTTCAAAAGATAATTCGAATTTGTTGTTATGCATGCAATAAATATGGTCATATAGCTAAATACTATTGGCAAAACTAAAAGGCAAGCTAATTTTAGTAAAGAAAAGTAAGATATAGTAGAAGATAATTTGTTTCTCTCCTATTTGGCTAATAGTGTTGATGTGTCTGAGGAGATTTGGTATTTTGATAGTAGGTGTAGCAATCATATTTTTTATGGAGATTGATGAATATGTTCAGAAAAAATAATGAATAGGTTCAAGTATGTAGTTTGGGTACAGTTATCGTACTTTTTCAATTAGGTTATAAATTATACATGATATTATATATGTTCTTGGTCTAGTTTAGAAATTGTTAATTAATGAAGAAAGGGCACAATGCTTTTTTTTATAATGATGAATGTCAAAGTTTTTGCAAAAGGAACATAAACCTGGTTTACTCAATTAAAATGACTGAGAAAAATATTTTTCATCTTTCTATTTTAAAACTAAATATCAATGCATTTAGTATATCTGATTATCCAAATGCAAAAGAAGAGAGATTAATATGTATTTCATATCTTAATCGAAGTATATAATCTGTTGTAATTTATATACATAATTGCCTTTCATCAATATTCTACTTCAGTATTTACACGTATAGTATATAGTTTGCTACCCTTTGGTTTTCCAAGTCACAACTGACAGTAACTTTACCAAAAATGATGCAAACTAGTTAAGGATTGTCATATACTAAAATAACAACTATCCTAATTAACATGAAAATAAACTAATAACGTAGATGATTTACAGTTAGAAGATAAACTTAGAAAATACATAAATAAATTTTCATTGATTTTCATGTATACCTTATTCAAATCCAATAATCTTTAAAACAAAAACAAAGTATCATGCATATCCCAGATTCTTAATTGTAAATTATCGATGTAGAAATGTTCTTACTGTTATAATTGCATCCTTATCACAGTGATGATAAATAGATTAATTATAACCAAACTCCTTTATACAAGTAACGATCATAAACAGATTGCCTTTTTCCTTGTATATAGTCTTTAATTAATGAAATCAATTAACAATAAAATGAAAACCTAACTACTGAATAGGACTATAAATAGGACTATATTTAACAAATCAACTGTTGAATGCTTTTTGATCAAAATCCTACTCATCAGCCAATTGAATTACTAAATCCACGTAAAGTTGTAATCTTTTTAGGAGAATAAGATCTCCATCTTTCCCTAGTCTACAATTTATCAATGGACAATGTCTTGAACTAGGGTAAAATGTGCTTAACATGGATCAAAATCCTCCTCTTCAAATCACATGTCCCTAGTCCCTACTACTCTCTCTTGTTCTTTTTTCTGTTCTATTGGTCATTCATTAATCATTCTTCTCTATCGTTTCTTTTGCATTTTATGTTTTTGGACATATTCTCTAGTTACCAACTTTTCTTAATCTTTAAGGATGATAATTTCTTAGACATTACCAGGCATTCTCCAAGACATTGATTAGTTGGAAATGGTCAAAACCCCAAGTTGAATAATTTGTTGAATACAAACAACCTAATAAATGGTCTTAAGAAAACAACATCTTAACCTGATAAATGCTTTGACTATCTGGAAGGAACAATGCAATTGCCTAAATATGTGGATTTATACAGAGATGATAAGTTTAATACTCAAGGAATAGGATGTCTACCTTCAATGAAACCTAACAAGAATCTGACTAAGCTAGTTACATCTACAATCATCTCGCAGTCATAATTCATGATTTCAATTCCTATTGAAGTCATGTTGGGATTAGATATCTAATAGTTTCAATTTATTCTTTAACAAAACCAAACCTCAAAGCTAACTATGAACCAATTGTCTTTTCACTATCCTACTTTTTTCTAGATTAGAAAACAGAAATCACTCCCTCAGAAATTTTTTTCTGGTGAAGAGCTAAAGCTCAAACTCCAAATACTAAACGAGCGTGAAATATGTAAACATGAAAACAAAATTAGATATTAACACACACACTTTCAACTAAATACTGATTGATTGAGTAAACAGAACATATATGTATTTTTGTGAGCGACCCCCTGCTCCAGCAGGATACCCATATAATGCCTAGATTATACAGTACACATATGGGTTTTTCTTTTCTTTGTATGAGAATCATAACCCAACCAACAACAACAAACAAAAAGCTCCATATTCCATACAACAACAAAAAAAAAGCTCCATTCACAGTAAGGAAGGAAGATTGCTTCAAAAAAGAAAACATCGAAACTTACCTACAACTGCAATATATTGAATACATCGAAGAGAAACGTGCGAGAGACTTGCGAAGAAGAGAGACATGCCAGAGACGTGCGAGAGAGAAGATTGATTAGGTTAGGTTTAGATGATGCGGTGTCATGGGAAGGGGGTATTTTTTTCTAATTTTAATGTATTTTGTTTCTATGACAGGCACAAGAAATCTTGTGCCACGATTTTGGAAGGAACAAAAAATTTATGTTCTTGTGATCCGGAGTTGGAACAAAAATAAGCAGTGTCAGCAACCAAACACTGTTGGGCATAAGATTTTTGTGTTTTGTTATCTATCTCCACCAAAGGAGATAGTAACCATACGCTACGTAAGGGTTTTGAAATTCAGCTTGTAGTTGAATACTAGTTGTTGTCCCTGTTTGAGAATAGTCTGTAGTATTTTAAGTATAACTTTTGCAATAATGCGCCAAATTGAATTAATTTTATTTCATTAGAAACTTAAGACATAGAGGAACATTTGTTTAGAAGGACTTATTATCCACAAAGCTCAGTTTCTATGTCAAAATGACCATACAAAACTGACACGAAACTTGTCCTGAGAAAATCTGGAAAAGGGTTAGGAAGGTGAAAAACTTGGTTTTGTGCAATAGTTGACATATATAAGGTTAGGTTTTTTTTACAATGGTTTAATTAAACTTAATTGAGATTAAAAATGGATTAATGGAGTAAAAGGTAATTGAGTTATGGTTTATTAATGGAGATAATTACCTAAAGAATGTGAGGTTAATTAATAATATGTCTAATGTTGAAAAGGATGATGTGTTTAAAGATGAATGTGATCTTATGAATACCAATTGTTTCAAACGGTTTATATGATGCGAATTGAATATGATTGTTTACAAATAACTTTGTGTCATGCTATGGAATGGGAAATACATAATGCCTTTAATGGTATATTATTACAAATGTTTATGCTTATAAGGTATGATTGGTTGGATGTGCATATGTATATGTTTAAAAGAAGGAAAGTCAAATAAAGACATAACATCTTTTGCTTGTGATTGTGAAATCTGAAATGGATTGTTTTAAAACTATCAAGTCCTAGTTGTGGGTAAATAGGCATGCCTAGAAGGGTTTGTAGCTGCTCCTGGACATATTTAAGGTGTCAACGTTTCTGTGTCTCCTAAAAATGACACTTTGGTGTCTGAGACATAAGTCTCTCCTGATATTGACACTTCGATGTCTCCTGCTAAAGACACTTTGGTATCGAGACATAAGTCTCTCCTATTTTGATACCAATAGGTATCTCCTATTCTGACCCGTTACTAACTTCTGTAAAAAGAATTGGCAGGCTAACTGGTTTTATGTTATGATAAATGTTCAATTATGATATAAGCTAAGTTTAATTTTGATACAACTAACGTTGTTATGATATAAGCAAGATTTGTTCAGATACTTTAAAGTTCTATTTTGTGATTCTGATATTCTGATCGGATGTTTATAAATTTGACGTAAGTATACTCTATTATGATATATGCTATTCTGTTCTGATGCAAATGATATTGGATTGTTCAGTAATTTAAACAATTAAAGTTTTTATGAGATTTATTAAGATCCAATGCATGAATATGTTAGACAACTATTAGAGATAATCGCCAGTTTATATGTTATTTAGTTATTCCCCACTAAGCTATATGCTTAGCAAGGTAGTTTTACCCCCTTATAGGTTTTGATAAGAAGACTTGAGATTAAGACAAAGACAATCGCAGTGGCCAAGAAGATTGTTTTTTGTTCTGGAAATGTTCAATTTGTTTTGAGTTGTCTTGAACATAATGAGATATGTTGTATTTTGTTTTTTGTTTAATGGTTTGTAAAAACGTTAATACATATTGGATTTGGATTTAAGGCTTGTATGTAATAAGTATCATGTGTATGCTATGTTTTGAATATGACCCAACTAATGATGAATGAAATGTATGCTCCTTGAGTTTCTAGAAATGCTTTGGTATGTATTAGATTACTTTGGTTTTGTTTTGTGTAGCATCTGTATATCCTCTTAGGGGGTATGTGGGTGTTACATGTCTACCCAGCAATCCAATAATAAATGCAATGATAGGCCTAGTCTAAACCTGGGCATATATCTGGCTACCAATCGCAGCAGAACATAGAACATTCCTCATAGCCTCTTTCTTTACTTTATTCTTCGAACATTGTGCCAAATATAATCTATCACTATGAGAGATCGGTGCTATAATAGGTTTACAATCAACCATATTAAACCTTTGTAGGATTCACTCAATATATGCCCTCTACGAGAGGCCTAATAAATGTTGAGATCTGTGTCGGTGAATTTGCATACCTAGGACAAAAGATGCTTCACCATGATCCTTCATGTGAAAATGCTTAGACAAAAGTTGCTTAATCTCGTGCAATATGATCAAGTCATTTTATGCAAGCAAGATATAATCCATATGTAATAATAAGAGGATAACTTTGCTTTGCCTAACCTTGTAGTACGAGCATCTTTCAACTTTATTTTTCATAAATCTGAAAGAGGTCAAAACCTCATCAAATATAAGGTACCATTTTCGGGAAGTTTGATGTAAACCATATATTGATCTACTTAATGTACAAATCATGTCAGTTCTTTCTGAATCCTGAAATCCTTCAGTTCTTTCTAGATCCTGAAATCTTTTAAGTTGTACCATATAGACCTCTTCATAAAGGTTTTTATTTAGGAAAATGGTTTTGACAGTCATATGATGTAGCTATACATCATCATGAGCTACAATTGTCATAATCACTCAAAATGTATCCTTCGAGGAAACAGAAAAGAAGGTAACATTAAAGTTAAACATTTATCTTTCTAAGTGAACCATCTAGCAACTGAGCGAGCCTAAAACCACTAAACTATAACTTGAAATCCTTCTTGGTCTTTCAAACTCACTTACAGCTTACGGGTTTTCTATTTAGCAACAAATCAACCAACTCCTATACCTTATTATACTTCATGGATTACATCTTGTCATTTATTGCATCCCACCACAAATCTGCATAGTGACTAGAAACAGCTTCTGAAATTTTTTCAGTTTTGAAAATTTAAATTCTTCTTATCTACACAAGTGGCTTTTGCTATCTAGCAAGTGTAAGATGTACTATTTAGTAGGCAATAATGTGCAGTCATCGGGTGCATGCACTACACGCGTTTGATAGTTCTCTCCCTCTTGCCTGAAAAATAAGATTTTTGGCAAGTTTCGGGACGTTTTTCATATTCTGAGGCTAATTTTCAACTCTTTTTTCAAGGTTAAACACATATATACCACTTTCAAGCAACAATAAGAAACAAAACTGAAAAATGGAACTTTATCTCCGAGAACCTTATAGAGAAAAACCAAAAAAATTTCATTTTTAACCACCCGATCACGTAACCGCTCTGATACTACTTGTACACGTAACATGAGCCTTAGTATGTGTCCTGGATCGAACATGAAGGGAAAATAAACAGAGAAATGCAGAAAATACCTAATTTCAGTTTCATAACTTCAAACAAGCTTTCTGAGGTCAAAACAAGCGTGAATCCACCGATACCTAAACGGGATCTACTCATCGGGATATGTTAAAGCCTTTCTGTAGCTTCCTGTGTGTGTGAACATCTGAATGGGTCAAAGTATCCTTACGTTCATAATTTGCTATGGCAGCTACAGGAGATCTTAACTTTCTTTATATAGCATCCATATCGAGTTTGCTAGTGCACACTAATCGAAATCTATTTTTCTCTTGTACTTTGGCCCATTAATCTAAATTCTTTATTGGTCACTTTATTGCCTTTAACTAGATCAAATTTATGTAATTTAACTGAAAAGTTATTAAAACCATTAAAAATGTAATTAATTATTGTACACCAAATATGAAATTTTCTAATAATCCTGATGATACGCATCCTCTAGGGATCGTGTCGAAGGTAATGAATCGTAACAAATGAATCAAAGAAAATTTTGTTGAGATTCGTTCTTCTCTCCCCCTTCCCCTCTCGTCCTCTCCTCTCCTTGCTCTATCTAGTTTTCTTGTTATATTCTAACACGTAACAAGTGGTATCAAACTAGCCGATTCTAAAACCATCATGGCCAGTGGCACTTGGGCTGCAGAGTTCAGAAGGATCAAGGACAACTTAAAGGCATTATTGGAAAATCAGGTGAGAAATGAAAAGATGATGAAGGAGAGTCAAAATCGAATGGAACGTCAAGAAAAAGAGTTGGGGGAACTAAAATCCATGTTTCACCAATTCATGCGGTCTCTGTGAAAAGACACAGAGTCTAAGACAATGAAAAAGGAAGCTGTATCTCCAACATCTCTAGGGTAGCGGGAATGTCGACTAGAGGGGTTGATTACATGACTCCAAAGAGGTTTAACAAAATCGACTTTCCTAAGGAAAGGAAGTTTAAGGGATGAATATACAAGTGTGAGCAGCATTTAGTCCTGAAGAGTACACTGGGGAACAGGGAAGTGACGATCGCAACATTGCACTTAGAATTGGTAAAGCCCAAGAATGGTACCAGCTTACTGTGAGGAGCCATCTCAGTAAGGAACCTAAAGAGTGGGAAGAATTCATGACCTTGATCCGACAAAGGTTCGATGAGGAGATATTCAAGGATATAGTAGGGGAGTTTAAGAAGTTAAGAAGGATCGGTTCAAGAATATTGTGCCAAGTTCAGCCGTTGTTTGAACAAACTTGATCGGTCAATAGTTTCTGGATCAAATATTCAAGCTACAAGGCATGCTTGAAAGTATTAAGACTGACCATAATCAGGTGTTCCTCAGTACATTATAGAGGGAATTCGTCAAACTGCAAGGCATTAGTTTGAATTTTTTGGCCGTTCACCTCCAACAAACAAACGGTCAGACAAAAGCAGTGAACAAGACACTAGAAACCTACGTTCATAGTTTTTACAGTGACACCCCTAACCGGTGCACGGAATGGCTCTTATTAGCAGAATGAGAGTACAACACTACATATCACACTGCGATTAATACGAAGCTCTTTGAATTATTGTATGGATACCCTCCTCTCGTATATGTGTCATACTTTGCGATAACTCTAGAAATGTTGTTATCGACCAAATGACAAAGGATCACGATGTAGCTATACCCACAGCCAAATTCAACCTCCACAAGTCCAAGAATCATATGAAGCGACATGTAGACCATAAGAGGGTTGATAGAATCTTTGAAGTTAGGGATTCCGTGTTCGTGAAACTCCAACCTTGTCGACAAACTTCTCTTTAGTGAAGGCCTCATCAAAAATTGTCTTCTCTGCATTATGGACTGTATGAAATTGTTCAAAATAATCAGACAGGTAGCTTACAAACTTTGATTACCGGAGGGGACAACTATCCAACATACGTTTCATATATCTCAACTGAAAAGCTGTATTACCGATGGAGTGGTCGTATCTCACGAGTTACCTACCTACTACTTTACCGTGCATTGATAAACTGTCAGAGGCCATTTTAGATCATCGAATAACAACGCATCACAACAAACCTATTGTGCAAGTATTAGTTCAATGGGCTGTATAGTCTCCTTACGAAGCCACTTGGGAATGGTTGTTTTAGTTACAACAATAATTGTCAGACGCAAACCTTGTTGACAAGGTTCCTAAAGGGGAAGGAATTGTTACGAAAAAGAAAGTTAAGGGGGAAGAAGCCACGAGAGGGACATGTGTGTTAGATATATAACTAAAACAAAAATCTGCAGAGGCAATTGATGGGAAAGCTTTGAATAAACAGAACCTTTTATTACTCAAAAGTACGACAAACACAAAGACTCAAGATTCCTATATATGCGATCCAAATACACAACTGACTCCTATAAAAGCTCAACTGAAACATAGACGTAGACCATGACTGAAAACAGACTTGCTACTAATCAGAGATCACGAAAAACATTAATAACAAATTACCAACAAACTAGCTAAGACTTGGTCAAACACTAGGAGAGTGGCGTTACAACTTTGGAATCACATTTTAACACCTCCCCTTGATTAAAAGTTGGTCACATCAAGTTGAGATTGGGAGAAGTCATGCTTTCCACTAGCAAGTAATTTGGTAAGAACATCAGCAACTTGTTGTTCTGTGCTGCAGAATTTCAGCACCATTGCTCCTTTTGCAACCAAGTCTCGAATGAAGTGATGCTTGATTTCTATATGCTTTGTTCTTCCATGAAATGCTGGACTTTTGGTCATTGCTACTGCTACTTTGTTATCACAAAAAATTTAAATTGCTCCTCCCTGCTTCTGTTGAAGATGTTCAAGTAATCTCCTTAACCAAACTGCTTGACATGCTACTGAACTTGCAGTAACATATTCTGCCTCAGTCGATGATAATGTTGTTGTGGCTTACTTCTTTGAGCTCCATGAGATTGCTCTAGAACTGAGAGAAAAAATGCTACCAAAAGTACTTTTACGATCATTTAGAGAACTTGCCTAATCACTGTCAGTGAAACCAATTAATTTGAACTTAGACACTTAGGTATACCATATTCCAAAATCAAGTGTTCCTACTACGTAATACAATATTCTTTTTTTGCTTCAAGATGGTGCTTTGAAGGATTTTGCATAAACCTTGAGACTACACCAGCAGAAAATGAAATATCTAGTCTTGTATGAGTTAAATAAATCAATCCACCAACTATACTCCTGAAAGTTCTTGCGTCAGCTATTGCAGTACCATCTTCAAGCTTCAATTTCTCATTCACGTTCATCAAAGTGACTGCTACCTTGCAATTCAACATGTTAAACCTCTCAAGAAGATCAGTAGCGTATTTCTTTTGTGAAATAAAGATCCTATCTTCAACTTGCTGAACTTCCAACCCAAGAAAGTAATGTAGCAATCCCAAATCTGTCATCTCAAACTTTCTCATCATACGTTCTTTAAAGTCAGCTACACGAGAATAAGATGAACCCATATATATCATATCATCAACATAAAGGCACACCAAAAGGAATTCATTTGTACCTTCCTTCTTAAAGTAGAGAGTGGGCTCATTTTCACTCATATCGAAGCCACTCTCACGAAAGTAAGAGTCAATCTTGCTATACCATGCCCTTGGAGCCTGCTTCAATTTGTAAAGAGCCTTTTTTACTTGTATACTTTCTCTTATTTTCCACTAACCACAACCTTCTGGTTAGTGAACGAAAGCATCTTCTTCTAGTTCTCCATTTAAGAAAGCAGACTTGACATCAAATTGATAAACAACCCACTTCAATTGAGCTACTAATGCTAAAACTGTTCTCACCATTTCGAAACTAGCAATAGGAGAAAAGGTCTCGTCGTAATCTACACCTTGTTGCTGCGAATACCCCTTTACCACCAGTCTAGCCTTGTGCTTTTGAATGCTACCATCAGCATGATATTTTGTCTTGAATACCCATTTTAATCCAATAGCATTCTTCCCCTCAGGTAAGTTCACCAATTCCCATGTATCATTTTTTTGGATAGCCAAAATCTCCTCTTTCATTGCAATACGCCATTCCTTTTTGCTTATCGCTTCATCAAAACATGTTGGATCTGAAACAAATAAAGCAAAATTTCACGTTGCATAAATCTCCCTCAAGGATTTGAACTTTCTTGGAGGAGATCCATCCGACGAAGAAGGGCTGTTGCTGTTTGGGGCAATAAGAAAGTCTCTACCACTTAGAGTTGAGGATGGAGTGGCTGCATTTGAAGTAGAACCTCTGCTTCCATTGCTCGGAGTTGAAGGTGTTG
>JAOTAY010000191.1:27083206-27112987 GCA_025629805.1 Erythroxylum baracoense | reverse complement strand
GACATAAGCCTAATACTATTCATGGAATGTAAATCACATTACATAAACAATATACATGCATATATAAAAGAATACCTTATAATATATTATTAATAAGTCAGAATATCAGTACAAAAGTCAGATATGACCATTGGCCTAGGGCACACTACTAACACTTACATGTTCATCATGTGAAAGTGAGTGTTCTACTCTCTCATCAACCATGAAGTGGAATCAAATGCAAAATTTTGTCACCATTCTAAATGTAAGAGGAATGGAATGACAAAACTTACCTTAGTAGATGATTTTCTGCTTTTTTGTATAACAAATGGAGAATCTATTCAGAGTTACATGCAGGCCCTCAACAAATTCAGAGAGTTGTCTGGCCTTAAGATCAATCTCAACAAAAATCATTTCATACTATCAAAAGGAACATCTCGAATGGTCTCTCACATTGCTTTATAAACTGGAATGTTGGCACAATCTCCATCTCTACTTTACCTGGGTCAGCCAGTCTCATTAAAACGACTAACTTTCCTTGAATGTAACCCCATTATAGAGAAGATCTAATGATGCATCAGTTCATGGATTAAGAAATTTTTGTCTTTTACAAGAAAGTTACAGCTCATAAAATCAATCCTCAACTCTCTGCACATATATTGGAGCTCACATATCTTTTTATCATAGAAGGTTACCAAGTCCATTGAAGGATATTCAAAGACTTCCTATGGAGTCAATCCACTAGTACTAAGGGTAGTGCGAAAATTAAATGGTCAAACATTTGTTACCCCAAGGAAGAAGGAGGACTTAATATTATTCCAGTGAAGCTTACCAAAAAAAAAACTCATCCTAAAGAGGTTTTGGACAATTCGAGATGATAGAACATCCTTATGGCACAGATGGATCCACTCATATTTTCTCAAAGGTAAAAGCATTTGGTCTATACAACCAAAAGCTTCCCACTCTTTCTTTTTGAACCAACTTCTTAAACAGAAGGACAGTGTCCAAGGTAATGTGTCATGCTCTATTAGTAATGGGAATCGATCATATGTGTGGTTTGATAATTATTCCTTATAAACCTACCTGCTGCTCATAAGATGGGTATAATCCCAATCCATATGAAAATGGAGTCCCTCATCCATGGGAGTACCTGGTACTTCCCTGTAAGCTTTCGACATTTACAACCTCAGTATTCTCCTAATCCTCTCACTCAAAATACGTTTTTCTGGCATGATCGGCTATTCACCAGCTTTCAAATAAAATCATGCGGGAGCTTGCTAAATTGAAAAATTCAAAAGTGGCTTGGTGCATAATTATTTTTCATAAATGTATTCCTCCTAAGATATCATTCGTGCTATGGCTAACTGTCCAAAAATAGTTAAATACTGCTGACTGACTCAGATATATAAATGTTGATCCTTCATGCCCTTTTTCTTTAACAGAGCAGGAAACCCTTGAGCATCTCTTCTTTAAGTGTGCAGTCACCAACTACTTATGGAAAGCAGTAGCAATACGATGTAACTGGTCAGTACCTTCCAATACTTTTTTTGACATTGTACAATGGTTTATTATCTCAACGTGATCCAGAAATGATGCGCATTCTAGTTGTTAGCATGTTCTTTAAAACTATTTGGAAAGAACAGAATGGTAGAAGTTTGGAAAAAATCCCAGTAATGTTCCATATCTGATCTCTAAGACTGTGGCCAACATCTATAAAATCTTAACGTTGAGGGATGCTACGTAAACTCCTTCCCAATACCTCAACTTGCTTATTATTTCTTATTTGTATTTTCAATAGGTAGTTAACGTTGATTGCATATTATAAAGGGTACCTCCCCCAAGTTATTTGTACCTATACTTTAATTCTTTTTCTAATGATTTTTTATTTTTAAAAAAAATTAAAATAAAAAGGGATCCTCATGTTTGGCGAGTGTCTGTTATGATTGTGACAGGGGTGTTACAATCGTGACAGCAGGCAATTGACCTTGGAAAAATTGCCTGCTGTCACAATTGTGACACCTTAGCGTGATCCTCTTTTGTCATGATCGTGACACCTTTGTGTGATCCTCTTTCCTCACGATCATGAACCTGAGGGAGACCTTCTGTCACGATGGTGATAGGTATGTCATGGTTGTTACCTTCTTACTTTTGTCTAAGCTTTCTCCAACTTCCTTCAATCTTCTTTATCTGAGTTCTTACATTAACAAACACATCAAAACACCTCAAGTGCACGAAATTAAAGTCCGATATCATGCTCTAAACCACAAAAACTCAAAAACATAAACACACCATCACATTAACATAATTCTAAACCTAAACATGCACAAATCGTCTAATCAACACCTAAAAACACACTATAACACCTACCAAAACATAATGAAACCTACAAATATCAATGATAAAGAACATCGGATAATTGTACATTGCAAATGAAATTATAATGATATTATAATTATAAAGTTCATATTACATTTTTGTATTATCCCTAGATTGTTCTTAGTCATTGTTTTACTAAGATTGGACATTCATAGAATACAAAAGACTAGCACACGTTATGTTTTTCCTTATAAAGGAAGTAGTCGATCTCATAGGCTAAAGTATAGAGATACTTAAACAAACATATGGATGTTTATTAGAGAACACGTTCACTAAACAGACCTAATATGATAAATCCATTTGGAATGTTTCTTATATGTCTATAGAATTACCATTGTGATGATTGCATAAGTGATCATTTGACTTGAGGTCACCAAAGTTATCTTGTATAGGGATTGTTGTTTTGATACTACTTATGACCTATTTAATCATGGGTTGGTCAATTTGTAGTCATTGGATATAACATGAACTATATGGAGGTGGTTGTGTAATCAAGATAAGATTTATCACCCTAAAGTAATTAGAGAGAATGTTCCATTGTTCTCGATTAGTATTGATTCAGAAATTCCTTAGTAAAGGTATAATGACACTTTGTAAATAGTTTACAAATATGATTAAATGTGTCCAGAGCTAATGACAAAGAACTAGACATTAATTTCATGCTTTATCTAATCGGAACATTATATAATGAAGGGATTTAGTTATACGAAAAAATCATACACGGAAAAAGTTAGTTAAATTCACTTTGACATTTCTAAATATTTGAGTAGTCATGATACGTTGCTAGACGCTAATCTTATTACATGATTATAAATTATTTAAGTGAAGAATTAAAGATAAATTAAAGGAGATTTAATTTATCTAATTCTAATTATGAATTAAATTATAATTTATAATTATTGCTAATATATTTGAGAATTTAATGGGTCTCACATGTAAATCGAATAGGTTAAAGAGAGCAAAGATAATTTTATCAAGTTGGACTTGATTGTAAAGTTTGAGAAATGTTTTAATTAAATATGATATATTGAATAAATAAAGATCAATATAAGATATTGGATCTTATTTGGGCATAATTGGTATTTAATTAGAATTATTTGTAATTCTAATTAAAGTTTAATTAAAATTAGAATTTAATTTCAAATAAAATACTAAAAGTCCAAGACCTATTATAAATAAGCGTAAGCTCTAATGAAGCTAGCATTTCATGCTTAATCATTTCTGTAAGAGTTATAGAGTTCTCTCAACCAATTATGTGAATATCGTTAGAGGTCGGACATTTGTATGACTACGGTGGTTGAGACGAATCAATTTCGAAAACGATTTGAAGGATACAACAAGACAAAGATCAAGCTTCGGAATAAGATACGAATTACACTTCATGCTTTGTTATGATTCATTTGTTAATCAATTTACAGAAGCAAAGAGATCTTGATTTTTAGAAAATCAAATGATACGAAAAAGTTTTATAATTATTTTGCTGCTACCGGGATTAGATTCCGTCCTGATTTCCCAACAAATATTTGGTATCAAATTGATAAACCCGTAGTAATAAAATTTTGACATATATATGGTTTCCTACCATTATGCTAAAACTTTGACTTGTTCAACTTTAATATTAGCATGAAGAAGAGCGAGATTGTAGCTCGTAGCATTCTGGCAACAAAGACACAGAAGCAAGTTGCTTCACAGTATAGCAAACAAATAAACAAAACTTGTCCATGTGTAAGCTGGCACCACGGATGAGAGAAAACTCAAGTTCAAGGATTGATCACAAAAGAGGAAAGACACCGATGCAGGACAATGCATTATCCATCCGCCTTCAAAATAAATAAATCAGAACGTATACTTGTATATATCCATATCCTAGTGAATAATGACGATCGATCGACTGACCAGAGAAGTCCACCCTTTAAAGCGCACACCGTCTTTAGCTTTGGTAGTGGGGATACGACTAAAGCATGATAAACTTATCCTGCAGTGAAAGTTGATGCACTGGTTGGACACTTCCCAACCTAGTTATTGAGTCATGCATGGACCATCCACTCCTCCAAGATGCGGGTTCCAAGTTGTTCAATGTATAGGTTTTGAAATGACATCTCTAATTATTATAAGCTTCCAACTCTTGTTAATCTAAATTAGTTCGTGTATATCATGTGTTCTCTCTAGCTTCTTGGTCTCCCAATTAATTAATATCTTACGAGATGTTTGTTCATAATACGGTAGTTTCTCTAGCAGTTGACAAATTACGGTTCGTTTCAAGGAAATGATTGCTTACGCATCAAGCTGCAAAAAAGAAGGTCCATTCATTCGAGTATAAAGCATATGGGAAGTTGACCTAAGAAAAACATGTCTTCCCGGAACCAATATGTACAGACATTGGAGCTAATGGTGAGTCAAATCACCATCAGTTTGTAAACCAATTCCAAAAGGGTAATTAATTCAGCACTCTACGTGTTGGATTTGTAGGGATACAATGATGTTCCTCTGTGTGATTGGTCTGTCTATGAAGGTAACAAGCGTAAAAGCACCAATAACAGTTCAATTAATAATAATGTGATTGTGGAAACTGTTGTAATAAAATCAAGCGTGTGTACCAAACTGAATAGACAATCATATAAAGATTACACCAATGTGAATGAGATACTTACTCCCCGTTGGATTTGGACATCATTGGTCCGTCACAGTCTTCGCCAAGTCGAAATACCTACGCAAAGGTGAAACAGTAACGAGATTATGTGGACAAAAAGCTCTTTGCATAGCAACAACTATTAATTTTATATATTCACGTGCACCCTTGGACTTATATACTCTTTTGACGCCTTAAAATCGTCGCTAGATTCCAATATGTCAATGTGTGGAACATGCCTACAAGCCATGTTGCTCGCTTGGAATTCCCGTGCTCATTTTTAATGCACTCTGACGTCTTTAGGTTAATGTGGATCTCTTGCTTTTTATTAGTTTCCAGATATAACATCTTACATATATGTAGTAAAAGAGTAATATAATAAAATCAGTGTTATTTAAAAACATAACATCTCACATATATGTAGTAAAAGAGTAATATAATAAAATCAGTGTTATTTAAAAAATAAAATGGAAGGAATATTTATCATCTCTTGAATTTCAAATATTCAAAATGCGAAATTTGACGTTTTTAATACATAAAAGTCATCTTCTCAAAGCACTAATACCAAATGAGGCACAGAACCAGGAAAGTCCATGTTAGGCAAATAATCCTAGGTTGACATTTTATGATCTGAAAATTTTGAACGTTGGAAAGGAACAGAGTAATACAAACGTGTAGGGAGAAACAGAGACAAGAGCAGGGGACATACACATCAAACTTGTGATCTCCGTCATTATATATCTTATAAAAACCTTCTCTCTCTCTCTCTCTCTCTCTCTCATGTACAACAAGCGAAAGAATATGCAGTACACCAGCTGAGCTCCAAATCTACCTACGCCCAAAAGCTACAAGCTAGTCCTGCAAAACCTCTCACTCTAATATGCCCCCAAAAAGCAACTACAAACAGAACCCACTAATAGGGTTTATAGTATGCAACAGGGTAGGAGATTCCGGGGACATATCTGCAATTATCCCTCTGGTGAACCCCTCTCGAAATTCGACAATAATTTACATGTATCTACAAGTTCACTTCAACCTGTACCTTATGAACTAGGTCTGTTTCTGCAGGTCTTTTGCACTTATAAACGTCCCATGAAAACCATATGGAACTCGAGAAGGAAGCTGAATGGTGGCTTCTTGCTGCAAATTCATGGCATTCACAATTTGCAGTTCTGATCTCCAATCCTTCTCGTTATGCACAAAGGCTAAAATATACCCGTCATCTTCTCTATCTGAATCGGGGTTTGGAAGAAAAAGTGGCTCACCTCCATATTTACAGTCCCCATATATATATTTCTTTACCTCTCCAGTTGAAAGATCAACTTTGGCAAAACCTGAAACTTTTGGCCATGGTTCAGCTAGAGCCAAATATGCGAACTGGGTTTTTCTTCCCAACAGGTTTCGGTTAACCATCCCAGCTTCTAAGTTGACTTGCTCGTTCTCTGAAATGATTGGTCGACGAGTGGACTTACCAGTTTCCAAATTCAGTCTGATTTCTGATAGCACACTCTTTAGCGACTCGTCGCATTCATTGAAAATGGAGTCCGGTGGAGTCATACATGATCCGATCACCACCACCTCATTGGTCTCTGGGTCTTCCCATGCGTTCCAAAGATGAAAACAAAAGCAATTTGGCGCTTCAATCCACAAAATCTTTGAAGCATCAATTGCATTCTTGTCCAATATCCCAAACCTAGACATCTTTTTCTTGTCATAAATTACAGGAGAGCCACCCCGTAACATTTCAGGCAATTTAAACACAACTTGCTGATCAGGAACTACAACGAACCTCTCTGTAATAGCAAAATCATGTATCATGGTCGGTTGATCAAGAGGAATTTCTACATCAGGAGACTTTTTGCCATCAGGGGAGAATCGAAAGTACTTTAGGTATGGCTTCTGGACAACATCGTAGCTTAGACCAAACAATTCACCAGACACTGGATCAACCTTTGGATGTGCAATCATTGTGCTCTTGAGTTGGCTGTCAAAATCGTAGCGACCAACAGTTTGGAGATCTCCAGACGGAAGGACTCGAACGTGATAAGGCAAATCATCTTCAGACATAGCAAGAAGTCGACCATCAAAATAAACAAGACCAGCGTTTGCAACACCAGAACCACGGCTAGGATCAATTATACCAAAAAGGCCACGAGCATAGAAAAGCAAAAGTCTTGCTATGCCAGAGTGGCCATGAAGCTCACCTATGGCTTTTGGAAATAAAGCACGTCCCAGCTCTCGCTCTTGAACCAGACGGCTGGTCTCAGTGAACCTGCAAGCATACCTCACCGAACCGTTATCAAACCCAACAGCATGGATCATGCCATCGCCATCAAACAAGTGATGACCCGCGACTGGTTCGTGCAGCGGATTCGCACCGTTTCGAACATAAACTCCTCTAATGCTATTTGGGATTCTTCCAGAGACCGGTAAATTGTGGACGACTGCCTGTTCCGGGACCGGAGCAAAGTTGCCAGAAAGTTGAAGACTGGGATCGGCAGTTTTCGGAAGAGAGTGTCGACGTTCATGAGAAACCAAAGCTGTTTCTAGAGCATCCAAGACCAGACCTGCAGCGCCTCGTAAAAGGTTCCATTGATGCTGCTTCGGAGCAACTGATTTGTCTTTAAAATTTTGTTTTGTATTAGTCGAGGTAGCGAAGGAAGTAGGAGTAGGAGTAGAAGTAGTCGAAGGTGGATAAGTTGGCGATTGTTTAGGGAAATGGAGTATAGATGGAGTATGGAGAGAGGAACTAATGTTAGGTTTTCTGGAAGGCCTACTAGGAGATATGGAGGGTGTGTAAGTGCTGGTAAATGATTTTGCTGAAGATGAAGAAGCCATGGCTCTATGTTGTTGGTGAAAATAGTGTAAAGTATGAGCAGTCGAGTATGTAGGGATGAGAAGTGTAACTGGACAATAAGAGTTGAGATAGATGTGGTTGTGTTGGGTTGGGTTATGGAGAATTGGAAGGGGCTGTTATGCTTCAAGTAAGAAGTGGGCGTGAGTGGGGTGATTTGAGTAGTGTAGGAAGGGATGTGGGGAAGAGTTAAATAGAAACGCAAGGGAAAGAGAGTAACAGGTTTAGCATGTAAGGGAAAGACCACGTGTTACATTGATAGAGAGGGGTACTCGAAAAGAGGTTGACAAATAAAAAAGTGATATAAACGAGGTGAGGGGGGTTGCGGGACATAGCGGCTTAATACTTTGACACGACCACAGCCTTTCAAACACTCTCTCTATTTTTTAAAGGGACTGCTACACTTTGTAATTTATCGTTATTATTGTAGGGAGAGAGAGAGAGAGGGAGGGGTGAAGAGAAAGTTCCATAACCTTTTCGAGTGATTTGAATATACCTATGTGGGAATGTTAAAATAAAATAGATAAAAAAAGCAAAAGCAAAAGCAAAAGATTAGAGTTTGTAGTTTGTTGATCCCTATTGGGCCATTATGGAGAATAAGGAGGTGGCACTGGCAGGGGTTTTGCTTTTGGGGGGATGGATAGAGAAAGAGAGGGTGAGAGAGTCATGTCTACTTTGAACACGTCTAAACCTAAAACCCGCGTTTTTCCCTATACTGAGATTGAGAGCAACTAACCCTACACGTGGCCGTGGCATTAGGTCACTATCACTTGCCCGTCACGCCCGGCTTACCGTTTACCTTCCAATGCCCCTGTTCGTATCGTGTTTAATGTTTCCACTTAAATGTATATTTTACAATGTTCAGTAGATATTCACTTTTGGAGAAAAATAGACATGCCAGTTTTAAAAATAATTGAAAACCATAGGAATAAGCCAAAAAGGACATGTGACATATCTAGGTTAATCGAGCTAGGACAACGCAAGCCAAAGCACCAAGTGACCCTGTCAACGACATTCGGTAGAAAACATGACCATTTTTTGTAAGCGATTTCTAGGAAATAGATCTCTGCACATGTACATGTACAGTCAGGCCGCCTGATCTAGAATCTGCTAGAGGAGGACCTTGTTGAAGTTAGATGTTCCTAACTCCTGTCGTTTAATCAGTATTACCAGTTTATTATAGTTTATTCTATAGTGTGCAAACTGCCACGTCGAACAAAAAAAATGGGTAATAATATCTATGATGAGGGCTCGTCGTCGCAACAAGGGCATACTTTGATGATGGTGGTTGTTTATACTTTTTAGATTCTTTCCGCCCTTTTTCTGAATAATATGCTCTTTGTCTTTTTATAAGCATTGAAATCCATGTAATGGTTTTAACAACCCTATCCTTAAATTTATAATGCAAACCAAATGGTACCATGTATATATATAAAAATGGCGCAGTTAGTCTGTTAATGTCATGGATGATTGCATGCCATTGAAAAGGGGGAAAGTATTATACTGCATTAATGAAGAAGTTATTTCAGTGGCATCAATATAACAAATATTATTATTTTCACTACATATGTAACTTCTTTAAGCTGCCGTTGGAGTCAGGTTATGTATCCAATTAATTAAATGTTGTTTAGTAATTTTATACAGCAGCTACAATATAATAATATTCTTTATTTAAATTAATTTCATCAAATTGATTGTCTATGCATCAAATTAAAAATTTTATGTTTTCGGTAAGCTCTCACATTAACCAGTATTATATATATTCAAATTAACATGTTCTATGCACATGTATATGAACAAGGAGCAAAACACGAGCACCCTTTCGTTAAATGGACGCGTGTACGCGTCTGTTGATCCACTTCATCCACCTACCCCCTTTCGCAAATGCCACCACCTATACATGTCAGTGTGGGTTTTGCTCTTCTTGTTCGTTTGCATGTCTGACTCCGTATCCGTCTGTACACATTTTTTAAAAAAAAAAGGTAGATTTAGGGTTAACTGCATTTTTTTCACTTTAATCCTTATATTTTAAATATTGTTTTCAAAAAGTTTCTGGCATCAATAACTATTAACTTTTTTTAGGTTAAAAAAATATATAGAGTATGATCAAAGATGTAGAGGTTTAAGCATAGGTCTAACTCATAAGAACAATACAAAAATACACCATAAACAACATATTAGTTGAGATCAAAATGTTAACATTTAACTTTTATTTTTTTTTTGTTTCTATTTTTCTTTAAAAACATTTTTTTTAATTTTTAATATTGCCAATTTAGTTTCATTTTTCTGAAAATGATAAATAAAATTTGGAGATATTTTAATTTAGTTTCATTAAAAATTACGTAACTTTATTTTATGTTTGACAATACTTTTATTCAAAATAAATAATTAAGTAAATAACTAGTTTTCAAATTTTTATTTTAAACTATTAATTATTTATTAAAATAGAACAGTTCTAGTTTTTAAAATTATTATTTTAAATTTTATGTAATTAAATATGTAATTTTAAATTTGAATTATTAAAATAATTATCACTTGTAAATTTTTTTATCTTTTTAGAATAACTTTACTTTAAATATTAATTTTTAAGTGAATTAAAATTTATTATTGGAATTATTATTTACTATCTAATAATAAAATAATATTTGCTTACTTAATAATGAAATTAGATTATGATAAAATCAAAACCACTTCTATAATTTTTCATAATATGAAAAAAGAAGAAACACAAACTAAAAACTAAAAATTAAAATAATTTTTGTTAAATTTAAAAACGATAAAATAAAAAAAATAGAATTGAACCTTGCATGTATAAATGATGAATTGCAACTAATGGAGAAATTGAAGACTAATTTGTCAAGACACGCCGATAATGGCTTTCCATAAGCATGCGTCACACTAGTTTGTTAGAGGATGCTTCCTTTAAATCTTTATTATGAGTTATGTGCTAGAGTAGTGCTCTAAAGGTAATTGCCTTTAGTACGTTTTGTACAAAGTTATGTACAGACTTTATTTTTAATAATAAAGAAAAAGCATATTTCATTAATTTGGTGTTCATTCTTTATGAATTGATAGTGATCTATAAGCAAATTAATGAAGTCCATGATATATGATATAGCATGAAGGAAATTATGATGTGATCATACTACTGAGATTCCTATCATGTGCAATTATGTCAGTATCTAAATTATCTCTAGTCATAGGATTAATGAGACTAGATATCGTTAATCCAAATAGGCTAGCATATGTCAAACTCCTTGATTTGATCAAGTAGTGAATCTTAAAAACTGTAAAC
The DNA here is from genome assembly GCA_025629805.1 of Erythroxylum baracoense. Taxonomy (NCBI): domain Eukaryota; kingdom Viridiplantae; phylum Streptophyta; class Magnoliopsida; order Malpighiales; family Erythroxylaceae; genus Erythroxylum; species Erythroxylum baracoense. The sequence continues at coordinate 27,101,854 of JAOTAY010000191.1, read as the reverse complement.
ATGAGATGTTTAGAGTTGAGATGTAGATGCTTACTAGAGGTAGTAAGTACATTGGATGACCTACCATAAGATCATCACGTGGATGTCCTATTCTAATGTTAGTGATAATCTCATCATAGCAATGGTGCAAGTATCCTTAGATTTGAGGTACTCAAGGATATCTTGAATACTGATTCTGTGCTTTGACTCCATTCCTTGTTCCCTTGCTGAGGTCACTCATAAGGTGGTAATTGGGTACAGCTTGAGGTATTCAAAGGTAATTGAGTAGCCAATAGAGGATTCACCACTTCTGTGATAGCAAAAGATGATGCCCACGACCTCTTATCGGGGTCATTACTTAGAAACCTCTGGCTGGAGTATATGTGTCATAAAGAATGTCTACGTTAACATATAGAGTAATGAGTCCCAGGCTGAGAACTTATATAACTTAGGCTAGATTTGACGTAGTAAGTCTAGTGAGAGTTGACACTTTGCCCATACTCATAACTAAGTGGGGTATAACATGGTGAAAGGATGAATTGCGCAATAATTGTCTATAGGAGGGTTTATGAGATGGTTCATGATGAGCACGAGTTCGTTTATCAAACTACTTACTTTCCAGTCAATTGGCAGTTATGATGTGTTGCTAGACGCCGCTCATGACTTGCTTGGATTAAGTGTTAATCCAAGTAGCCAACATAACCGGGAACCTAATAGGTCACACGCATAAGAGTGACTAGGAGGATTCGTACAATGATTTTGATCGAGATCCATCATATGGAGAGCAATATAATCAAATGGATCCCAATGAGATCAAGATATGTCCCAATGAGATCGCGAAGTCGATATTGCTAAAATAGGTCTATGATATTTTTTTCCATACCCAGGATCCGATAGGACCGATCCTAGTATGACTGGACTACCTTAGCATTTATGTGTATATGAGGGTTCTTTAAAGTCTTATTGTCTTTAATTGATAAAAGAAAAAATGACAAAAATAAAAAATGAAAAATAAGAATTAAGATGATAATCGTTTAATGTTTGGTAAGCCATTAATTTTCAAACACGATTATGATATCTCTCTTCATTTTTCTCATCTTCCTCCTCTCCATTTGCTTTAACATTTTTGCTCTCCATAGAACAAAGAAGAGAGCTAGCACTCTTGTCTTTATTCTAGCCATTTTTGGATCAAAGAGTTTGATTCAATTAGTTTCTCTAATCTCTGCGTGGATACCATTAGAGACAGTCTGTTTTGGTTGTAGTTTGCAACAACCTGACGAGTAGAAGATCGAAGAACGAAATAGACTATAAATGCTATGAATTCTTATATATGTGTGTGTTATGAACATGTATGTGAATTGGAAAATTTTCACCTAGGTTTAATGGTATTTCCTTGCATAGGAATATAGATCCTAGACATCAGGAAGTCTCGAAACAAATTTTTTATTTTTCCGTTCTGTGTGTATATGATGCACACACCAGGATTTTCCTACATGATGGAGCTAAAAGAGGCATTTAGAAGCTAGTAATATTAAAGAGGGGATTTATGAATTCCAATTCACCTAAAAGACAATACTCATGATTTTAATGAATAAAGGCTCCAGTTTGCAACAATATCGTTAGGCAGAGAGTCTGAGAGTTTGATCCCAACTGTCCCACTTATTTAAAATACAATCTAAGAGAGGTAAGTTCACCACTTGACATGGTTATGATCTTTAAAGTCTTTTTTTTCCCTATTCTCTAAAAGGGTAATTAATTCAGCATTCTATGTGTTGGATTTGTAGGGATATAATGATGTTCCTTTATATGATCGGTCTATCTATGAAGGCAACAGGCGTAAAAGCACCAATAACAGTTCAATTAATAATAATGTGATTATGGCTTATTCAAAATACAATCTAAGAGGTAAGTTCACCACTTGATATGATTATGATCTTGAAAATCTTTTTTTTTCTTTTCCTATTCTTCCAACACTATGTAAAATTGTGAATACAATAACTTAGGCAGAGTTTAACAATAGTGGATTAAGAAGGTTTGATTTTAAATGCTACTAGCCCAATCTACTATACTAGACCAAGAATTGGCATTCTAATGGACATTGTCTGACATAATTAGATATTTCCAAAATGAAGAAATGAAGCAGCAATTGAAAATGAGATGGTCATATGTGTCAGTCTTTATGAAAAAGCACATAAAATTAAGAGTAGGGAAAAAGAATGCAATGGATCTTGCCTTTAGTGTTTAATTTTTTTTACTTATCATTAATCAAAAGATGAAATTGACCTTTGGTATGTGATGTTTAAATAAAAAAGTCTAGTTAAAGTTAATTTTTAACTTAGGATTCTAAACATTTGCAAGGATGAGTTGTTTGTGATGGAAATAAGAGGGGTGAGATAAATAATGGACAAAGTAATTTCTAGGTTATCTACATAATAAGAGGCTTATTACTCTTAAAGCAATTTAGAACTTTAGAATTGTCGACGGGCCATGTCCATATACTTTTGTCAATTACTTGAGCTTAATTGATAGTGAAAATTCCCTAGTAGTCGACCTCAAAGAGTAATGGTTCTTAAATGGTCCTAAGATGTGTCATTTATCAAGCTAGAAAAATGTGTCTTGATCATTGCCTATCATGTATTAGATGATGTACTTTCCAATATTATCCCTTTCTTGAGCAACTATTTTACGACTCTAAGAAATATTAGCATTTAGTTTCAACTATTAAAGGCTATTCCTTCTAGGTATTCAAACAAACTCATTTAACCAAATTTCTTATTTCTTTATAAATAACATCTAAACCCTCTTAGCTAGAATCAATTTATTGGATAACTTGATGGAAGAAAACCCAAGCTTATCTTTAGATTTACAAATTTCTTTCTATTTGACTTTAACTTTCAAATATTATTTAAGCTAATCGATAGGAAATTCTTTAGAATATTCCTATATCCTTGATCATTTAAAAGGACGTAGTAAATATGAAATCCAATAAACTATAGAGCATGTAGTTTATGAACTGAGCACTTACAGTATATGAGAGAAATTTGGAATTTTAAAAACTCATTTTGCTTCTTATTTATTGAATTAAAGATTAATAATCCTTTTGACAAATTGGAAGAGATTAAAGATAAATTTTAGTTGTTTATAGGCAAGATTCCCTTGTATAATCCAAAGGCTTTAATTCTTTTATAGGCAAACTCCCCTTCTAAAAGGAAAAGGCTATTGAAAATAAGTTAGACTAATTCCAAGATCCAACAAAGAGAAAAATAAAGGACATATTATAATTGATAATGAGGTTAGAAATTCTATTGAGCTCTTCAAGCCTTTTGACAGATACAATAACTAAAATAAGATTAGAATGAGAGAAAAATATGAGATCATTAGGGAAAGAGATATTAAAGATCCTTATTTTAGATCACTTGAGATGGAACTTGAAAGAATGAGTTTTAAAGATCAACTTTTCGATTAGTAGGTGAAGAACCTTAAGACAAAAGATAAAAAAGATTTGGATAAAGTGGATCTCATTCTTTAAGGCTTAGAGACGACTCCATTTAGCAAGATAACATAAAAGATAAATAACATTTTTTTTCATCATCTAAACTAGTAATATTAGTAGGAAAACTTATTGCCAAAATAGTTTCCGATAAGAAAGTTCAATAAAGAAAATCAATAGCTTTTTTAAATTCTACTTTTAGCATGAATCTTTTACTTAAGTCTTATTATATTCTTTCGTAAACTCTTGAGAAATAAGAATACTATTTCTAATACTTTTTGTTTATCAAGAAAGTAGTATGGTAGCTATTAATTAGAGAAGGAATAACTACCTTCATATGATCTAAAAACATACTAGAGTTAGCTTTATAGATATTGTTATAATAGGATATCAACCTAAAGTTAATTATATCAACCTAAAGTTAATTATATTCTTGGGATTTTTATGTTATGTTGATTGATCTCAACGCATTGGAATGTAAGGTATGAGAGAAATTAATATATTATACAATTTCTTAAGAAGTTTACCTTTGTCAAAGAAATTAAGCCCAACATCAGTGAGTTCTTTCCCAATGATATGCCAAGCTTTTTGATAGAAAAAAAAAACTCATTTCAACCATCAAGATGATTGCTTTAGAAAGGTTAAGCTTAACTAAAGTTTCTTTTATTTCATCTCTAGTGAAAGGCTTTTCAAGTCTCTTTTTTATAATTATTCTCTAACTTTATAGGATTGAGAAAACTAAGTTCCTTCGAAGTTATTATATTGGGATTTTTTTGACATCGAAAATTGACTTGAAGTAACTTAATATAATGATAGATAGAGCTTCTAATGAAAATGACAAATTGCCTTCTTATCTTAAAGAGATATGGTTCTATTAGTGTTCCTCTTAGTAAGGGTATCACTATTGAGAAAAAGAGGAATTATAGTCATCACCTTTTAGTGATTGCATTCTATCTGTTTCATTTAGAAATTGTGATCATCAATGATCCTATAATAAATTTGAAGATTTAACTTTCAAAAAATTTCAGTCCTCATTATGAGGTTCCGAAAAAGGGATGTTTCGGGATTCCAACAACTCTTTTCTAAACTAATCTATGTCTTTAAAAATGTCCCCAAATTTAGTTTTGTTAAGAGATTTCTTAAGCCTCTTAACGAATTAAGTCTTTACATATAAACAAAGAGAGAGCAACAAAATATAGAAGTTTTTCAACCTTTCTATAATCTCACCTTAAGTTACCACCTTTTTTTTCACATGGGAAAAGGATGGGTATTAAAATGACCTAAAAGAGTCGAATTACCTTAAACTCAAAGTTTAATAGAGATATATAAAGCCAAATATTTTTTTATCGTATCCATATTATTAGAGACATAAAGAAATATGCAATGTGATTACTACAAGAAAATATCGAGTTTAAAGACACAAAAGGTGGAGTTTTTAGACGCTTTTTTATGTCTTAAAAATAATTTTAGATACTTTATAAAGCTTCACAAAAACTATTTTCGACGATTTTTTTAAACATATAGATGTGTCGAAAAAACATACATTGTTACAAATCTAAGTGTCGAAAATTTATTTCCCAAGTTTATAATTTTTTGGGAGCAATGATATTTTAGATGCTTTATGTAAGTTTTTAGATACTTTTCTCTGTCGATATTTTTCACTTTTAGACAATTTTTTACATCAAAAAACTCTATCAGTTTTTAGTTAAAAAATAAGCTTACAATTTGCTTTATGCATCTTTTTTAAGATAACTCACATGTATATTATTATAATAAATTTTACGAATTAATCTAAAATATGTATATGCATATTATTATAACAAATTACATTATTGTTAATAAATATTATATTACACAGATTTATATGTATATAATAGCACAAATTAGCTAAAATAGATTCATTCTAGAGTCCATTTCCATCGAAGAAAGCACACTATTCATACACTTCACCTTGTGCGTGGCAAAATCAATTGAGACTAATATATATTGCCCAATTTCACGAAGACCTTTATTAGTCAAATCCCCTTCTCAAAGATACAGACTAAATCTTCAAAGCTTAAAACAAACCCTTAACAGTTCTTGAACTCCATTATTAAGCGGCAGATCAGCTATCGTTTCTTCTCGATTAACTAAGACCAAACGAAAATCATTTAAGTTCTTTAAGTAATATCCAATCTCTTGCAAAGCTAAATTTGTGATATCAAAAACATAAACAACTATATATTCGAGTTCTAGGTAGCCCTGGGCCAATGTTATTAATCCTCTATGTGAAATTGTGCCTTCTTCATCTCTCATTCCCTCATCAGCACCTTGCTCAATTCTAAGCCTTTTTAGATGCCTACAACTGCTGGCAAGGACTTCCATTCCTCTATCTCCAATAACATTTATTGTCTACCAACACAAGTAAATTCACTAAAATGTCCATATATAAGGCAGAAAAAGTATCTAGTGCTGCAATGAGAGAAAATTAGTTTTAATTCTTATCTTTTTAGTGTCAAACCCAGGCAAATGTAAAAGGTAAATTCTACAAAACTTATTGAAGTTTGCAAGCTCTAAAACTGAATCCCAAAACCAGTAAAAAACTATCATGCCAGATGAAATACAAAATAAGCTGCAAATATTAACATGCTATCCACTTTTGCATCAAAAGCATAATAATAGACGAATAAGAAACGAGGGCCAAAAAGACTTTGTATAAAAAGGGAGATAAAATGAGACGCAAACCTTATCAAACAACATATAAGGATATATCAACAGTGAAACATAGATAACAAAAGAGATTTGTGCCAATACCTCAAGAATTTCCAAGTTTGGGCACCTTTGAATCAAGTCATATAGGTCCTCTGTGTCGAGTAACGCATAAAGGAGATCCAACTTTTTGAGCCGAGAAGCAAAAGGGAATACTATTAGCATTTCATTTTGCCCAATGTAAGTGAGTCCCAATCGGCATAATTTGTCTGGAAATTTCACATTAGGGTACTTGTTTGGTTGAACATTGAAGGAACCACCACAAAACTCTTCTAAAGCAAACACAGAACAAAAGAAGTTAACAAACTCAGAGATTTCAGAGTCACAAATTTTCACAGATATCAAGGAGTGACAATTTTTGGCTATGAGCTCAAGGTCTTCATGTCTGATTTTGTTAAGATCTGTCATGTAAAAGTTTAAAGTCTCAAAAGCTGCATTGTTCAAAGCAAGCTCATGGAGCCAGCCACCATCTTTCTCCAAAACCGCACTCTCTTCCAAGAACAATGTTCTTAATTACTTGCACGCCAAAAATTAAAAGAACTATGAAGATTAATATCTTAAGGACCCTCAAGGTGGAACAGAAGAGGTCATGACTAAATTTTCCCATGTCGACAATAATCACGAAAGGAAAAAGGCATTATGGACGTAAAGAATTAGTACTTTCAGAACAAGATCCATACAACCACGTTAACATAGTGGTAAACAAGTTAACAACCAATCGAAGTAATAATACCTTACAAATTAGACTTAATCAGTCAAAAAGCTTTCAAAGCCACAAGTTGAAATGATAATTGAGGTATAAGTCATTATGATTACATTCCACAAAAATTTTCCCTCATAGATAAAGTGAAATTAATAACAGTCCACATCAATTTACAATGGAAGAAACGTATACAAATGACAAATAACAAATGCCAAATAAGCTAAAATGTTAATCTTCTCACTCTCATGTACAACAATGAATTAATAGGTAAAGATAACAATAAGAAAAAGGATGAGAAAACTGTCAACTGATTTTGGAAGTTTAAGTTCCTAGAGTTAAATGAGCATGAAAACTAGTTCACGACAAAGCAAGCATATTAATTATCAATCTTACTCCGTAAAACCATAAAGAGTACATAAACAACAGAAGAAAACAAGAAATTAATGCATCAACCTGTAAGACTTTTAGACACGGAATCGGAAGTTACTGAAGTTGACAAAAAAACTACCAAAAGTGACTCAAAGATTTAGCCTTTTTTTTCTTTTTTTTGAGTTAAACCCACAACTTAGTACCTGCAACTACGAGCCATGTTTGTAATGAAATTGTAGTGAGATAAGGCTTTTATTAAATGTTTGGTCACTAAAAAAGTAAATTAAAAACCATTGCTATCATCAGTTATATTTCACAGCAAAACAACAATGATGCAGAGCAACATTGGAATTCATAGCAGAACAATAGCAGAGCGAAAAGAATGTAATGTAGAAAATACATGACAAAAAGAAAAAAATAGCAAGATCTGTTTCTAAATTTCTAAACAGAAAAATCAAAAATCTATGACTCAACATGCAACAGTGACAAAGAAATGGGAAAAATCACAACACTGATCAATAAATTAAAGTAAGAAAATAAGAAAAACAACTTCACAACTTTCTAAATACTTGTACAAACATGGCAAAAATACAGAGCATAAAGTCGATAATTAAAAAAAACTTACGGTCGGTGGAGCCAAACACGGAATCTACAATTATGAAGGCCTAAAAGCAGTTGATCCTGAAACCAAATTGCAGAGAAGATAAAAATTTATTAGACATGAAAAACATAAATGAAAAGGAAATTAACTCTATGATGCAGATTATTGGCAACATAAAAGAACAAAATTTAGATCCAACAAATTGAACAACATTCAAAGACATATTATAATGCCAAATCAAAATATAAAAAAGAGGGAACCACATAATCGACCTGTCCAAATCTTGGAGAAGCATCACGTATCCATGAAAAGGATAAATAAAATAAAATAAGCAAATTGAAGAATAGCCAAACAAGTACACAATTCACAGATCTATAAAGAATTTGCAACAAGCAAACGAATTTAAACATCTGATCGAGGAAAAAATCACGTCTCTTAACACAACATCTACGTAATCAACACACGAGTAAACTATGATCCCGACGATAGATCAATAAAGTAGATAAAAATGCATACCTTAGAACGTAAAGAGAGAGAGAGAGAGAGTGATGGACTGGAGACAAAGTATTTGTATATACTTCTAGAGACAGAGAGAGAGAGCGCGATGGACTGGAGATAAAGTATCTGTATATACTTCTAGTGAATGCGTGAGGGATTCGATTAGGAGTACAGACTATATATAAGGGCAACTTCAATTTACATTACCTTATTCTAATTTTTGTCGTCAGAAAATCCAATAATTATTCTATACAGGGATTGGGGGAGTGAATTTGGGAATATGTAACTCTGATTAATATAATGCTTAAATTGGAATTCAAAGTCAGAGAAACATGTAGTGTCAGCCCAAGGTTTAATGATGACAGTAAAAGCTAACTGTAGTTGGGTTATCTTTTATGAAACACCAACCCAGGAGACACAGATTTAAATATGTAGAAACATCAAATTCACAATTTTCATTTCACTTTAAAATACATTAGTAAGAGACACCCCAAATCTTTATCTCGAGAGAATTTGCCTTATCACTAATTATTTAAAATTTTTAGTTCTATCACTAAACATATCATATCATTTTTAATTTAAACAATTTTATCAAGAAATATAGCTACAAGTGCGTTACAATGTTAAAACAACAACCAACAAAAGGTGTGATTTGCCTCTAAATATTTTACAAAATATTTAAAAGTTGTTTTTTGTTTAAAATATCATCTTTTGACATTAATTAATCGTTATTTCTAGATGCATACTTGCTATAAATTATAAAAGACGCCAATTCTTGTCCCGTCAATTGGAAATTTTAGAAGTTTTAGACTCTTTTTAGTATATTTTTTAGACAAATTTTACTTTCTTAAATAAATGTCTAAAAACTCCACCAATTCTTATATTATTTAACATAATTATTAGATGTGCCTAGGCATAAGCGCCTAAAACCTCCTTATTTTGGTGTAGTGATTCCTAATTGAATTGAACTAACTAAATCATCTCTATCCTCATCAGATTACATCACACTAATCAATTAGATTGCCCCCTAGTGACTCTATATGATAGGATTTAGCTACATCACAACTAACAAGATAAGATATTATATTTAATTAGGAAAGATACATTCATATATATGAAGATATCCACTATCTTTAAATGATCCTCCCACATAATCTTTGTCTTTTAGAGCTCATGTATATTTACTGTGATCTTATCTGCCACATCATCCAATGTCTCCTTGATCTCTATTCACTGAAGATAAGTCATTCAACCCCAAAGTCTTTGATAAAACATTGGTCCAGTCCAATGGCTACCCATATCAAGTCCACTAGTTATAGTCCATTAATTTAAGCACAAATTAATTATATAGGGCTCTTACTTGTCTTTCTTATACATATGATCCAACTAATCTTCAACCTAAGGTCTATCTCAAGCTATCTTTTGGTCTCACACTCGAATCTTGTATCTCATCCAAGATTTTCTCAAATTTACACCAATGTATGCCAACTCATCTATAATGTTTGTTTTCCTTGTCGTCATTCCAAGTGTGAAACATTGGTCAAGGCTCGCCAATACCTGCACGATTCCACTTTAGGACTTAGGGTTCTTACAAACCACACCCACTTGAAAAACTTGACACCCTCATTGAAATAATCTATCGACACTCATCTAAATATGGTTCCTTTAAAGACCCCTTAGTTATTGGCACATCTATAACGTATCATTTTCCCTCTCCATCACGTTTGTCCTTGCCTTTGTTCGAACACTCCTTCGCAGGGCCCATTATAGCCAACATAGCATAATTGTTGAGGTAGACTTCTTCCGTTGAGTCTTCAACTCCTTCTCCTTGATGCTTTGTGACCATAAAATTCATTTGCTCTTCAATCACTTTTTGTCTTGGGCATTTAAGAGCAAAATGTATCCGTTCATAAATGAAATAAGAAATATCTTGTTTTTTTTATTTCTTGGACTTGCATTGAGAAGATTCACATACATTTTCTTTGCTTTTCTCCAAGCCCTTCCGTCTCTCACCATTCTTTTTGCCCTCGTTACTAGTTCGAATTGGTGGTGACATTTAGAGATCCATCAAGGCATCCGCAACTACTATTACACTTGGGAGGTTTTTCACGTTTTACCTCCAGAGCTCCATGTTTTCCTAACCTTGCAAGCAGCTTATAAAGTTGAACAACTTGTCTTCCTTAGACATATTCTTCATATTCAACATCAAATATGTGATTTTTCTCGAACGCTCTTGACAAATGCATATTTGAGTATAATTATACACCTATATTTAACATGTTTTGCTTTTTTTCATAGTTTTGTTGTATATTTGGTACTTAATTCATTCCAAATGTATTTATAGGCTATACTTGTCTTCATAGACTAAAAAGAGAAGAATTCAGATGAAATCTTGGTGAAAAACAAAGATTTAAAACATCTTAAACTTATACAGCCATGTAAGTCTCCGTGAACTTGTAAATTCATAATTTTATGAGTTTTTAGTGACCATGTATATCCTAGAAGCAATAGCTTTCACTATAAAAGTACGTGAGTGGAGGCAAATTGAGAAAAACTGAGTTTTGCAATAGTTTTATGATGTAAAAAACCTAGAGAGGTGACAATTTGATCAAGGGATAAAGAAAGCATGAAGTTAACATCAAAAGATCTAGTAGATAGCTACGTCAAATTTAAACTTGCAAAAAGATTCAATAGAAGAGAAAAGGAGGATTAGAATAATGATTCCTTTGTCTTCTAGTAGTTTTTCTTTATGTTTATCTTTGATTTTGTTTTCTATGATTAGACACCAGACGTGTTTAGTGTCTAGGTGTGATGAACCATAGTTTGGAATAACAATATGTTTTAATCTTTTACTTAATGTAATTATATTGATTGATTTATTATGGTTCAATTATGTTTTTTATTTTTGTTCTAATATATCTGGAATATAATTACAAGATTTGATTTCGTGTGATTAAGATTGATAAATCCTCTTTTATGAATAGATACACCATAATTGTAAAGAGTTGCATGCAAACCTAGAAATAGACTGACATGAATCCTCTAGATTAGGGCCAAACCTAATAACAGAATTTATAAATTGATAATGCAATCCTAGGGGTTTTAACTAGAAAGAGTTATGTTAATCAATTGATGGATTAGTTATTAATAGTCTCGAGAGAGATATTAACATAAGATAGGAATTTTCATAGTCCAATAATCAATAATATGATTGCATGATAAAAGGTTAATAATTCAAAGAATCTTTGGGGATTCATCACTTAGACGCTACTAATTGATATTGATTTTTCTTCGTATTCTACTTATCTTGAATTCATAATTGTTAATATTAATTTAGTTTATTTGTTTAGCTTTATTTTTAATTAAAACCAAAATCTATTTCTTAGGCTAGATAATTGAAAAAAGGTAAGTATTAGTAATTACCGTCTTCGTGGGATCGACCGGTACTTGCCTGTGCTAGCTACAACACATCGTGCACTTCTGGTAATTTTAGTATTAGTACAGAAAAATAAATCAATCAAGTTTTTGACGTCATTGCTGAGGACAGTAATATTAGGAAAGCCTAGATTCTATTAATCGAACCATATTTTTTGTATTTATTTTATTTTTCTTGTATTTTATTTTATTCTTGTCTTACTCATTTAGTTATCTTTTGAACTTTTCTACTTTGAATTTGAGTTTTTGACTTATCATTATGATTTACGATTCATCACTATGGTCACAACTCACAATGGAAGGATGGATCAGTCAGTATTCTCTTAAGAGCTAATATATGTCATTGCAATACGTAACATCACTATATTGGAAAGAGATGTTCTTTGATATATTTTCAAAAGCTCAACTGATATTCATGTCATGTCATAACATTTTTGGGAGTAATTATTATAATCATGAATGTCAAGCACTAAACTATATGTGGGAGAAACCAAGCATGAAAAATTGGTCTTAGAATGCACCCTATAAGAATATGTATAAATTATAGTAGAGCTACCTTTACACATATGGATGGAATGACTATGCTCCAACTAAATATGTACAACAACAATAACAAGAAGAAAATATTAGAGATAAAATAATGGAATACCTTTCAAAGTGTGAAGCTAGCCGATATGAATTCGAGGAGAGATTTTCTTCACCTGAATATATTGAGCATAATACCTCATACTATTTGAGCTTACTAACATCTTAAAGTGAAAAAAGGATGAAGGTTGATTTCATAAATAAAGTTACATCTTAAGAAGGAAAAAAGGTAATTGTAGTTGTAGGAGATGATGATGAATAGATGACAGAGCTAGCAGAGGATGAAGAAAAAGAGGAAGCCTCTTTCTAAGAAGAGGAAGCCTCTGTCCAAGAAGAAAAGGAAGTAGAGAAGTGGCAAAAGATGATTGAATTAGAACAATAGGAAGAAGCCTTTGAAGAGAAAGTGGAAGAGTGGACAAAGGAGATTAAGGAAGAACTAAAGGAGAAGCCAACTGAGGAAACTACTTATAAGTCAATGGTAGTCACCTTGAGTATGAAGGGGTCCCACTTTTTACATGACAAACTGCTTTTTTCAACTAAAGATTCAGGGAGTTTTGTTATCCCTTATTTCATTAACAGTTTTTCATTGAAAAAGGCATGAATGGAGTCTTTTAGAGTTATTAATTTGATAAATTATGCCCTCATCATTATCTTGTAATAGTGTCTTACTTACAAGCTACAAAATTGTTATCTAAAGACACGGGTAAAAACAAGTCACTCATTATAAACCCAAGATTATAGTAAATATACAAGGTGTGTTGAGCTAACTACATTAAACAAATACTGCATGGGAGGCAACCCATGAATTAGAATAAGTTTTATTTTAAAATTTATGTTATTTCTATTTTCATATTTCATATTTATTTGCTTTATTGTTGTTTGTATTTTTCTTTTATTGTTTTTATCCCTTTTTCTTTATATTTTGCAAGGATATTAGTATATCTTATCAGATGGACAATACCAAAATCATGAAAATCATAATCAAAAAATCGTATTAGTTAGGGAAGTACCAAACTCCACTTTTTCACTTTTTATATGTGCTTATATTATGTATATTGAGGACAATGTATAATTTTAAGTTTTGGGGAAGGGGATTATGATTTTCTTAAGCTTATTATAATCTTTGCTATTAAATTTTTTAATTTATATCCTAAATTAATTGAAATATGTCTATAAATACTTTATTTCATTATTGATTATTGATTTGAATTAGTATGTGAAAGGATGATAGTTAGAATGAAATTACTTTTATAAGTCATATAGTTAGTAATCATTAAAACAGTCAATTTGAATATATTATTTACACACATCTAACCTTTTTTTGTGAGCTTTCGAGCTTGGGCAAAAAATATTCTTACATTTTTAAGCTCTTTTGAATCTTTCATTTATGTTTTCATGAATAGTTGAACGATTCTAGAACTTACTTTTATTATACATATTGAGATGATATTTGTTAAATTAGAAGCATTAAAATAATAAAGGCAATTAGATTCAACACTTTTTTAAGCCTATTTCTGTGATAATTAACATACCATACTTTACCTTTAGGAGTAAACAAGTTGAGCTTAGCCTTTTTCATTGATTGTAACCCAATTATTAACCTTTATCCTTTTTCCTTTAAAGCCTTTTTATTATTTTGAACCTTAAAGGTTATTTACATTACTTGATTGTTTGAAAATTAACTAGTATTTCTTTAATTATGGAACCTAATGAATGCTCCATATTGTAAAAAAAATATGTGTTGTGAGCATTAAAAAATGGAAAAGAAAAAAGGAGAAGAAAAGTGTTTGAATGATGGTACCAATGGATTCATGTTATAAAGGACCTATTTTGTGAAAGAACAAGTTACTTGTAATCTTGTCTATTGTAAATTTCTTTCAATTTTAGCAACCTTTATATTATCCAAATCATACCTTGCCTAAGCTCCATTACAACCTTATAAAGACCTTTTGATTTTTACTTCTATTTTAATTATAGGTGATGGAAATGTGATAATATTGCAAGCTTATGGTTAAGAGTTCTGTTATGCAATGATTTGAGAGTTTGATTTTTTTAATGATAAGCACTTAAGTGCATTGAGTGAAAAATTGGTAAAGGTGTAAAGATTTATGCTTTTGATTTTAATAATATTATTGACATGATTATTATTAATATTGACTTGTTAAGTTAGTTTTAGGATCATTTGATTCTACTTGTATGTTAATTTGAATAATATGACATGATGATTTAGAATATGGATGGATAGGTTGGGATTAATAAAGGATGAATATTGTAAAGTTAATGATTTAGATTATGATTTGCTTGAGGACAACCAAAAGCTTAAGTTTGGGGATGTTTGATAAATGCATATTTGACTATAATTATACACCCATATTTAATAAGTTTTGCTTGTTATTTCATAATTTTGTTGTATATTTAGTACTTAATTCATTCCAAGTGCATTTATAGGTTATACTTGTCTGTCAACATGTAAAGTCACGATTGTAGGAGTTTTTGGAGCTATATGGTTGTGTAAGTGATCATGTATGTCCCAGAAACCCTAGTTTTCTCTATAAAAGGACATGAGTGGAGGCAAATTGAGAAGAGCCAAGTTTTGCAGTGGTTTTGAGATGTAGGAAACTAGAGAGACAATGATTTTGATCAAGGGATGAGGAAAACACAAAATTAAAATCAAGAGATCCAATAGATAGCTACATCAAATTCAAACTTGCAAGAAGATTCAATAGAAGAGAAAGTGAGATTTAGAATTATAATTCCTTTGTTTTCTATTAGTTTTCTTCATATTTATTTGTGATTTTGTTTGCTATGATTAGTAACTAAACTTCGTTAGTGTCTAGGTGGGATGAACCCTAGTTTGGGATAACAATATGTTTAATCTTTCATTCAGAGCAATTATATTGATTAATTATTGTGATTCGATTATGTGTTTTATTCTTATTATGATATATTTGGAATATTAATGTAGTAACCCGATTTCCATATTGAGGGCTAGAGCATTAGTTGTCATTGGAATTCATGAATTTACATTTCATTCACATGCACATCATTAGCATATACACACATGAAATATGAACTAGAATACTTTACAAAGATAGCATATACACTTAATTGATTTATTCCGGGGTATGAAAAGTTTAAAATGTTTATAATGTGAATTGTAACATGTTTATGCCTTGTATTTTAGTATATTAGTTAACCCGAATGGCATTACAAAAAACTTGAAATGCCTACACTTGCTCCTGAATGCACTCTTTGGTACATCAACCTCTGCTATCTTCAACTGGTAGTACCTAGATCTCAAATCTAACTTGGTAAACACCTGAGCTCCTTGCAATTGATCAAATAAGTCATCAATTCTAGGCAACAGGTACTTGTTCTTTATTGTGACCGGATTCAGCTGCCTATAATCGATGCATAGTCTCAGGGTTCCATCTTTCTTCTTTACAAATAAAATTGGAGCTCCCTAAGTGAAACACTGGGTCTAATAAAACCTTTTTCTAGCAACTCCTGTAGTTGACCCTTCAACTCCTTTAGTTCTATAGGTGCCATCCTATATGGAGGTATGGATATAGAAGCACCACCCAGAACCAAGTCAATTATGAACTCTGTTTTTCGATCTGGAGGTAAACCAGACAATTCAGTGGGAAACACATCCAGGAATTCCCTAACAACAGGAATGTCCTGTATATTCTGCTTTGCTCTAGTATCAATAATGTGGGCCAGATAAGTCTCACATCCACCTTGCATCAACCTCAAGGCACTCATAAATGAGATCAGCCTGGCTGGCACTGCTTGACTAATACCTCTGAAAACTGCTCTCGGCTGATTAGGAGATTCCAATACCACCTCCTTAGTGTAGCAGTTTATGATAGCCCTATAAGCAGCAAACCAATCCATGCCTAGAATGATATCTATCTCCCTTAACTATAATATAATCAAGTCTGCTTCTAATTCTTCCTGATCAACTCTAATCAAACACCTCTTACAGACTTCCCCAATCACGGTGGTACTACTTATCAGTATACTCACCTCCAATTCACGTTTCAATTGCTCTCTATCACAATGAAACTTACATTCTAGATGACGTGCAATAAATAATCGCATAGATCCAGGATCTAGCAATGCAAATGCTTCATAATCAAAGATAAGCAACGTACCTGCAACGACATCCGGAGAGTCCTAAGCCTTCTGTCTGGTCATAACATATACTCGGGCCTGAGACTGGGGTCTGTTGCTCCGAATCTCAGTCCTAACAGAAGGACTTCCAGAACTCACTCTGGCTCTACCTTAGCCTCTCTGTCCAACCCCACTAGCTCGAATCGGCTGAACAGTAGTCTCACTCACTGATCTCCCTCTCATACTAGACTGGGCTCTAGTTGTAGCTAACTTGATGATCAAATAAGCCACATCTAAGGTAAGCTCCAGACAATCTCCAGCACTCACCACTGTGCTTTTTCCCACAGTGCTCACAATTGGGTATCTGACCTGACATTGCACCTCTTCCACTGCCAGACTGTACAAAACTACCCCTCTGTCTGAACCCTGATTGTCTTGATCCAACTGGTGGTTGAAATGGTCTATTCTGGTGCTTACTGAACTTTCTGCTAGAATTGCCCTAAAATTCACTGGACCTCTTCTGTCTAGACTCTGATCTATAGGAAAAATGCCTAGTAATAGGATAAATTGATATATGAAAATTTGGATGATTTAGCCTACAATTGAGTGACATTTGGCATTGATCATTATGGGACAAATGGACTAGTAAATTGATGACAAATGACATTATTTAATGGACAAATGACTGTTGTACTTAAATGACATGTGACCTAGCTTTAATGGTAACATATGGCAACACCTATGCTTGATAAGTGTTGAACATGCCATAAGACACATGGCTATTTAATTACATGACACCTAACATCTTAGTTAGTGAGTTTCTACAGGAGTAAGTTTAATTCAGCTCACTTTCTCTTCTTCTTTCTTCACACACACCACTGAAACCTCTTTCATCTCCCTATGTATTTTATGCTTATGTCCAATTGCTATACAAAAATCCATGTTTTACCCTCTCAAATTTAAGTAAAAGATCAGCTTGAAATTGCCCATATGTTCTAGCCAAAATCCAACCAAGTTCTACCTTGAATGTGTGATGTTTCTGCTTACTTGGGGTATTGTATTGGCTTGATCTTTTGAGCTAGAATTGGAGTTAAACATGTAAGTAAATGATTAGTGTTTATAGCATGTTATGATAGAGAATTGATGATGATGAATTAGGATGAATCACATATGATGTTAACGATTAAAGTGTGCTGGAATATTTTATATGGAGTGTTTTACTAAAAATACATCTGTATTTTGGATATAACTTGATCTATGAATATCCAAATTGGATTAATTTTGATTTAGAGTAAACTAGAGACTTAAGTCTACATTTTTCTTGAAGGAATCGAATTTGGAATATGTCCTTAAGAGTCTTGAAATTTGGCTTGAAGTTGAGAGTTGTGTTCTTTCGACGTATGAAAACAGTCTGTAGCTTTTTTTTTATAACTTGCATGATATTGAATCAAAATGCATGAAATTGATTTCATTAGACACTTAAGACAGTGTTGAACATTTTATTAGGAGAAGGTGTTGTCTAAATACCTCAGTGTCTAAGTCATAATGGTCATACGAATCTGAACCGAAATTTGCTTAAGAAATTCTGGAAAAAATGCAGAACATGTGATATAGAAAAATATGAAATAGGTATTGATTTGGGGTTTATGAACAATAATGAATTGTTGAACTGTGTATTGATGTTACTGAACTGAAACTGAAGTAAAAATGAAGGGTTCATTGACTGTACATTATAGAATTTTGATAATGACATGTTTGATTAATGGATTTAGGAACAACTGTCTAGAAGAAAGTGTTACAAAAATACACCATTTTCATTGTCATAATGATCATGTAAAGTAGACCTGAAAGTTGTGTTGACATGAAAGCTAGAATAGTTAATGGGTGTATAAATTTTTGACACATGTAGAGTACAATTGATCTTTGCATCAATTTATTACAGAAGTATACCCAGGCATATGTCATTGAATATGCATATTACATGATAAATTTATAAAAATGCATATTTAGTTACATGAATAATGTGGTAACATGAAATTGTGTTTGATTGCATATAGAAGAGCAAATAGAGCAACCGCTTTCAGATATTGCCAGAACTTCAAGGCAATAAGCAAAAAGGGAGCA
>JAOTAY010000191.1:27046487-27057714 GCA_025629805.1 Erythroxylum baracoense | reverse complement strand
AATTTTTGTTCTGTTCTGTCTCTAAATTTTTGTTCCGTTCCGTCTCTGCATCTTGAAGACAGCAACCAAACAGACAGCGAATGTTGGAAGAATGATAGACACGGTCACTATACATGACCGTGAGTAATATTGAAAAATTAAAAAAAAGAATCATATAAATAAATTTATCTACTTTTATCATAAAAATTAATGAAAAGACATTTGAGTGAATTGTTTGAAATAGTATGCTTAATATTTGGAATGCTTCTTAACAAAAATAACTTATTTAAAAAACTAAAATAAAAGCAATAAATTGATAAAAATAAAGTAGACATACTAATATTACATCAGTTTAATTGGGTTAGACTAAAATTTAGAACTAAAGCAAATATTTGGTTTTTTAAATTCATTTAAAAAATGATTTCAGATTATTTAATAATTTAAGTTAATTTGAATGGATCAGATTGTTTTGGATCTTCTTTCTTCTCGTGTACTATAATTATCTATTATAAAGGTCAAAGTTGGGGTTTCACGTCATGAGACTGACAAAATATTTTAACGAGATGTTACAATTCTTAATGAGCCCAAATCCCAACGTCAAGTCAACTATCAATTTTAGGAGTAAATGTTGAATCCAAATAACGTCAACAAATTGAGGTCATGGTCGGTTAGAAACACAACAAATTACTAGCTTTGAGTAATCCAATCGAACTACTCAAATGTTGAAACTACTGGACCATTTGTCACAGTAGTTACACTTCTATTTAATTTAATATATTTTTTGAAACCGAGGTCCACCAGAGAATCTCAAACTTTAGAAATTTCCTTGACAGACTTCTGCCACGTGGCGATCACCCTTTATTCCCTGCTCCTCTGGACACCTCCGTTTTTTTTGTTTTTAATTTTTCTTTTTGTACCAACGCGGCACAACACAACACAAAAACAAACTCCTTTTCCCTTGGTTGTTCTATTTCTATATCTACTTGCTTTTCTTCTCCTTTTCACGTATTCTCCGCATCTTCCCTCCCATAAACCACTCACTTACAGTGACAGCCACGGACTCTCTACTCTTATAAATATCTGCTCACGTTTCTCGTTTTCTCTTCAACATTCCTTCAGAATACGAAATTCCCATATACAGTTACCTGAAAATCTGTGAGTTTTCACGATGCCTAGCAATACGATTTTGGTCACCGGAGGTGCCGGTTATATTGGGAGTCATACGGTGCTTCAGCTTCTATTAGGCCGCTACTCCGTCGTCGTCGTCGATAATCTCCATAACTCCTCCGACGTCGCCCTTAAAAGAGTCAAGGAGCTCGCCGGAGACCATGGCAAAAACCTCTCTTTTCACAAGGTTAGCTACCTTTGTTACCATGCTTAACAATACGATATTCGGGCTTGTTTTAACGTTTTCTAACTATTTGCAATTAGTTCCTTGTTTCGATTTAGATCCATGAAGTAGTCTGGTAGATTTGTTGGTTTTCGTACGTTCTATTCGTGCCTGCGTTGGAACCAATAATGTGTACTAAAATACATAATTCCTGACATGGAATTTGTGTTTATTAAATATTTTCTTACTCTTAACGTGGGAGTGGGACAGGACAGGACACCTACAGCACCATGTCATGTGTCCTGTACTATTGATTGCCTGGCTTATTCTTTTGCTTGGAATTATGCTGTGAACTTCAGGTTGACCTCCGGGACAAGCCGGCACTTGAGAAGATATTTTTGGGTACAAAGTACGAGGAGTTTTCAGTTGAATAATTGTAGCCCAAGCGTTTGACCGCATGCTCTGTAGTTTTATTTTTGACAAACAAATTTGCTGCAGATTTGATGCTGTCATCCACTTTGCCGGATTGAAAGCAGTCGGTGAGAGTGTGGAGAAACCATTGCTCTATCATGATAACAACCTCATTGGGGCTATATCTCTGCTGGAAGTAATGAGTGTTCATGGGTGCAAGAAGGTATAGAGACTCTTTTGCGTGTCACATTCTGTGGCTGGGGATCTGTATTTGCCTGATATTCGTAACTTTTAAATGGTTTTCAGCTTGTATTTTCATCGTCAGCAACAGTTTATGGCTGGCCTGAAAAGGTTCCATGTACGGAGGAGTTCCCCATTTCTGCTATGAATCCATATGGACGAACCAAGGTATGTTCCTGATGCTCAATTGGTGCTTGCTAATATTCACTCTAGGCAACTAGTTAGTTTTTTGGAGCTTGAAGAGTGTTTTCGTTTGGATAGTTTAGTTTGGCTGATGTTACATTCAATTTTACAAAAAGAAAAAAAACCACTTTTCTCCTTCAATACCATTCTTCGTCTAAAAAGGCTTATTTTCAGCTTTTCATTGAAGAGATATGCCGTGATGTTCAACGTTCAGATCCTGATTGGAAGATTATTTTGCTAAGATACTTCAATCCTGTTGGTGCCCATCCCAGTGGCCATATTGGTGAGGATCCCCGTGGAATTCCAAACAATCTAATGCCATACGTACAACAAGTGGCTGTTGGCAGGCGACAGCATCTGACAGTCTTTGGAAATGACTACTCAACTAAGGATGGAACAGGGGTATGATTGGTGCTTCACTGGTCCTTTCAAATTTTGGAGATTCTCTTATGTGTGAAACTTGTAAATGTAACAACCGTCTTCATGCTTAAAGTTCTTAGTCCATTTGTTACTTTTAAGTTGGTCCGCGATTTGATCTCTGAATTTTCCTAGGTTTGGATTTTGTTTCTGTGGTGTTGTGCTAACTGATTTAGGGTTGCTTTATATCTGTCATCTGTCATGAAAATACTCTTCCATGGTGTGAGGATGTTTCAGCTCAAGGTCCTCGTATCTACTGATTTTGATCTTGATGACACTTGTACTTTCAGGTACGTGATTATATTCATGTTGTTGATTTAGCTGATGGCCACACTGCTGCATTGCAAAAGCTTACTGATCCTAAGATAGGTAAATTCTTGAATCCTGATCCTTGTTTCCCAGTCTCACCCATGTAATTTGTTTTGTTCTATGATAGTTGGCTCTCTTTTTTTAATGAAATCAATTCATGAATTCAAATGTTATCTATGATCCCATAATTGTGGATTCCTGGAGAATCTATTTGCATTACTTTAACATGATCTACAGTGAATGAAGTGTCCTGACCTCTACGCACTTTAAGTCTGAGTGCTAGTCTTTTCTGGTTTAACTTATTTTCTTTGATCATGATGCATATATATATTTATCAAAGTTACCTTAATCGCATCAAAACGTATACACTGGAGATTTGGTATATTTCCTGTTGTTATATGTTGATTGGTTGGATTTATGTTACACAGGTTGTGAGGTTTACAACTTGGGAACAGGAAAAGGAACTTCAGTTTTGGAGATGGTTGCAGCATTTGAAAAGGCATCTGGAAAGGTATGATTTTGTATTTATGTCACAAAATGCTCATGAGAATTGAGTTTATATTACCGTGGAAAATGGTTGCAACAAATTGGTAATGTTTGTTCTTGCTCCCTTAAGGTTAAGAAGGCGGGTCATCCGTATCTTTGATCATATATTTGACTTATGCACATATAATTATGATTATCTGTTTGAAGGTTAAACAAAAAGCAGTTAGCCACTTCGGATTTTCCTGTAACGGAAATCCATTAGGGAATTGATATTGATACAAAAAAAGAAATAATTGGATTGCAGAAAATTCCTCTTCAAATTGCTGGAAGAAGAGCTGGTGATGCTGAAATAGTTTATGCATCAACAGAAAAAGCAGAGCGGGAATTGAAATGGAAGTAAGTACGTCTCAATTATGGTGTTGTGCCCAATGATTTAGCGTGTTATTAAATGTTACATGTGTTTCTCACTGGCTACAGGGCCAAGTATGGCATCGAAGAAATGTGTAGAGATCAGTGGAATTGGGCAAGCAAGAATCCTTATGGCTACGGATCTCCTTGATCAAGACTAAGGCAGACAGGCATGTAGCAGTGTAGGCCACCCAAGTTATGAATGTAGAAAATGTATACCACAATCATCTAGTAGATGTTCCATTAGGAATGCTTACAGCTTAATAATGCAAATCCATTGCTTTCCCACCAGACTACAATTCTTTGCTTGTCTTTGTAATTCCTTTCTCCTACCAAATACAGATTCACAGCAGCTTCATTTTGCTATTGTTCTTAATAACAACAATTACCTTATACCTTACCTTATATAAGGATTCAATTTTAAATTACTTAATTAATTAATTAATAGTAGTCTTAACTTAATTCAGCAGTAATTAATTACTAATCCAATAAACATAAAATTAATTTGATGATGAAATAAGTCCCATATATTTAAAATTATCTAGGTTGGTCTAGAGATGAAAAAAAGACTTGGCCCATTGATTGACTGAATCTTACAGTCTGTTTGGTTACTGTCTCCAATATGTAGAGACGAAACGGGACGAAAATTTGGAGACGGAACAGAACAGAAATTGGAGACAGTGAGCTGTTTGGTTGTGATGGACAAAACAGAAACAATTGTCTCCGTCTTAAAAACAGAAATGTGTTTAGTTGCAGGAGACAGAACATAAAAACAGTGCCTACAGGTTTGGCTACAAGGTTTCTTGGAGGAATTGGGCAAGAAATAAGAAAACAATGTCTTGTATTGCGATAGTTAAAGTGCTATCCATCTAGCGAAGAATTCGTCTTTTCATTCTGGAACGAAGCACATATAGTTGCGATATCATTTTATTCGGTCACTTCTAGAAGATGGGGTTTTGAAACTTAAGAAGATTAGTGAAGCTCAAAATCCAGCAGATATGTTGACAAAGATGGTGACTACTGACAAACTGAAACTGTGTTCAGTTTCAGCTGGCCTACTGGAATAACAAGACAAAAGAAAAGTTGTTGCATTGATCGAGGTGTGAAGACAGATTGAAATCCGTCTTCAAGTGGTAGATTGTCAAGGATGACTACACCGAAAAGAAAAAAAAGACAAAGAAGAATCGTCAAGGATGACTGTACCGAAAAGAAGAAAAAAAGGCAAAGAAGAGCAAAAGTCAAAAGCTCCTTGTCTGCTACCTTAATTTATGACACTTTATCTTGTGGACTTTTTTGGCTTTAGCTGAGCAAGGAATAACTTATAAAGAAGGCTTCCTAATTTTTCCTTCTCCAATACAGAGGCAATTCGTGAGAGCAAAGTGAGGAAAGAAAACAAAGAGTTTATTTTTTTAGAGAATTTTTGTGAGGAAAAATTCTTGGAGATAATTAGGTATAAGTTGTTAGTGTTGTAAACTTTTTTGTAAATTTTCTCCTTAGTAAAAGATCTGCAGCAACTCTAGAGACGTAAGCATAATTGGTCGAACTCCATTATCAATTTTGTGTATTATTATTTCGTCTTTATTTCGCATTCTCACAAATCTGGTTTTAGGGAAATTGCATAATTTTCCCAACATCGATATCAGTAACATCTTCAAAACCTTATTGACAAAAAAGGTAAAAATAACTTCAACATTTGTAGTTGAATACAAATTAATTAACATTTTA
Source organism: Erythroxylum baracoense (assembly GCA_025629805.1). Classification (NCBI taxonomy): domain Eukaryota; kingdom Viridiplantae; phylum Streptophyta; class Magnoliopsida; order Malpighiales; family Erythroxylaceae; genus Erythroxylum; species Erythroxylum baracoense. The sequence goes on along the minus strand of JAOTAY010000191.1, from coordinate 27,052,226 downwards.
CTATAGTGAGATTAAATGTTAGCGTTTTACAATTGTTCAAATTGGTGTGGATAGAAAATAATTAACAGAGTTATAATGATTTAATGATGTAAAAAAATAATTTTTAAATTGAGATTGGGTCTTACTATACCACATATGTGCTACGTGGCATTATGAGACCTAATTATTAAAGATTAATTATTAAAATTATTAGGTTAATATTGTTATGTTTAATTTAATTAAAATAAATTTAATTAACCTAATTACTTTTACTAATTAATAATTCATTGAGATAAAAATCGCAAAATTTGAAATCTATCAATTTTCATTTCGATTCCAACTCCAAAACTCTTCTCCTTCATCCACAAACAATCTAACTCCAAAAGCAAATCCAAGAAATGTTTCAACATTTTACAAATTGAAATGTTGAAATTTTGAGTTTTCAGTGACAATGAATAATGGGAGAAACAAACTCAAATATCTCTCTGTATCTCTCTCTCTCTTGTTGACTCTACAATTTGGTCTATTCCTTTTATGAGTTGTTGTGATTTTGAACTTCAAGATTAGTCGTTTAAGGAATTGATTATCTTAACAAATAGGTTTGACTTGATTCCCGTTGTTTGTTTCCCTAATTGTTCTCTTATTCTTCAAGTTCTTACTTTTAGGTTGTCAATGAATTAGGGGGTTTTGGTTACTGTTTGATTTGGTGATGTTAATTGTTGTCATGATAAACAACATAATTAGTTATGTACATTTTTTATGGCTAATTTTTGAGTTTGAGTTTTTAAGGTTGATTGAGGTTTATGTAAGTTCTTTGTCTCTCTCTTTCCCTAGCAAATACTCTATTCTTTCTTTGTATAAAAACCAAGCTTTGAACAGTATTCATCTTAAAAGAAATTGCACTTCCCAATTATCTTTAATCAACAACCATTTGAGGATTCATCGAGGACCCTCTTCAAAACTTTCCATTTTTTGATAAAACATTGCAGAACTGGGCATTGTGGATATTAGTGATCATATGAAATTTTTAGTTTCTGGGTGGAGAAGATGGGTTATAAAGTTAGGATTGAAATAGAAATTGATAGATTTTCAGATTATGGGGTTTTTACCTTAGTGAATTATTAGTTAGTAAAATTAATTAGGTTAATTTAATATTATTTTTATTAAATTAAACTGAACAACTTTAATATAATAATTTTAAAAATTAATCTTTAACAATTAGGCCCCATTATGCCAAGTGGCACTTATATGGTATAGCAAGATTTAATTTCAAATTAAAATTTATCATTTTTATCATGTTATTAATGACGTGGCAAATAGGTAACGTCATCATCGTCCAGTTATATTTCCCATCCACACAAGGTTCAACTTGAACAGTTCTAAAATGCTAGGGTTTATTTGAACACAGTGAAATCTTAAGATTTAATGTGTATTTAAATGCAAACATTAGGGTTTTTTTTGTCTTTTTTTCAAACGTTATTCTATTACTCTTCTTCTAGGCAAAAACATTAGTCGGAAAGTCATCTCTGTCACTAAGAATATTCTCTAACTTGCTAGTTTCCTTGAAGGTCATTTCTTTTCCTCAACTCATCTTTTCCTCTTTAATTCTCATTGAAAAAGAAATTAAAGGTTCTATACTTTCATTGTTATTACGTCCAATCCAAGATTGTATGACGATGCAGAAAAGCTGAGAGCGAGCGACGAGAGCGACGAGAGCTGAGAGCGAGCGATGAGTGCTGAGAGTGAGCGCCGCCCGTGGAGAGACCACTGGTGAGGGAGAGGATCCTGATTCCGAGCGGCTTCTATTTATCCATGGCTTCATCTTCCCCTTCCTCCTCTTCTTCTCCTGCCCAAACCCGACCTTTTCTTCAAACCCTAAATCCTTCCCTTACCTCCAATACGACAGCATCCCTCCTCCAAAGCCCAGATCAAAACTCCCCCATCCCGATCACCACACCCCTCCAGTATCCAAAACCTTCCATTACCCCTACCGTTACACCTCCCCTTACTCAATCTGAGCACAACCTTCAGGGAAATGTCCGTGAGCTCCCCAAGTCTTGGAAGGCAGTCGTTGCGGAAGGACTGGAGGCTTCTGCTGAAGACCTAACATTATCCTTCTACCCCCTGAGATTAAGGATGAGCAAATCTTTGTCATTCCCCCACCGGAATTGGCCAAGAAGGGAGCTGCTAAATTCAAGTTAGCTTTAATTGGTTTCTTCCTAGGTAAGAGGCCAGCTTATCCCGTTGTACATCGAGCCTTAACAAAATCGTGGGCTGAGTTTGGTCTTAAGGAAGTTCTAATCACTAGTTCTAACAACTTTCTGTTCCAGTTTGAGTCTAAGAAGGGTTTAACTGCTGTGTTAGAAAAGGGGCCTTGGCATATCCAAGGGCAGCCCTTATTCTTGCAGAGGTGGTGCCTGAATGGGGGGGAACAGGAAGAGGTTAAGCTTGCCCCAGTGTGGGCGCGGTTTTATAATGTTCCAGTTGAATACTAGACTACTGAAGGTTTAGGACGGATAGCTAGTGCGGTGGGCCGGCCGATACTAATGGATTCACAGACTGCTAGGATGTCTCAGATATTTTATGCCCGTCTGTGTGTGGAATTGGAAATTCAGAAGAAATGGCCTGAAGCTTTTCAATTGGCAACGTATGATGAGGAGGGCCAAACAATTTTCAAGGAAATCCGAATTGAATATGAATGGCGGCCAGTTCCTCAGGGGTTGAAGAAGGCGTGGGCCCCTACTGGGAGAGCCTTTGAGACTGGCCTTCAGCAGGAGTTAGAGAAGAGCAAGGAGACATTCTCCAACCCCTCACCTCAACTGCAAGTGGCACTAGACCCCAATCCTGAGCAAGCAGAAACTAGCCAGGAGGACATTCGTGAACCTGAAGAGTCAAAGGCGCCCAGTGAGGAGCAAAACCCTTTACCAGAGGCTCCAATGCAAGAGGGGACAGCCACTATCTTGGGAGGGAGTTCTCCCACCCATAACCTGTCTCACCAAAGGTTAGATGATACTAATGGAGATACTGAGGAGGCCAATAGAGCTGCTGTAATTCAGTCAGGTATATCTTCCTCTCCTAATTCTAAATTGGTTCCTTATAGTACAGGTAATACGGGGGGGGGGGGGCCAGAGGGGGAACACACAGCTAGGAATAATAGGAAATCGAGAAGAAAACAGAAGTAGGCTGGGAGGTGGTTCTTGGTTAGATTTATGGATTTGATGTTTTGGAATGTGAGGGGTCTTAATCACCCCAAAAAACAACTTGCTGTTCGTGCTTGGCTTAAGAGGCATTCAGTTTCTTTTGTTTGTTTAATAGAATTTAGGATTATATCCTCTTCCTGTTTGAATAAGGTTTGCAACTCTCTGTTCCCTAGCTGGCCCTTTTATAGCAACATAGATTAATCTTCAAATGCTAGGATAGTGCTAGCCTGGAACCCTGATCAACTTTTGTGCTCAATCATCTGCTCTACAGATCAATTTATTCACTTGGAATTGACTCCTAGATACTGTACTGAGGCCCTTCTGGTTACTTGTGTCTACGGTTCTAACAATCTTAATCATAGGAAGGTTCTTTGGTCTTCTTTGTCCAACCTTTCCCATATTGTTGGTCAATCCCCTTGGCTCATTGCAGGAGATTTTAATGCTGTCTTATATCCTTATGAAGTTGTGCCTTCTAGCCCCTCTACTTTTAGTGGGATGAGTGATTTTAGACAATGTGTAGGAGACATAGGCCTTTATGACTTAAACTCCAGTGGTCCAAGTTTTACCTGGACCAATAAACAGTGTGGAGACTCACTCATAGCTAGGAAATTAGATTGTTCCCTCATTAATGCTGCTTGGAGCTTAAAGTTTCCTAATTCTTATTGTAGCATTCACAATCCTCACATCTCGGACCATTCTCCTTTAGTGGTTAGGTCTACAAGTCTTCGGCAAAAGAGAAATTCTCCTTTCCGATTCTCCAACTTCTTAGCTTCTCAACCCAATTTCTTGTCCATTATAGAGGAAGCTTGGTCCTCTCGAGTTCAGGGCACTCCTATGTACTGTGTAGTTACAAAACTAAAGATGGTTAAAAAAGCCCTCAAGATCATGAATGTTGGTCAGATAAGGGATGTGAATGCTAGGGTAGAGACCTGTCAAGCTAATCTTAATAACATCCAGGATAAAATGAGACTTTTGCCTAGTTCATCTCACTTGTATACCTAGGAATCCGAAGCTATTAATGCGTTATTTCGAGCTGTAGAGGATCAGGAATCCTTTTTTAGACAAGCGTCTAGGATTAAATGGCTCAAGGAAGGGGACCGCAATACCAAATTTTTCCATAATTCGCTCATTGCTAATAGGAACCGAAATTCCATTCACTCCCTAGAGGTGGGCAATGGGCACAGGATAGTAGGGTTCTTAGAAATTCAAGATCAATTCCTTGATCATTTTCAAGGTACTATAGGTACTCGAAAGGATCTTCATTCTTCTAAAGATTTTGTGGGGAATCTTTTTCCTAACCCTTTATCTGAACAGATTACCAACCCTCTGGTTGCTGAAGTTTCTACTCAGGAAATTAGTGAAGCCTTTAACTCTCTAAACCCTAACAAAGCTCCTGGCCCAGATGGGTTTAATGGTTTCTTCTATAAGAAAACTTGGCCTATCATTGGGGAGGACGTGACCCAAGCGATCAAAAAAAATTTTCACTCTGGCAAACTCCCAAAAGAGATCAATTCCACATTTATCTCTCTTATTCCCAAAAATGCTCACGCATCCTCTGTTTTAGACTATCGCCCAATCTCGTGTTGCAACATGCTTTACAAGGTGATTGCAAAAATCATAGCAAATAGGCTTCGAACCATTCTTCCCCACATAGTTAGCCCCAATCAAAGTGCCTCTGTTAAGAATCGACGAATAGGGGATAATATTTTGTTGGCCCAGGAAATTTTCAAGAACTATCACCTGTCTAATACTCATAAGAGGTGTGCCTTTAAAGTGGATCTCCGAAAAGCCTATGACTCTATTCAATGGGATTTCCTTATGAATGCTCTGGAAGCAGTGGGCCTTCCTTTGCAGTTCCTTACATGGGTCAAGGAATGCATTTCCACTCCTTCTTACTCTATTTTGATCAATGGTACTCCTTTTAGGTTTTTCAAGGGTAAGTCAGGCTTAAGACAGGGTGATCCCTTATCTCCCTTTTTGTTCATTATTTGTATGGAAGTTCTGTCTAGGAATCTGAAGGTCTGTACAGAGAATTCCCCTTCCTTCAAATATCATTGGAGGTGTCAAAGCCTTAAGCTCAACCATCTCCTCTTTGCTGATGACATATTGATGTTTTGCTATGCCGATTTGCTCTTTGCTCAAACACTGCTTGACTCCTTATGCTCCTTCTCTATGTTTTCTGGTATGGATATGAATACTTCTAAGAGTCAATTTTTTTAATCCCCGGATGTGAACCAATTAGCCCACCGAATGAAACTTATATCTGGTATCCAGCAGGGCTCTCTCCTCATTAGGTATTTAGGGGTTCCTCTCATTACAGGACGTTTATCTAGAATGGACTGCCTTCCTCTTCTCGACAAAATTGATACTAGAATCAATAGCTGGACTCATAAAAGTCTTTCATATGCCGGCAGAATCCAATTAGTGATCTCAGTTCTCTCTTCCTTCCAAGTATACTGGTCTTCCCTTTTCATCCTTCCTTCATCCATTCTGAAGGATATAGAGAAGAAGCTTAGAAACTTTCTGTGGGCTGGGAGTGTAGCATCAAAACATCATGCCA
>JAOTAY010000191.1:27017458-27035210 GCA_025629805.1 Erythroxylum baracoense | reverse complement strand
TGGTTTTGATATAATGTGATAACATTTTGGGTTTAGAAAATGTGTGATTGATGGTTTAGTGTATGATGCCATGTTATATACAGTGAAGGTAACATAGTTAACATGTCATTTCTGACAGGCATGTACATATGTATCCGATGGACACACATGCATATGTCAGTTTGGAATGGGGTGTTACATGAGATTTCTATTGTTCAAGGTGAGTACAAAGGTGAGGAAGATAAGCGTATTATAAGAAAGAAATAGTTTGAAGGGATTGATAGAAGTAAAGTGCCGAAGTAGAAATCGTCTATTAAAGAACCTCCAAAGTTGGATTTGAAGAAACTTTACGATCATCTAGAGTATGCATTCCTTAAGAAGGATTCAAAACTGCCCATAATTATTGCATCAACTCTAAAAGAAAAGCTATTAAATGTTTTTAAGGAGCATAAGAGGGCCATTGCTTAAAAGATCTCTAACATTAGAGGAATCAACCTTTCCTTTTACAAGCACAAGATTTTGATGAAGTAGGAGTTTAAACCAGTGGTATAACCCTAAAGGAGTTTGAATCCTAATATCAAGGAAGTGATGAAGGAAGAGGTAATTAAACTCGTGGATATTGGTATGATTTACCCTATTGTTTCTTAAATGGACTTTTAGGCCACCTTCAAATTCTAATTTCCTTAGAAGATCAAGAGAAACAACATTCACATGTCCTTACAGTACATTCACTTATAAGAGGATGCCTTTTAGGTTGTGTAATACACTTGTTGTGTTTTAAAGATGCCTGATGACTATTGTTGATGATCTAATCGAAGATATAGTGGACGTATTTATGGATGATTTTCTATTTTTGGTGATTCTTTTGATTTATGCCTCCATAATTTAGAAAGAGTGCTAAGATAGGTGTGAGAAAAAATTTGGTGTTAAATCGAGAAAATTTCATTTTGTGACACAAGAGGGCATTGTTTTAGGCCATAAAATCTCTTATAAGGGTATTGAGTTAGATAAAGCAAAACTTGAAACTATAGAGAAGCTACCACCCTTACCTTGGTTAAGGTTATTGGAAGTTTTTTAAGCCATGTAGGCTTTTATTAGAATATTCATCAAGTTTTTCTCTAAAATTATCGAGTCTTTAACCATATTGTTAGAGAAAGTTATGCCTTTTAACTTTACTCAGTAATGTTTAAAAGCTTTTATTATTCTTAAGGAAAAGTTAACGAATGCCCCGATTATAGTTGCACCAAAATGGAATTAAGCCAATGTGTAATAAAAGTGGTTTTATAGTAGGCACAGTAATTAGACAACAAAAGGACAAACATTTTCAGCTAATTTACTATGCTAACAAGACTTTAACTGATGCCTAAGGGAATTATACTACAATAGAGAAAGAATTGCTAGCAACAATTTTTACATTTGATAAATTTAGATCTTATTTAGTTTTGTCTAAGTTTATTGTTTATACTGACCACTCTGCATTAAGATACTTGCTAAATAAATTAGATGCTAAGCCTAAATTAATTAGACAAATTTTGTTTCTACAAGAATTTGATTTAAAGATTAAGGACAAGAAAGGAGTTGAAAACTTAGCAATCAACCATCTATCTCACTTTGAAAACCTAAATTTAAAGGAGCTAAATGAAGAAGGCATTAATGATTCATTCTTAAAAGAGCACCTCTATAATTTAGAGAAGGCAAGTGAGTTTAAAACCCCTTGTTTTTTAGATATTGTGAATTATTTAGTAGCTAAAATCTTAATAAAACGTCTTTCCTATCAGCAGAAAAAGAAATTCTTTACTGATTTAAGGGACTATTTTTGGAAAGATCTGTATTTGTTTCATATTTGTCCAGACCATATAATGAGAAGATGTGTATCTCACTCCAAAGTGTGGAAGTTTCTAGAACATTATCATGTCAGACTTGCCAGAGGGCACTATAGTGTGAATAGGATCCTTTAAAAGATCCTTGAGTCAGGTTTTTATTGGCCTCAGTTTTAAGGATGCCCAAAGGTATGTAACTTTTAGTGATATATGCCAATCATTAGGTGATATCTCTCTCTAGGGACAGATGCCTCAAGATTTATTCTTTTTTGATTTCAATTGTCTGTCTCTAACTTCGTTTGGTAATAAATACATTCTAGTAGCTATTGACTGTGTCTCTAAATAGGTGGAAGCGTAAGCTTTACCCAAAAACGATGCTAGGGTTGTTGTAAGATTCTTAAAAAAGCTATTTTCTTGTTTTGGCACACCTAGACATGCCTATATCACTTCTAATTTCATTCATCTGTGACTTACACAGTTAGTTACAAGGCTATGTAACTGATCGTGTAAGTCTGTATCAACTCTTAAGAAAATCTTATCTTTACTTTCTAAAATTTTTGGTATTTTGTCAAGTTTGGGGATTTTCATCCCCAAAACACTAAGGTGATGATGTAGTTCCATATTAGAATGATTTAACCTATTTTTGATTCTTGATTTTCAATTAGAAGTTGAAGTTTATCCTTGTCCATATGAATTGTTAAATTAATTTGATGAATTGCATGAGAATTGGATGATATTTAATTTAGGGTATGTTATTTTGCTCACTATATGTTGAATTGTGATGATTTTTGTTAAGTTAGGATTAGTTTATTGTTTTCTAGTAATTAGATGTTGTTTTCTAGTTTAATTTAAATAAAAATTTGTATTTTGCATAAATTAGGTGTTAATTTTATTTAGTATAGGTTTAATTTTTAGATTATATAATTGAATTTCAATTTTTAGGATTTGCATCGGTAGATGTATTTTTAGATTAATTTTATTAGTTTATTCCATGTTTTAATTTTGTTATCAATTTTTTCATTTGTTTAATTTTATAATTATTTAATTTTTTATTACAATAGTTTTATTTTATTTTCTATTTTTATTTTTAATTGTGTGTTTTTATAATTCTACAATGTAGTGAGCATATTAACCAAGTGTGGGCAAGAGTTTTGTTCATATTTTTATATGTTATTTTCTCGATTTAATTTAGTTTTAGGTACAATGACGGGTGATAGATGGATAATTGAGCAAAATTTTTCCATATATTCAAGTTGTTTTCACTTGATATTTATTAATTTTGGTATTTTTTGGTATTTAATTCATTTTAAGTGTGTATATAAATTATAATTGCCTTCATAGACTTAAAGGAGAGAAATTTAGAAGAAAACACGGCGTAAAATGAAGATTCAATGCACGGAAGGGATGCATGCAGTGCATTTCCCTCGAGCCGTGCACTTATGTAATATTAAGAGATTTTTAGTTATGCATGATTTGATGCACAATCGTGCATCGACCAAAACCCTAGAATTCCATATAAAAGAAACTTTTCAAAGGCAATTGGCATAGAGAGATGGTAGGAAGCATTTTGAGCTTTCCAAAGGCAATTCCAAAGGTGATTATAAGTTAGACGAGCGATAGACGTGAAAATTTTATCAATGGATCCATCATAATACTAGATTAGACATCTACATCAACAAAATACTCAATAGAAGACAATTAGGGATATTTAAAATTATGATTCCTTTTTTTTTATTCAGTCTTTTGTATATGTATATCTGGTTTTGTATTCGCCAATGTGTAACTAAATATTTTATTAGTACTTAGGTTAGATGAACCTTATTTTGATACCTTAACATGTGTTAATTTTTCTACTAAAGGAATTGACTGATTGATTTGTTGCAATCCAATTACTTATTTTATTTATGTTCTAGTAATATGGAATATTAGACCATAATATGATTTCATATGTAGCGATTGAGAAATCCTAGGTTTGAATAGATCCACGAAAATTGGAAAGAGCTGGTTGCAACTGTAAGGATAGGATGACATAAATCATCTGGATTTGGGATAACCCTAATAGGGGGATTCATAAAACATTAACACAATCTTATAAAATTTGACCTGAGTAATTTGGTTAGAAACCTTAAGATTAGTTATTAGTATATTCAAGGTTGATACTAACATACCTTAAGAGTCTCCACGGTCTAATAAATCATCAAAATAATGACATAACAAAATATCAATCGGTTAAAGGTTTAGGGGGATTTGACGCTTAGATACTAATCATTTGACATTAGTAATTAACTTAGTGATTTCTCAATTCTCTACTTTAATTGTGCTAATTGTTTATTTTATTTGCTTAAATTTAGTTTCTTTAATTCAAACCGCAACCAATTCTTAGACTAGATAATAGAATAATTGTAACTACTAATATTTGTTGTCCTCGTAGGATCGACCCATACTTGTCAGTACTAGCTATAGCTACATCATGCACTTGTGGTATAACAATATTCACTAACTCATAAAATAAGTCAATCAAGTTTTTGATGTCATTATCGGGGACGACGATATTAGGAACACTTTAGCTTTATTACTCTAGTCATTACTTGAGTTTGTTTACTTTGCTTTATTTTGTTTTTACTTTATGATATTTAATTTGTTTAAGTTAGTTTATTTCCTTAGTTTTAGAGTTAGACTTTAAGTTAGTTTATAACCTAGAGTACAACTGTGAACTTACTAGATGTAGATCCTGAGATAGCAAGAACTGTGCAAAGGAATTATCATAGGACTAACCTTAGAGAGTTTGAGCTAGATTATTAAATAGAGGATTTGGAAGATCATGCGAACACTAAGGGATCTTATAACATGGAAGACTAAGCATGCTAGGCCAAGCTTAACTAGCGTGGAATCCAGAATAGTGAGATCGACTATGTAGGTAAATAACTTTGAGATCAAACTGAGCATAATCCAAATGGTGTAATAGTTAGTCCAATTTGATGAACTTTGATATGAGGACCCTAATGTGCACATCTCTATCTTCTTAAAGATTTGCGATACTTTTAAGATAAATGGAGAGAATGATGAGGCCATTAGACTATGCCTATTTCCTTTCTCCTTAAGAGAAAAAAGGTAAGCAGTAGCTTAATTCTATGCCACGTTCATCAGTTACCACCTGGGATCAGGTGGTGAAAATATTTTTGTTTAAGTACTTTCCTCTTGCAAAGAATACAAACTTGAGAAACGACATCTTATCATACTCTTAAACTGAGGGGTGAGTCATTGTATGACATCTGGGGGAGATTTAAGAAGATGCTCTGACGATACACACATAATGGATTACCTTTATGGATGCAAATCTAGACATTCTATAATGGGCTAAGTCAAAGTATGAGGCAGTCAATAGATATAGCAGCAGAAGGGATGCTAAATAACAAAACACATAAAGCAGCTTAAGAGCTGATAGAAGACATGGCCATGAACCATTATCAATGGTGTTCAGCTAGAGCATGAACTACTAAGAGGCCATCGGGAGTTTATGCAATAGATGTTGTAACATAATTGGCAAGTAAAGTGGAAGCCTTGAGTAAGAAGATAGACATAATCACTACGGCTCCATATAGAAGAGTGATGAAGTGCGAAGCATGCGGGCTAAAGCATTAAGGACAAGATTGTTAATAAGATCAGCCCGAACACTTAAATTATTTGGGGAAGGCTTTAAGACCCCAAATAATCCTTATAGTAATAAATACAACCCTGGATGGAGGAACCACCTCAATTTCTCATGGGGTAACCAAGGTCAACAAAGAAATAACCCTCCTCCTGGATTCCAAGCACAAACATCATAACCAAGGAAATCGAGTATGGATAAGTTGATGATGGAATTTATTTAAAAATCGAGGATAAAGTATCAGTAAACTGATGCATCCATATAGAACTTGAAAATAAAAATAAACTAACTAGCCAAATTAGTGGCGAAGAGACCTAAAGGGAGTTTGCCAAGCACAACTGAAACAATTTTGAAGGAGAGGAAAATGGCAATCACCCGGCCCACTGAAAAGAAACTCCACACGGAAGAAGAGGAAGAGGCAACTACTAAGGGTCACTATGAAACTAATGGCAACCCTATTTCAAAGAGAGTCAAGGAATATCAAACTACTATTCCATACCTTGTTAGAACTAAGTGAAAATCGTTGGAAGAAGAGCTAAACTATATCCTTAACCTGTTTAAAAAAATTAAAGAAGAGTTTCCTTATGATAAACTCCTTCCGCAGAGATCAAAGAGCACATAATTATTGGAGGAGATCTCATCAAACAAAGAGGAATCAAAGAAGTTGGAGAATAAAGAGTTAAGCAAAAAGAGCTCCAACAAGGTGACAACACTTCTGCAAAAACAAGCTGACCCAGGGAATTTTTGTATTCCTTGTACTATTAATAGTGTCAAAGTAGAAAAGGTTTTTGCCGAATTAGGTTCTAACATAAATATGCTGCCTTAAACTTTATGTAAGAGAATGGAATTAGGAGAATTAACACCAACTAGGATGTGTGTGCAGATGGATGATAGATCATTTAATTGTCTTAAGGAAATAGTCAAGGACGTGCCTGTTAAAGTTGACAAATTCACCTTCCCTACTAATTTTACCATCGTGGACATAAATGAAGATTTGGAAATACCCTTAGACCTTGAGCGACCATTCTTAGCTACTACCAAGTCTCTTATAGATGTTGATCAAGGTGAGTTAACCCTGAGAGTAGGGGATGAGTGGGTTACATTTAGAGTCTCTGATGGTAAGAAAAATCCTCTTGTATTTTTGGATGCTATCAAGGTAAAGGAATCTTGTGAACGATCCATTAGATAAATTACAAATTTAGGTAACATACGGAAGGAGGAAAGTGATGAAAAGCACAGACACGTAGCTTACTTACAAGTTATGGAAACTATGCTTAGGCTACAACCAAATGATTCATTTGAGCCACTATGAGTGGACAAGTATGTTGAGCTAACGATGGTAAAGAAGCGTTTATTTTGTTTTCATTTTCGTTTTAAATTAGGTTTTGATTTTATTTTTGAGTGTGTAACGCCGACAAATTAAGCATCTTGAAAAATTGTGCATAATCGTGATGTAGGGGCAGTATGTTATGTGTTTTAATGCTAACGTGCAAGGATTGTTATGTTGGTTATTAAATTTTAAAGTTGCACAATTCAAGAACACATTAAATTGTTCTGTACGGTAAGATAAATGTCTATGCATATGATTGTGCAAAATTGAGATACACAGTGATAATGGGAACTGCAAGATCTAATGTGTGGTCGTGTACAAGAAAGCGCACTTTCACGATGTTTGTTAAAATTCCTTAATCTATCAAAATTTTTCATTTTTCTCCTCTCACTTTTAAAATTATCGTCATCCTCTATTTCCTAAACCAACTTTTTACTTTTTCAATCATTTTGGACAACACCCAAGTAAGTTTCCATGTTACTTTATCTTATTTATGCATGATTTATTAGGAGTTATGTGTTAACTGTGGAGTTTTTCAACCAAAAATGTGAATTGCATGATGTTGGGATTTTTGGAGAATTTGTGTGTTTAAATGCTTTCTTGGTGTCTAATAGTCGGATTTAATCTTCACTTAATTAAATTTATCTTTTGACTTAATTCATTGCGTGAGAATTGGGTTTGTGAAACTTTGCAATTTTGGCTTTTTAGTATTGTAATTACGATCTTTTTATGACGAATTAGGTTAATTAGTTAGTCCTGATGTTGGTTAAATATGGGCTTGTGTTTAATTTCATGGGTTCTATGTTTAGTTGCATCAATTTTTTAAATGTAGCTTTTGAGTTTTTAATTCCAATGTTAGGGATAAAATTGTCTTTTAATAATTGTCTTTTAAAAATGTTTAACTTTAATTTTGGGATTAATTAGTTGTCAAGTGAATTTTAATCAATTTCGTTGTTGTTTTTATGTCTTTATTTGTTTTAATTTTGTAGTCCTTTCGCAGTCTAATTTTTCGTGATCATTTGTTTTCGTAATTAATATGTATTGAGCTTGATCAAAAATAAGTGTGAGGAAAAAGTGCGTCTTAGAGATTGATAAGTTAGTTTCCTTATACTTGGTTTAAAAGTTTCAGGAAAAAATGTCACGCAGACGATGGAAGAAAGAGACTCTAAGAAAGAGGAATCGACGTAAGTCTTCTGAGCTAGCCAAACGCCCAGAGAGACTAAGAATGCTTACATTCAATGCCTGAAAGATAAGAAATTTAGAGTCAATCAATATATCGATTAAGAGGCCTTGGAGTAAGTTAGGTTAGCCCAACTAGTAAGGGAGCTAGTGAACGTAGGAGCATGATCCTGATTCTTCGAAATCGTAGAACCATCTTATAAAGAGCTAACTGTAGAGGTCCTTCTTATATTTTCTGTGGAGAAGGGATGTTACGATGGGGATTCCCCAATACGTTTAGTTCCGAATGATGGGGGAGAGACATCCGAAGGATATCACTTAGTTCTTTATCACCATAAGATTATATGACCGAGAGCATGTGGAGATGCCAAATATTGAGAATTATAGATAGATTTATCGTACGGTTGCCTCCAATGTTGGAGATGACAACCATTGAAGCACTCAATTTGACAATAATGAATCTTTTGTATATGGTTTGTTGACATCGGGGACCTACAAGAGTAGTGTACAGACTGTTGTGGAGCTTAATGCACCATCAACATTAGAAGGACTTCAAGAGGAACACTCGCAGCCACAGTTCTCGCCATCCTAGATGGGAGGAAAAACAACAGAGGAGTTTCAGCTAGACCAGTAGACAATAGCTCAGCTGGAGAGAGAGTAAGCAAAACTTTTAGACCAAATGAGAAGGATTGAGACTTCAACAGAACGGATGAGAGTTAATGGAATTAATAGCGAGCCATCTGGGCGTTGCTTTTCAGATTCCACCATCTTGAGAGGGTGCCTTATCTACAACTCCTCCATTTAAACAAGATTATCTTCAGGAGCCCATCTTCATCAGATCAGCTAGGATCACGCAATGCATGAGATGTTTAAATTTGTATCTTCTTTCTTTTTACTTATCGTTTGTTAATGTTTTTAATTTTCTTTTTGTTAATTATCTTGTCATGTTTAACATTATAATTAATGATCCTTTTATGGTTTATTTTCAATTATGTTCTTTTTATTTTTATTTTTATTTCTTTTTATCCTTTCTTTTTTCTTATATTTTACAAGGATAAGTTTAACATTGGATGGATCTAACATCAAGAAATCGTCACAATCAAGAAAGTATTAAACAACCCTCTCTCTTGCATGTCTAATTATATTATGTATATTGAGGACAATGTTCAATTGAAAGTATGAGGATAGGTTTAATGAATTTTTAACTGATTTGTTCAATCTTATTTATTATAATCCTGATTCTAAATTTTATTATCTAATATCTTGAATTGGTTGAATTTGTCCATTAATACTCTTCTTTATTGTTGAATACTGATTTGAATTGGTGTGTAAAAGGATGATGGTTAAAATAAAATTAGTTTTCTAAGTCATATTTTTCGTAATCATTGAAATATTGAAGTTAAATGAGATTCCATATTATTTACACACATATTTACTTATTTTTTTGTGAGCTTTTCAGCTTAAGAGCAAATTTTCAAAATTTTTAAAGTTCTTTTTATTCTCTTTTGTAAGTGTGAGAGTGCGTCATAACGCTAGTCAAAATAAAATAACTAGACCTACTATTATAGCAGTGGTGAGTCTGGGTAGATCCTACAGACAGTGTGTGTAAAGTTATTGAAATTAAATTAATCGGTGTTTAGGTTTGGGGGCGTTTTGGAAATAAGAAAATAAATTAAAACTAGATTAATACAAACAAATTAAAGAAAACATACGAAAAATGATAAAAATGGGAAATTCGATAGGGACCCAGTTCTTTGATTCAATCTCGGCCTACACCCTAATTAAGCATATTTTATTGAATTGTTATTCTCATACCTCTCTTAGCAACTATTAATTGTGGGTTAATAATTAACCCAAGTTTTCCCTTAGGTTTTGTTTAATCAAGATACAATGATTAATTAAACCTAACCACCGAATAACCTAGGATACATTTATAGATTTAATTAGTTAATCAAGGCAACAAGCACATACGATGCGTCATTTAACGTAGGTCATGTTATTGATATATGTTTAAATGTTGATCTATTTTATCTTCTATACTTAGTGATTAATGCCTTAGAAATGCTTAGGATACTTGTTTTAGCTCATTTTTGATCTTAGATACATTTTGAAAGTAAAAGAGCTAAAGTGACCTGAAAGCATGTTTATTAAATTCATCTTCTCAATTTCCATACTCTATTGATTTATAGAGCGTGAAGAAAGAAATTAAAAGCAAGAATAAGACAAGAAAATGAAAAGAATATGAAGAAAATATTGTCAATATGGCTCGTTGCCCTCTTAAAAATTTTATAGCCATACAATGTGAGTAAATATTGCTACAAAACAACTCAGTCATGTGAATCAAGGGAGTTGTCCATTTTACTACTATCGTTTCAGATGAAAGAGAGGTTTTTCTTTAGGGACAATTAGAGGAGCTACCATGCTACACCTGTCTAATATTACTCTTATTGGAAACCTAACTTTTGAAAGGAAAAAAACAAGAAGTGTATGTGTCGGGTGTGGGGGCTGGTGATGAGTAAAAAAGTCAAGAGTGAAAAAAACACATCAGCTCCTTCATTTTTTTCGTCTCCTTCGATTTTGAAGCAAGTGGAGTAGTTCGAAGATCTACTTTCTATTCGTTTAAGTCTCATCTCCCATAGTTTTTAATATAGTTTTTATCATAATAAAGAGAAGTGTCGGCTGGGAGGTGTGTAGAGAACAAAGAGTGGCAAGAAGAGAGGAGTAGCATGAAATGAACAACCGAGAGCTTAAATACGTGAACAGTAGCATGGTCCATCATATTAATTTGTCCTATCAGTGAATAGTGAGGGGAAGAACAATAGCATGAAAATAGAAGAGAGCAGAGAGGAGTAGTGTGAAATAGAAGAAGAGCTACAACTTCGTGGAACTGGAAATAGCGTGGGAGCTGAGGTAGAAAAGAAAAGAAGTGCGTGACTTGCATGAGAGATACCTGAAATATAATAGAAGAGGAGTAAGCTTACAGTAGACAAAAAGATACATAAACAAGGGGCTTGAACCAAAAACTCTCAACTTTAATTGTCCCATCAGCTACAGTGATAGAGGAGTGGCTATAGAAATAAAAGAAGGGGTGGTGATAGAGAAAATAGAAGGGCTTGTGAAAGGAACTTCAGTGGTCATTCTTGCTTTAATCTTTTTACATAAATGGAGGCTATTAAAGTTGATTGTTAGAGCTTGAAGATGGAAATAGAAGGCTAAATCACTTGACACCGATTTGGAGGTAGAATCGAGGCCAAAGAGCACATTAAGCATATAGTGTTGTGTATCGTTATCTACTCTCTTTTTAAATTGTTACGTTATTTTAAATGAATTGATTGGGTATTTAGATAATTATGTTTTAATGCTCTATTGAATCATTTTTATGATTACCCATTGCTAGATCGTGAATGTGATACGTATTAGTCATGTAGAAGATCGTTTGTAGTAACTAACGGTACTGAATCGTTAGAACTTGCTTAAGTTAAATAGTCCGTGCTTGCATGATTATTGCTCAAATTGATCTGTTTTTCTTAATTGTAATGCCACTGTCGGGATAAACTTAGAGAGCTTGTTTTAGGTTTCCCAATAGTTAGGGTTAATTCACGAGCGCTTCGTAATTAACTAAAACTTAAGGAAAAATTGGGATTAATAGAGCTTGTTATTAATTCACGATCAATAGTCTAAAAAGGGGAGTAAAGACGATAACTCAACGACATTCGTGAAATTGTGATTAAGCTGAGATGAAACCAATGAATCGGTGTTCAATTTATTCATTGACTTTATCATTTTGCTACAGTTTAATTTGATTTATTTTCATAGATTCAATTTTATTTTGTTTTTAGTTTGTTTCAAATTGAAAATCCCCCTATTTGCTTAAATGGAAAATATATTTGATATTAATCCTTATGGGATCAACCTAGACTTATCGCTATCTATAGTTTAGTCTAGTTATTTTGGTAATGTTACGACGCACAACTAGTTATCCCTAATGATTACGAATCATTAGTCGCTACATATGAATTTTAACATAACAATTACGAATTATATTAAAATTCTAGCAATGTGTTTGCAAAGAAATGATTGAATGAACACATTAAGATCATCTTTTCACAATACCCAATAGGTTCATACAGAAATAACCAAACAATAATGAAAATATGATTATCTATACACAAAACCCAAATCAACTAACCTAGGATAACACAATCAGTTTCTAATAAGAGAAAGAAACAACAAAAATGGTGAAATACACTTAAGCCGGGTTGTCGGCGTTGATGTCACCTCTGAACCGGTATAGGGACATCTAGCCCTTTATGGGTCTCTCCTATGAAAATTCTTTAGCCCACGATGAATAACTATACCAAAGCCCTCTCACTACGCCTCCAAGCTCTCTTCTGTCGCAAGCTTCTCTCTATTTCATGCCACTCTCTTATGTTCTCACTATTCACTGATGTGACAAGTAAATATTGTTGGACCATCTTACTATTAACTCCTCCTTAACCCTCCTCTACTTCTCTTCAAAAAAGTCTGCGTTTAATGCAGTTGTTTGCGCTACACAAATGTCATTGTTTCCTGCTTCATGCTGCGCTGTTTTGCTCTTAGTTACTCTTTGTTTCTACGCTATCTTTCATCTCTAGCCTTGTCCTCCTGCACTGTGTTTTCTTCATCTTACACTGCCCTTTTTATTTCTTTTTCCAGCTATCCATTTTCATTCACTATTCTTTGCATTTTTTCCTTGTTTTAATTTTCTTCTTTTTAAAGTTTTTCTTCTTCATGCTCTATGAAGACAAATAAAAATTAATCTTCGAAAAATGGCCAAAATATAAAGCAACGACTCACTTTAACTTCTTTGCTTCCGAATTTTACCTAAAATCGTATATGAGTCAAAGTGAGTATCTTAAGTAATTTCATGTTAATAATCACTAAGTGTTATATAATAATTTCATAATCAATTAAATACCTATCAATTTCCCCCATACTTAGATTTTGGTCATCCTTGGGCAACACATTAACATTAAGCTCAAAGACCCAAAAACGTGGACTCATTTCCCATGTGTTCCAAGAATATATAATCGCAACCAAAGATGAGTGACTTTCAAAAATCATAGTAAGATGTCAACATTCCAAGATTTTACTCATGATCAGTCAACATTCATCATCTTCAAAAACTGAGCAATGTAATGGTAGACTCAAAAAATGTGTTTAAATAAATATATCCATGGGTACAATTAACACCATTCATGATCATGGCAATCCACAACTTTTCATATCATTTCATTTCTTCACCACTAATGTTGACATTCAAAATCATGAATCAAAGGACTTTTTGGGGTTGTAATGTGGGCAAAGGTGAGGTTAGATGTATTTGGGTCAAGTAGCACGAAAGTCATTAAAGCTAGTGAAACAAATGTAACACTTAAGTTCACACTCATACATAACTGGGTACTGTTAGCTAGGACGAATGCAATGTTTATATTTCACAACCCAATTTAGCTCTCACACACAAACCACGTGAAGCATATACCAATCCGAAGGAATCACTCATACAATTTATGCCAGTGATACATTGAAACCACAATAATGAACCTTCCAAACCAACATCTACCTCCTATTAAACATACTCAAATAACACATTCGTTACATCTTTAGGAAGATGCATTAATTATGAATAACTTTGCAAACTCATATGCACTTCCTCCTCGATATATTTATTTTAAAAAAATTCTTTCTTTTTCTTTCTTTTTCATTTTCTCTTATTTTCTTTTCTTGTGCTTTTCTCTTTTTTTTCTTTTTTTTACATTAAAAGAAACTACATTAACATGGGAATTTCAATAATAAGACATAACAAAACATCCGAACATTAACCAACCCACACATATGTACACCCCCACACTTAGAATTTTATACATCTACAAACTTAACAATCACAAATATTCCACTACCTTTATAGTTTGGGTAAGACATTTGGTTAAGTATAAATCATATAATATGGTTGATACAAAAAGAAGGGCTAATAAAGCATAAAGGGAGCTTATTAAGGGAAAATCATATAATGGGTAGGCTATTTGGATAATGTAGTTCGCAAAAGCAAAGAACGCCTAATCATATCCATGTTAATGCATGTGACAAAAATGTGGTCTCGAATAAAAATTCAGGGCAAAATTAGGATGTACATGTCTGGAAGATTACACCTTATCAAAAGACAATGAGACTGATATGAATGTGTCAGTCAAATAAGGCTCAAATCTCACCGACTTTATCTACCATTAGTCACTACTCTTCTAAAGATAATGCACATCGACTAATCATAAGAGCAAAAGTACATGCTAAAGTTGTCATCAAATTCTCTAGTCAACTCATTCTCTAATCATGACTATATAATCCTAGAAGCAACAAAAAATGAGAAAATGTTTGTTTCATTTGTTTTATTATTTCTCTCATTTTGATTGAAAACTTAAAAACAAGCAAGAAACAAACCAACAAAGAACACACACATATATATAAGAGGAAATGCAAAAATGTAAAGAAAAGAAATTTACTTCCCTTGGGTTGCCTCCCAAGAAGCGCTTGGTTTAGGGTCGCTGGCTCGACTCTATACTTTCCTTACGTGACAAAATTATGATCTTCTGGTATTACAGTTAGCGCCACTTCCACGCGAGGTTGTTCCATATAAGGCCTTAGTTGATCATCATCCCTATTTAAAATCTGTCCTATCCTCAGATTCTCAATCTCAACTGAGTTCATATACTCTGGAAAGATCTCAAATGTCTCTTCTTCTTTTCTTCCTCATCTAATTCCTCCAAATTGCTATATAAAGGTGAAGAATCATTCTCAATAATAAAATGGAACTCAGTACTTACCTCTGAGCTAAAAGATATGTCTCTTTTGCTTTGATCTCCTCCTCTACTTCTTCTACACAAGCAACTCCTTAATTAATGCTCTCAAAATTCTCAAGCTCCTCATCACTTTGTAAGATTTCCATACTAACGTCCATTAGGTATACCTCGGGTTGATATGGTTCTTCCTCTTCCATTTGTGATTATAGATAATTGATCCTTACTGCTATCTCACCCATTAGCTTGCCATTTTCTGGTTTCCAGACCTTATATGCCTCATTTCTTATTGGAACTGTTGCAATTGTTATTATAGACTCTGCTAAAATTAGAGATTGTTAGTAATCACAATGTACCCGAGTTTTGATAAGAAGCTTCTGGTCCACACGGGAATTGCTTTGTGTCTTGCTAACTATCATGGAAGTAATTTTGATAATTATCATATCCATAACAAAAGTTAGCTTGATCAGTCCAAACATTGTTATAGGATTAAAAATATGAGTTATAAAAGCAATTACTTTTGTCCATGAAATTTTTAAAAAAATTTTTTCACAAACACGAAAGAAAAAAATGAAAGGATCACGAAATAACTGAAAAGAAATCAATTACAAACAAATATATACAAAACATCAATTAAAATCATAAACTAAAACTAAAACATTGCACTCCCTAGAAACGACGTCAAAATTGACAGCAAGTCGTAATGCTAGTCAAAATAAAATATCTAAACGTACTACTATAGTAGTGGTGAGTCTAGGTATATCCTACAAAGAGTGTGTGTAAATTTATTGAAATGAAATTAATCGGTGTTTAGGTTTGGGGGGTTTTGGAAATAAGAAAATAAAATGTAACTAGACTAATAAAAAATTAAAGAAACAGTGCAAAAAAAGATAAAAACAGGGAATTCTGTAGGGACCTGGTACTTTAGTGCAATCTTGAACTACACTTTAATTAAGCATATTTCATTGATTGATTGTTCTCAAACCTCTCATAACAACTATTAATCGTGGGTTACTAATTAACCCAAGTTTTTCTTTAGGTTTTGTTTAATAAAGATACTATCGTTAATTAAACCTAAACACCGAATAACCTAGGATACAATCTCTATATTTAATTAGGAAGTAGCATTACGAATTAGGAAAACTGAATAATCAAGGTAACAACCACATAACACTCGTCATTTAACCTAGGCCATGTTATCCCAAATGATAATGAATCATGAGTTGCTTCACATGCGGATTACATAGAAATTCTAGCAAAGGGTTTGCAATTAAATGATTCAATGAACGCATTAAAATCATCTTTTCATAATACCCAATGGGTTCATACACAAATAACCAAACAATAACAAAAATCTGATTATCCATACACAAAACCCAAATCAATTAACCTAGGATAACACAATGAATTTCTAATGAGAGAAAGAAACAACAAAAATGGTGAAATAAACTTAACCAGGGTAATCGGCGTCGATGTCACCTCTGAATCGGTATCAGAACGCCTAGCCCTTTATGGGTCTCTCCCACAAATTTTTTTTAACCCACGGTAAATAACCATACCAAAGCCCTCTCACTATGCCTCTAAGCTCTCTTCTGTCGTAAGCTTCTCTTTATTTCACGCCACTCTCTTCTGTTCTCACTATTCACTAATGTGACAAGTAAATATTGTTGGATCATCTTACTATTCATGCCTCCTTAACACTCTGCTGCTTCTCTTGAAAAAACGTCTGCATTTAACGCAGTTGTTTGCGTTATGCAAACGTCATCGTTTCCTGCTTCATGCTGCGCTGTTTTGCTCCTAGTTACTCCTTGCTTCTGCGTTGCATTTCATCTCCTGCCTTGTCCTCTTGCACTGCATTTTCTTCATCTTACACTGCCATTTTTGTCACTTTTTCCAGCTGTCCATCTTCATTCACTGTTTTTTGCATTTTTTTCTTCTTTTAATTTTCTTCTTGTCTTTTATTTTTCTTTTTCTTGCTCCATGAAGAAAAATAAAAATTAATCTTCGAAAAATGGCCAAAATATAGAGCTTCGACTCACTTTAACTTCTTTGCTTCCCAATTGTACGTAAAATCGCATATGAGTCAAAGTGAGTATCTTAAGCAATTTCATGTCAATAATCGCTAAGTGTTATGGAATAATTTCATAATCAATTAAATACCTATCAATGTGACATCGTGTATAGTAGGATAATTTTAGAACTTGCTTTTATTATGTATATTAAGATCATATGTGCTAAAATAGAAGCATTGATTTGATGGAGGCACTTAGATTTGCCAGCTTGCTTTAGTCTATTTCTTTGAAAATTACCATACCCAAAAATTTACCTTTAAGAATAACCAAGTTGAGCCTTAGCCTTTTCATTGATTAAACCAACATATAAACCTTTATCCTAATTTTCTTTGAAGAACTATTTATTATTTTGAACCATAAAGGCTATTTACATTATTTACTGAGAACTGAAATTTGTGAAAGGTCCAATATCTGTTGAATTGTGGTATTGAATGCTTAAATTAGTTTATTGCAAAAGAGTGTTGTTAAAAAGAAAGAGCATATAAAAGAAAAGAAGTAAAGGAAGTGGTACCAATAGATTTATGATGAAAGGACCCATTTGTTTTATAAACAAGTCTTATAATATTTCTTTAAGTAAATTTCTTTCACTTAAACCCCTTTTATTGTCTCAATCATATCATACCTAAGCCCTATTACAACCTACACAAAGATCTTTTGATTTTTGTTTCTAGTTTGTACATAAGCGGTAGAGATGTGATTTTATTGCAAGCTTATAGTAAGAATTATACTGTGCATTGATTGAGAGTTTTGATACATTTCACCCTAAACACTTGAGTGCATTGAGTGAAATCTTGGTGATGGTGTAAAGATATATGCTTTTGATTTCAATGCAATTGTTGATGTGATTATTATTAATATTACTTAGGAAGTTAATTTTAGGACAACTTGACTCT
>JAOTAY010000191.1:26972466-26995766 GCA_025629805.1 Erythroxylum baracoense | reverse complement strand
ATGTTGTAAATATGAAAAATAAAATAAAAAAGTTTATAATTTATTAATTTTAAAAAATAAAACAACAATTTTTTTAATTTTTTTAAAAAAATTGCGGGCCAAAACGTCCCACGGGCGGCCCGGGCCATGGGCCTCTCCGCGGGCCGCCACTTCGGCCGGGCCACGGGCCATGGGCCGAAATGGCCCGAAGGGAATTTACAATGGGCCGGGCCGGGCCATCTCAGGCCCGGCTCCGACTCGACTCATTGACATCCCTAGTTGATGGATATTGTATCCTCTGTACACATAAATTATAATTATATTAAATTTGGTTTAATTGACTTAATTTGATATAAGAGTCTAAGTATTTAACTGTTTAGTTTTATTTTTATTTTTCTGTTATAAATTTTAATTTTTATTTCTAGTATTTATTTTAAATAAAAATAAAAATAATTTATTTATTTATTAACGTTAATACAAATAAATTATTTTTATAAATAAAAAATTAAAAAATATAAATTTGAAATTTACATTATATTTATTAATAATTATTAAATTAATTTATAATTTTCATAAATTATAAATTCAAAAAATAATTTTTATTAAATTTAATAACAAAATTTCAAAAATTAAAAATAAAAGTGAAAGCCCCAAAACAGAGCTTGTGCGTTTGGTTCCCGGCGTTTAGCCACCGAAACCCGTTTCTCTACTCAAGATCAAGAGAAAATTCTGTCCTTTCGGACCGGCAAATTACAGCTTTGCCCTTCGTCTTCTTCTCTATTTGCATCACTAAGTATCAGTCGCACATCGATCACAAATGCCGGATTTTCTCCGCTGCCAACGTCTGATCTTCCCCTAACGCCGGACCGTTCTCTTTTTTCTCCTAAATTGACATAATTAGCGCTTATTACTTACTAAATTTAACTTTTCGCCCTGTGAATCAAATCAATCAGTCTCAAATTGATGAAAATCCTGTTGTCTTGGATTTCATAGTTCATAGTTCATAGTTCATTTTTTATTTGATTTTTGGTGCGTGTTCTGGAATGGAGGTCGATTTCTTTACTAGTGGTATATTAGAAGAAGAGAATCTTGAAATCGATGATGATCTTAATGCTGTAAGTTCCCATTAAGTTTTAACAGCTTTTGTTTTAAGATTTCCTTGATTTAAAATTTTAATACTCGGGTGCGGAGGTTTATAGATGAGTAATACTTTATGTTTTACTCGATTAAGTTTAAAATAAGCTCAAATGACCTATATAATTGCTTTGCAACTGTTATTTTGTGGGCTAATTTTTATAAATTGATCGTGATTGGGCTTATGCTTCCGGTTCTTTGTTCAGTTGAATCTATTTGTTGATAGATGGACGACATTTGCTTTTTGTATGTGACATTTTATTGGAGCTCTGAATTGTGTGAAGATTGTCAATAATCAGGTGACTTCTAGTTTTGAGGGTGGAAGATGTGGAATATGTATGGACATAGTTATCGACCGAGGGGTTCTTGATTGTTGCCCGCACTGGTATGTGCCTTCAACCTTTGTGCAGGCTGCAATTCCAGTTTCCAGGACTCTTATTGGACGCAATTGGGCGTAAAACTGTTTAATTTTTACTTAATTTCAGGTTTTGCTTTGGTTGCATCGACAACTGGGCTACAATCACAAACCTTTGTCCACTGTGTCAGAATGAGTTTCAGTTGATTACTTGTGTTCCGGTGAGCATGGATGGTTCTTGAAGTATTGCTTTTTCTTTTCATTTCCGTGGAACTTTGTTAATGAGCTTCTTTTCTGTCCCTTTGTTTCCTGGAGTCATAATCCTATTTGGGTTATGTACTTCTTCTAGATACGTGTTTAACTTTGTACAGAAACTGGAATACTTTGATGGATGAAAGTTGTCCTTTTGTATATGAAGGTATATGATACCGTTGGAAATAACAAGGTTGATGAGGACTTGCTTTCCAGGTTCTTCTTTTCTTATCTTTACCATTCATGTTATCACTGTCTATTTGTAATATTTGAACTGCACAGACAGTCAAAAAGCTTCACAGTTTTTCAGAATTATACATCTAAATCTTTGACATTTTGTTCTTAATTCACCTGTATTTGATATCTGTTGTTCATATATAAGAATTTTGGATTGGATTCCTGAACCTACGTATATAATTGATCCCCAATCAATTACTTATTTTAGCCTTTTCCTATGCTGCAGAGATGATGATTGGTCTGTTGAAGGGAAGAACAACACTCTTTCTTTTCCATCTTATTATATTGACGAAAATGTAAAGTTTTCTGCTTCTTTTTCCATTTATTGTAATAAATAATTTGATTTTCAGGACATCTTCACCTGATATCTGGAATAATGGTTAAATTTAGCTTATATAAATGCACTGACCTTTGAACCCGGTGTCATTGAGCACATTCATTAATCATTAGAATTTTCTGTATATACGATGAGTGGTCTTTATCAGAAGTCAAACTTGCTGTGGTGATATTTGTTGCTTCAATTGTTTGTTGAATTGTGGGATTTGTCAGAAAATATTGTCTTCGCTAGTGCACATCAGAAAAATATCTGGTCCCAAGAGTTCTGCTTAAACATTTTTACGTAGTTTTATGACCTTAAAATAATTGTTAGTACAAATAATACCATTAATTTACCAAATACTCTATGTCAAGATGACAATTCAACAGAGTTTAGCTTCTGTATGAACAGAACCTCAACAAGAACTGCATTTGAACCAAAAATCATTCATGGAGTCAGTAATTACTGTTGGATTAAGTCAAGCTGCTTATAATTCAAGGATTTAATTCTGTTAATTTCTTATGATCAGTGATAGAAATTGTGAACCTTGTAATTTTGTAGGCAGTCATCTGCTTGGATGGAGATGGCTGCAGAATTCGTAATGGATCAGCAACAATTGATGAAGAATCCAATCTTGATACTTCAATTGCTTGCGATTCATGTGATGTATGGTATGGTCTAAATTCCTTAATCACTTAGATTATGAAGTTATGACTTTGTAAACTAGGTAGGTTTCTGTTTTTTATTTAGCCATGCAAATTTAATTTCCACGTTCTTTCAAACTCCAAAAATCTTCCCAATTCTACTATGATATGATTTTTGGTGTTCACTCTCTACTTCATGTTTATTTTATCTCATCTTTTACAACTACTGTTAACCTTGTATGCTCTATGTTTTTCATCAGATAATATATTCTACATGACAATCCTTCAGATTATTTCCTTATGATTTCTCTTAGATTTGGCCACTTGTTCTCAATTGCATTTTTTAAATGGAAATACCATTCTCTTATCATCTTGACATATATGGATACAGGTATCATGCCTTTTGCGTGGGGTTTGATCCAGAAAGCACGTCTGAGGATACATGGCTATGTCCAAGGTAAAATTTTGGGAGTGGTTATCTTGCTGGGGACTATTCGCTGTATGTTCTTTACCTCAATATTCCCATAATTTAGATGTATATAGCTGAGTAATTTAGTCTTGGTTGAAAGGCTTCATAGAATTAACAAAAAAATGAAATATGTTTCAAAGTTGGCAACCTTATAGCATCCTTGGGGTGTGATCTCTATTCTTATTTTTTGATGTGTGTCTAGTGTTGAAATCAGGTGAGGAGTATTCTGTAATTAATTCTTGGATCAAAATCCACTTATGCTCCTAGCCTAGAAAGATTCTAGGATTGGACATAATTTCATTCCTCCAATTGCAACCCTCATGCCTCGAAGGCCTTATACAATAAATTCTAGATTTCTTTTGTCTTGTTCTACTACTTTATTTGGACTTCGGGTGTCCTCTCATAGTTGTTTTTAAAATCTCTTTGTTAACTTTGTCATAGATGTTTCGGTGACAAGGGAGTACAGAACTCTAATGAGAGTTCAACACAGCAGACAAAGCAGCACTGCAATAAAGAACTATCTCATATTAGTTGTTTTTCTGAATCTACGTTTCCTGGAAATGTATCTGTGTCTGTTGCTGATACTGGAGAAACAGCTGTTGTTGTCTCAATGGTTGGTGAAAATAAATTAAACCAAGAAAAATGTGATACCATTAAGCCTAGCCTGGAAATCAGCAAGGACCAGAAGGGAGAAGCACCAACACGCCAGAGCACTAATTCTCAGTCAATAACAAATGGAGGAGGACTTGAACTGTCCTTGTCATTTAATACATCTTTTAATCAACCTTCCGTATCTTTGGTGCCTAGTGGCTCAAAGATCAGTCCTGCTGGTGAAGTAAAGACACCCACTTATGCCGATGGTATTAAATGTTCTCTACAGAAGTTGGTGGACAACTCCTCTTCTGAAAATCGGCCACCTGATGGTGAATCGACTCTAGATCTTCACCTTGGTTTATCTACGGGCTGTATTCTGTCTGGTAATTACGCAAATGCAGCGTTTTAGTTTCTCTTCTTTTTCACTGATCATACTGATGATAACCTTTTAATTTTCACTTTGTGTGCTGATGCTTCCACAGTTGATCAGATGAATGTTAATGGGACTGGAGAGCAAGTGTCTAGCATTGTAAATGAGGAAACTTATTCTAAAGAGTTTTTTTCAAGAGGTGCCAAAGAGATTATTCTTCCTTTCTTCTTTTTATTTAAACTTAGTATTGGCCATCTTGGCTTTGGTAAAAATATGTTTTACACGGAATTAAGTTGTGTTATCTTTGCTAAAGTGAGTTTTGCATGGACATTTCAAGTTGCTATTGTATTGCTAAATGTTTGCAGATGATAAGATTCCATCCAGTGTTAACGTGGATGCTAAAAATACCATTGGAGTAAAGAGAAAGCATTTAGAAAGGTAATTATAGTTTGAGATTTCCAAAATTTAGTCTTATGAGTTTATGAATCTGTTTCCATGAGAGTGGAGCTAAAGTACTATTTGAAAATCGTAAATACTCTTCACTTGGCTTTTAGTTTCTTGCCTGCTGTGTTCTTCCTCTTCTGGTTTATTCAAGTGTCTAATGACTTACTAGATCCGTGTGGCCATATGATTAAATCTTGGAAGTTATGTTACTGTCAAGGATGCTGTGAGGGAAATGAATATCCAGCTACTGGTTCATAACACAACTAAAAAATTGTTCCAGGAGGAAGCAAGTCACTGCATTGGCTTCTCTAAAATTCCAACTTATGATGTAATTGCTATCATGGGTCACATGCCTGCTTTAGCTGCAATTCTGTTGATCAATCAGGGATGTAAAGGTTCTTCTCTATCAAAAGGACAATTTGAAACTAAGAAAAACAGGAAATGCCAGGGCGAAAAGATTTCCATGCAGCCAAATCTTATACATACATGACTATGACGATAATCTTTGGATTCTATATACATAGTCGTGCCAGTAATCTTTTGATTGCTCTAAATCTGAAGTCCTTGAACTTCATTAAACTTTTCATGTCATGTGTTACTTTTCAGTGATGATGTTCTCAAGGCTGTTGATGAACAAGCCAACTCTAGGAATAAAGATGCAACTTTTACCAAGAAAACTAGATCTGATTACATGTGTCATCAGACTTCTCCAGAGGCACAATTGAACATGGTTCCTTCAGATGATTCACAAACTGAGATTATACTTCAAAAGGAACTCAAATCAAAACAATCTCCAGAAAATGATATGTCAGATATAATGAGTGTGGTTCGAGGGACAAGCCGCAGAGATTCCAACGGCCTTGCATGCCTGAGTCCTGCAAAGAAATATTCAGAAGAAAAGGAGAATGTAGCTGGCTTGCGAGTGAAAAAGATCATGAGGAGAGTTACCAATGACAAGGAGTCATCCATTGAAGTTCAGAAACTTAGAGAAGAAATAAGAGAAGCTGTGCGTAACAAGTCTGCTGCAGATATTGGAGAAAACATTTTAAACCCAAAGCTTCTTGCTGCATTCCGACATGCTGTAGCCGTTACTCCAGCAGAACCTAGTAACAAATTGCCTCCTTTATCAATGAAAGCAAAAAGGTCAATGCTGCAGAAAGGCAAAATTCGCGAGAATCTGACAAAGAAAATATATGGAAATTCCAATGGACGGCGAAAGCGTGCTTGGGATCGGGATTGTGAGGTTGAATTCTGGAAGCATCGGTGTATGAGGGCTACTAAGCCTGAGAAAATCGCAACTTTAAAGTCAGTTCTTAGCCTTCTTAAAGTGAATTCAGATGGATCAGGCCTGAAGCAGTCAACTGAATGCCAGGCATCTGATCCTATTCTTTCCCGTCTGTATATAGCTGATACATCTGTCTTCCCAAGAAAGGATGACATTAAGCCTCTTTCAGCTCTTTCATCCGCCAGTAACTCTGAACAGAATGCCGTGCAGCTTCTTTCAGTGGAGAAAGGTCTGAAGTTGTCTCTTGATGACCATACTCCAAAACTTCCTGAATCAAACCGAAGTAGATCAAAGCACTCTGCTGCTAATGTTGTTGATGGAGTGCTTAAGGATAAAGTTCTAAGTTTAAAGGATAAGGCTTCTTTATCTGAAGCACATTCTAATAGGGGACTAGAAACAACAGCTTCATTAGGCAGTTCTAAAGCTAAGGTGCAGAAGGAAATAGATGTTCAATCTGAAGATAAAAAGATTGATAAAAGAAAGTGGGCCTTGGAGGTGCTTGCTAGAAAAAAGGCGCTTGCAGTTAATGGTGCAAAACATGACATAGATGAAGAGAATGCAGCACTTAAAGGAAAATATCCTTTATTGGTATGTATTTTTGCTTCACAAATTGTCTTCCAGCCAGCTGTCAGAGACAAGACATTTTGACAGATTGATACTCACAGTTATCTTACCCTTGGTTTTTTGTTCATATTGTTTGAGCAGGCTCAATTGCCGTCAGACATGAGACCTGTGTTGGCATCTAGTCTGCATAATAAGATACCTGTATCAGTTAGGCAGGTGAGCAGCTAATTCTATGTTAGCTTTTGTACAGGGATGGGTCTTCCCACTGTTATTACCCCTGATGGTTTGAAGTTGTTTTAATCAAAAGACTTACAAATAGGCTCACCTTTATATGATCATGTGGATATGGCACAAAACTTTTGACTTCTACTGTTTGTTTTACTAGTTGCTTTAACTTGGAAATACTGAAGCAAATATACTCAACGCACTTCACTGTATCTGGTTGTGGTTAATTGGGCTCTCAGTCCGTCAAATGCTAGATCCAAAAATTATACTTAACTTCTTAATGGAGCTGAACTTGAATAAAATTCTACTTGTTCATTTGCCTATTTAATATTTACCACTTAAACTGAACCTCTCTCAACAGTTTCATTTGTTATTTACTTTTTATTATTGTAGTTGGCAATGCGGTTGTCCTTAAGTTAATTCCTATTAATGGT
Source organism: Erythroxylum baracoense (assembly GCA_025629805.1). Lineage (NCBI taxonomy): Eukaryota > Viridiplantae > Streptophyta > Magnoliopsida > Malpighiales > Erythroxylaceae > Erythroxylum > Erythroxylum baracoense. Next base: position 26,988,464 of record JAOTAY010000191.1, on the reverse strand, counting down.
TATACAGACGCAACTTTATCGCTTGACGGACCACCTCTTGAGGAAATTAGATTTGCCTGAGATTCGCAGAACAGCAGAAACAGAGTTAGCTGTTGCTGATGCAATCAATATTGAGAGGGAGGTTGCCAATAAGTCTAACAGTAAACCAGTATACCTCAACCTTTGCTCACAGGAAATAGCACATTATTCACATAACAACAAGCCAATTAGAGCAACGGAATCAAATTCTTCACCTGTATCTGTTGCCCTCAATGACGGATTAGAACAGATTAGTGATGAACCGCCGATTGGTCCTGCAGCTGTGGAACCTCCAACTGATCCTGCAGTTGTAGAAGCATTAAGAAATGCTGGCCTTTTATCTGAATCTCCTCCAAACAGTCCACATATTGAAACAAGCACTTTCAAAGATGGACCTGATAATATACTTGAAATGGAATCTTTTCCGGAGGTGGATATATATGGCGATTTTGAATATACTTTGGAAGATGAAGATTATATAGGTGCCACTATGAATGTCTCCAAGCTAGCATCAGAAGACTCTGAGTCAAGAATGAAAGTAGTCCTCTCTACTCTTAAGTGTGAAAGTTTGAATCATAATACAGGTTTTGATCATATGGGATCAGGGAACAATGAAACCAAGGATCCATCATCCCTTCAAAATAGTAAGTTCAGCACATCCCTCACTAGCTCAACTGTGGAGAGCAGTTCTCTCAGATCACGTGTACCTTCCGAGTCCTCACCTCAAGAAGAAGATGAAGATCCCTCTCCTGCAGAATTTGAAGAATTATACGGTCCAGATTCAGAACCATTGATAGATAAATTTCCAGAAGCGTCAAGAAGGTTATATAGATTTGCCGACACTAAAGCTGCACAGGTTAATAAAATTCCCATGGAAGATGAAACAAAATTTTCAGGCCAATCCAAGAGTACAAACGTTACTGTTGTTTGTCTCAACTCTTCTGGTGGAGAAAGTTTACTGAAACATTCTCAAATGAGTGATCATGTCTCTCGGGCAGATAAACCTGTTCCTGACAAACAATGTGACAACATCAATTCTGTCTCAAAGAAGGTCTCTAGTCTTTTCAAGATCGTAACTTTCTACTTTCCTATTTGAGATGTGTTGCAGTGTATCCCTGTGTAACTCACCTTCATAGATGACAATTCTTCTGAAAACTGATAGTTTTTACCTATGTTTTTCTCAAACTTCTATGTTGACTGGTCGCACTTATTCTGTTCAGGTTGAAGCTTACATCAAAGAGCACATAAGGCCACTCTGCAAGAGTGGCATAATCACTGCTGAGCAGTACAGATGGGCTGTGGCAAAAACTTCTGATAAAGTTATGAAATACCACTTGAACGCCAAGAATGCAAATTTCCTGATCAAGGAAGGTGAGAGAGTGAAAAAACTTGCTGAGCAATATGTTGAAGCAGCACAGTGGAAGGAAAAAGAGTGAATATATCACTAATTAATCATCCTCAAATTCTTGGGAGCTGTTCATTTCCTCCATTGTTGAAGACGTTTAATCCTTGTCTTTTTGCTGTTCGATTGGAATTCTTTCTTGGATGGCCATGGGATTGAACAAAACCATTTTGGATGCTCCGTCAAAAATGTGTAATTAGATAAAATATGACGTGACATTTGAACCAAAAATTGACACCTTTCTGTGGCATCAATCTATGGTACTAACAATTGCCTCAGTGTGTGTGCCTGTACTGTTGTGTGAGCAGAGAATGCTAAGAGGAATCTTAGCAGGCTAAGTACAACAGATTCAACGGAATTGGAAGTTAAATGTTACATGGAAATTTGATTTTCCTCTATCCTATAGTGGCTCCTTAACCTCAAACCAGAAGCAAACCTGTAAAGCCAGGTAGAAAAGGCAGCAAAGTTTGCAGAATTATTAGCACTAGCAGTTCATAGTCGAAGAGAAAATAGACTTGGTGATGTTTGCCCAGCTAAGATCCTGACAACGTGGAGGAACAGTCCACGATGAACTAACTAAAATTCTTGTGTTGAAGCATCATGGTCCTGTTTTAGTGTTGACAACGAATGTATTTATACAAGGTTGGTATACTGCAGTTTCATGTATTAGGTTATGTGTAATCCTGGTGCATTTGTTATGAAGCATGGCTGCCACTTCAAATGTAAAGTTTATGGTGGACTACAACGCAGCTTGGCGCTAACTTATTCTGAAGCTCTGGGTCGCACACTTGTTGAGTAGTTTATTCTGATCATATTCTGATAATATAATTGATAGATTATTATATGACGATTCTAATGATGTACTTAACATTATTATGTGATGTCAAGAGTTTATTAGCATTTGTAGCTTTTCCCGTTATATATATATAAAGTAACCACAACGCTCATGTCTCAGTTGCTATGCGTATATTTGTTTGTTATATATATATATATATTGGGTTATATTTGATTGCTAGATGGCCTGTTTGTTCTAAATCTTCAATTAATTGCATTCATTAAAATCTATATTATTTTATTTTATAAAAAATAAATGAGTTAGCTGTAACAACCATTGCTTTGAGGTTGATAGGTTGCACAATGTTTAGCTATCATTGTTGTTTGGCCCTAATTGCAATTAAGGTCAGTAAATTGTGAGACCAAGAACAAGAGAAATAAGTTTGATAACGAGAGAAAGTACGAAGTCATTATTCGTTATTCCCGTACAAGCGATGATTATTCTAGAAGTTGCTTTTACATGTGTCCCTCTCCGTTATATTCTTTTTTTATATATATTAGGTATCTCAAATTTGGCAGAGTAATCTTAAACTTCTAAGACCTCACTCCAAGAGTCCTAGAGGAGGTAAATCTGAAACTTCAAGGTCCCTCAGATTCTTAAAACTTCTGTGCACAAGCAATTGTCACATATTTACTGGTCAATTGCTGATTGATTACTGGTCCTGCTCAGCATCAGGTTCCCTTTAGTTCCAGGTTCCCTAGTGGTTTCAACTCTTACACTGTCGCTGAAAGCGAGACGTCCGCAATTGATTCGACTAAGTAGCATGCCCAAGGGGCTAGGGGATCATCTACAGGAAAAATTTCCCCTCTCCTTTCTTTTGTGGTGACTCAAACTCAAGACCTCCTACAAAAGAGAGCCTTAAGTGAGGAGTTGAAATCAATTAGGCTACTCCTACTTTGTTTGCTTTTATGTAGTCTCTCTTTTATGAACAATGTCATTCTCCTAACTTGACTTTTGACTTCCCCTAGCACGGGACAAAGGGTCGTGATCTTGCAAGGGTGAGCTAACTCTAAAAACCCGTTCTCAGTTTGAATTGCAGGCTGCAACTCTCCTGCATGAAGCTAGAATCGTTAGTAATCGTCGGTCAGCTATACGGCGGTGAATTCGTTCTCGGGCCTTGTACACACTGCCTGTCACACTATGGGAGCTGGCCATGCCTGAAATCGTTACCTTAACCGTAAGGAAGGGGATGCCGAAGGCAGGGCTAGTGACTAGAGTGAAGTTATAACAAGATCGCTGTACTGGAAGGTGCGGCTGGATCACCTCCTTTTAAGGGAGAGGTAATGCTTGTTGGGTGTCATTTCACTAATTATTTATATCGTTCGATTGTCTCTCGCTTTAACTTTTTTCGCAAAGATGATGTTTGAACAACGTTGTTGCATGTCATAAAGATAATGCCAACTTACATTAAGGGTGCATTTCGTAGGGATGGCAATATGTGGGTCAGGCTGCCAATTTTTTTAAAATAATTATTTTAAAAGTTTAAAATGTAAAACAACGTTATTTTTAAATTAGGTTTGGGTTCGTGTTATTCAAGCCCAGACCTATCCTATAGGTCGACTTATTGAAAATACTTGAATTTAGACCCATGGGCTGCCCATCGCCATCCCTAGCGTTTCGACGAACATTATTCCAACACTTGGAAAATTAGCTCTCTCTTGGATTTTCCCTTCCCTAACCCGAATTCTGCCTCCCCCTTATATAGTAGTTGTTTTTCCTGCCCAACACTCACTACAGAGCTGATCCTTACCATTTCTAGTATGGGATCAGTTCATTGTCCATCAGTCTATAATCCTTTTGTTGGAAAATTAGGACGTGATCTTATCTCGACTGTAATATAATAAGTATGAAAATTTTTCGTATTTTGATTTCCTAAAAACTGAGATAATTTCAATTCTATGAAATGATTAATGCCTAAATCATAATAAAGTATGAATCTTAATTCGTATCTTATTTCAAAGCTTAAACATATTTTTGTCGTATCCTTCAAACCATTTCCGAAACTAACTCATTCAACCACTGTACCTGCACAAATATTTGGCCCCTAATAGTAACCATAAAACAGATTGAGAAAACTCTGTGACTTTCACAGAGAGGGTTAACTAATGAGTGCGAGCTTCATTAAAGCTCAAGTCTTTATAATAGGTTTTGACATTTTATTCATTTAATTGAAATTAAATTCTAATTTTAATTAAACTTATAATTAGAATTACAAATAATTCTAACTAAATGTCAGTTATGCTCAAATAAGATCTAATATCTCACATTGATCATTATTTATTAAATATGTCAAATTTATTATAAAGTTTCTCAAACTTTATAATCAAATCCAACTTGATTATAATATCTTTGCTCTCTTTAACCTGTTTTTTATGTGAGACCCATTAGGATTGGATAAATTAAACTCCTTTATTGTATCTTTAATTCTCTAATTAAATAATTTTTATTGATAGATCAAGATTAACGTCCAATAACACATTATGACCACCCAAATATTTAGATATGTCAAAATGATTTTGACTAACCTTTTTGTGCATGATTTTTTCATATAATTCAATACTTTTATCATACAATGTTCCTGTTAGACATAGAGTGTGAATTCTACTCTATTTTGAGTCTAATCATATTAGTTCTCAACCATTAGCTATTGATTCAATTAATAACATTCGTAAACTATTTACAAAATGTCATTCCACCTTGGCGATGGATTTCACGAATCAATACTAATTAAGAACATCAGAATATTCTCCCTAATTACTTTAGGGTGATGAATCCTATCTTGATTACTCAACTATCTCTGATAATTCATGTTACATCCAATGACTACCGAATGAACTACCTATGATTAGAATAAGTCATAAGTAGTATCAAAACATAGCAATCCGTATACAAGATCACTTTAGAGATCTCAAGTTAAAGGATCACTTATATAATCATCATAATAAGAATTTTCATAAAAATACCAGTAATATGCCAAATGGATTTCTCATAAAGGGTCATTTCAATAAACTTGTTCTCTAAGAAGTATCCACACGTTTGTTCTACTTTAGTACATGATATTGACTACTTCCTTTATAAGGAAAAATAAAACGTATGCTATTCTTTTTAGGTTCTATTAATGTTTAGTCTTAATAGAACAATGACTAGGAACAATTTAGTTATAATACATAAATGCAATATTAATCTCTTAATTATAATCTTATCTTAATTTCATTTACAATGTATAATTATCCCATAGAATTTACTATATACATCTAAATATGTATAAGATAAAGAATGCCTTTAAATTATTTCTTAACTAAACTACAACTAATCGATTGGCTGTAGGGCATAAAGCATCACCTAACTGGAATGGTGAGTTCTCTAACTCTTCCTACTTAAATGCTATTAGACCCCAAGTTTCCATCATCCCTTGGTATAACATTGTTTGAAAGGTTCTTGGATACCAACAACATCCTTTGTCATTTGGCTAGCTACTAGAGGAAGATTAAAAACCAAGGATAGGCTTAAAGGTGTCAGTGATCAGATATGTGTGCTAAGCAATATGTTGCCTGAAACTATAAATTAACTTTTCTTTTAATGAATTTCTCAGCTACTATATAGGCTAGAATGCAACATAATATGAACCTGGTTTGTTCTGTAGCTGATTAGGAAAGTATATTGGTATGGAAAGAAAATCAATATAAAAGAATGGAGAAAGACAAAAATACTTGAGCCTTTGCTTGAAGTACTATGTGTATTCCATAAGGAATGAAAGAAACCAAAGAATTTTTAAGAATATTAAAACTGAGAACCACACAATCATACATAGGACCTACAGTTGGAATAGAGAAATACTAGTTGCCATAAAGCCACTGAAGACTTGAGTTATTCTCTCAGACGAAGCTAGAACCTGGAGTAGTTTGGCTTTAGGTTTCTAATACTTTCAAAGATGATAGGCTGTAAATTTACTTATTTTGTTTCATCTTTGTCAACTCAACCTTGTAACTACTTTATTGATGCCTTTCTGGGCTTATTAATGAATTTATTCATCTTTCATAAAAAAGTATTATAATACAAATTAAGTACCCATTTTTAAAAATAATAAATGAAATTACAATTAACTTAACCACTAATACTCAAAACTATTTTCCTAAAATCAAGTTAATAAAAAAAACAAATATGTATTGAATTATCTAATAATGTTCCTTAAAGTCAAAAATTTACCCATGACTCTTACCCATTAAGCTAGTTATAATAAAGTTGAAAACCATAAAAAAGAGAGTTATGAGTAGTTAATTTACTCCCACATACTTGAGTTGTATGTTATCCTCAATGTACACAACATATAAGAAGAGTGGAAAACAAATAATAAGGAAAATTGGGATAATAAGTGTTGAGCAAGTTTTAATCTTATAAAACCCTCAATATACCGTAAGAGCAAGGGTCGTGAATGTAGTATATGAGGTGTCGATCCCTTGAGGAGTTGGTGAACTAATCTAATTCTAAATTATCTATGGCCTAAAAGGATTATTAAAAAGAAAATAAAAACTAAACATAGAAGTAAATTCGTGAATATGGATTGATTGAAAATTAAATTATAAAATTAACACACAACGAATCAAAATTGAGTACCACCAATGAACAATCAAAATCACACAAGAAAAATTAGTTGATTATGAGAAGGAGATTTACCCTATCATCAAATGCTAATATGACTACTTTTGAGTTAATACGATATCGGTCCTAGACTTTCGAAGGGTGGATTACTCTCTCTCGAGTTATATCGTTAACCTCTAAATCATAATCCCTAATTGAATTACGGAATTTGTAGTCTTTCAATTAAAAAAACCCACATATCCAATTAGATCTTAAGCCTTCTAATAGACTATCGAGTCCTCACACGAGATCTCTCTTCATATAAATTACCGACTTGATTATTTGCATGATCTATTAGATTGTTTAACTCTCATTATCCAATATAATCGTTTTGCTATCAGTTAAATCTCTTGATTTGTCACTGAAGCATGAAATACAAAAAATAATCACAATACCCAATGTATTAACATCAAAAGAAATCACATTAACATTGATTCAAGAACAAATGCCTAAAGGAGTTTAGAACAATATCATCAAACCCAAATCCATCACTATAAAATCCATCTCATACATTCAAAGAAAGAATAATAAAGATGAAATGAAAAGTCACTTGGAAGAGTTGGGATAGATCGGGAAGATAGTACAAATAATAGCCCTTCCTCTTCCTTCTTCCTTTCTCCTCCTTCTCTCTTCTCTTCCTCTTCCTGGGATCTTTCTTAAAGTGGTAGAAATGGAGCTCTATTTTAGGTCTTCTCTCTTTTCTTTATATATCTTTTCCATTTAGGGCAAACATTAGGGTTTACCTGGGCTAAAAAGTCTAAAATATCCCTCAAAAAGTGGCATTTTAGAAATTCGTCTATGTCCGTTGTTGTGTAGGCCACGATTATGATAGACCCACCAAGCTTCTGTAACGATCATAGCCCTGAGCCTTGCTTTGAGCTTCCTCCAATTCTCCTCCATTCTTCAGCATTTGTTCTCAAACACTAACAAATACATCAAGGCACCTCAAATATACAAAATTTAAGCTCACTAGCACGTTCTAACCTATAAAACACTAAAAACACAAATATCTAACTACATAACACAATCCTAACCTAAACATGCACTATTTATTCAATTTAACAATTGAACACATACTAAACTACCCACTAAAATATTATGCAACCTACAAATATCAACATCCCCACACTTAAACTTTTGCTTGTCCTCAAGCAAAAACAAAATACAAAATGTAGAACACACCTAACAACAAAACACACATATGCAACAATGATACAATGACGTTGAACTTCACGAAAAAAAATGAACTATAAACATGACCCTTCAAGTTGTTCTAACTTATTAACTTGTGAAATCTGTGTCTAAGTACTTTAGACTAAAGATACATACTAATCAGGACTTAACGTCACATTCATTTACTCCTATCACTTACACATAACATTAATAATTTATTAGTCAATCAAAAATTGTAACTATCTCTAAGTAGCTTTTCATGAAAATTCAATCTATTCACAAGGATCGATAGTAATTATTAAATAACACATTATTTTTGTTAATTTTAATTGACATGAACCTAGGCTTTTGATGAGAAGACAAACATTTGTGATGAATGTCTCCCGGTTACTCAACTAGGCCATGCTTTTATTAAGCTGCTTGGTTGGAATGTCATTATAAACTTTTGATGTGCAGGCAAACATTTGTAATGAATGTTCCTCGGTTACTTAGCTGCATCACATTCTTAACTAGCTACTAGTTCAATCCATAACTTGATTTGTTTCAAAAAGGGCTAGCATAATAGTTATTTAAGATTTACGTATACATCTATATACATATACACTTTCCTACCTTATTTCTTAAGCTAATCATTCTCATGAAAAGATACTAACGATGCTACTTATTCGATTGACCTATAATTATAAATGAATATGGTAAATTCGTAGAGTGAACAAACTAACATCATATCCTAATTAACATGCATATTTAACCGGAGTAACCTAGAACACTAATTTCTCAAGCTGGTAAAGTTTAGCAACCTAAAAGACTATGTTCAAAGCTAAATCGATTCTGTTAAGTCTTAGACATTGACATATTCACACGAATCACATCATGCAATTCTAAACAAAGCTAACATACAACATGCAAAATTCACATTCAAATAAAAACATATAAAGCACACAATGCAAACACCACCCCCTTTTGGACAACACATTGTCCTTAATGTGAGAAGGACAAATAACATACAAGGTTGGAATCAAAATAACGTAATACGAAAACATATGAAGAAAATAGAGATAGAAATAAAAAGATAAGGGTTAGAACATAAAACTATAAAGGTGATTGAGTTGGTGATAGTGTCAGAGGTGGTAGTTGAACACCTTGAGCCTCGAAGTACCTGTGAATACGTCGTATGTCCCGACTTTGGCATCTTTGTTCTTTACCCATCTCCTTTAACACCTTGGAGTTTTCTGAAATGGCTTTGTTAGTATTTGAAATGGCTTGCATTACCTTCTCCCATCTCGTTGGCTCTTCCTCTACTGACTCCTCTTTGGTTGAGTCCTCCTCCTATTGCAGTGGTGCTGAGCTCGATATGGCCTATCCTGCCCTGGTTTTAACATGTGATTTTGCGCTAATATCTCGAAGTTCCATATTGTGGGACTTCAAGATTTTAGCTCTCGTCAAGTGATGAGTGTTGAGAAACTTAGGACAGACAGTTAGTCCACCATAATTTACACCATATTATTCCGCAATAGCTGTAACCAAGTACCCCATGACTAAATTATTTCTTCTCTTTCTTAGAGTAGCAATAATTGCATTAAAGATGTAGGTGGAGGTGTAGACTTTGATGCTATGATCCATGCACTATAAGAAGAAAAGTTCTTTTGTTGAACACTTTTTAGTTTCACTTTTGTCAAATACAGTTTGACATATAAACTTGTGTAATAACAAGAGTTTGGGACTTCGAATAATGTTATTGTGGGCATTTTAATGTCAAAGCTCTCCAGCTCAGTCAGTTCAGTCCAATAATGGGTGGCACAGAAGTCATCGTGTTGATCTACTATGATTAAGTTGGGAAATCCACCGATTTCATGCAAAATTTCATAGTCTAAGCCATATGGTTCTCGCAACCGAAACCATAGATCCTTAGGGTTAGATGACTCGTATTGAAGGGAGGTGAAGAATTATAAGGTTAGTTCTTCATAAATAGCATAATTAAATCATATAAAATTTTCCCAATGAATTCTTCCACTTAAAGCTTCAACTCGTTCTCTCAAACCAATTATTTCTAATGTTTCATACTCTAAGTATTTGGGCACAATAATTTTCCACAAGCTAAGAGTGTGGAAGTGATTACCTTCTTCCTCCAAAAAGATCAGGAAAGGTGCTCCATAATATGTCACTCTTTGCCCACGACCCTATTCTTGGACCTTGCCCTTCGGTTAAGTGCACTTGAGCATTTTCTTAATGTGAGAGTTGTGAGGAAATTTTGGGAGAGATACAGGTTTAAGATGGTTATAGAGAGAAAAGTGAGTTCTTATGTTTAGAGAGATAGTGAGAAAATGAAATGTGTAGAAAAAGTGAGGGTGAGTGTAAATATATAGGATAGGAAGGAAAAAATTTTCTAAAATTCGTGCATACCCAGAGTGGCCTGTCGCAGGTCATGATTGTGGCCTCGATAAAATTCTTGATTCTTTTGATTTCATTTCCCGCATTTGACTCCCAAGATCCTTCCATACCTTATAATTGCATTATTACCTCATTGTTTCCCTCACCAAACCATTCTTAAACGTTCTTTGTTGGCTCATGGTGGTTCAAATGGGTCATGTGATAGTACCGTCATTAGAACTTCCATAAATTGCACTTGAGCTACCGAACTATACTTCTTACCACCTTTCTTGTTTGGTTTTTTCTTCTTTCGAGTCTTTTGTTAATTAGAGATCACTCTAATGAGTTCTTGTAAGGATAACCTTGCCTAACTTCTTTACAAGATTCATCACTATTTATAGCATCCACATATTTGAGATAATTACTTTTAATCTTAGACACTTTAAATGAAACTTTGTCATCCCCCACTTTTAAAGTCAATTCACTCCCGCCAACGTCTATAATAGATTGGGTGGTGGCTAAAAATGGCCTCCTTAGGATAATAAGTGTCTCCACATCTTCATCTATGTCTAAGATTACAAAATTTGTATGGAAGGTGAACTTATCTACTCTAACCAAAACATCCTTGACCCCACCTCTTAGATGGTGGACTGATCTATCGGCCGTTTGAATGCACATCCGAGTGGGTGTTATGTATCCTAAGTCCATCTTCTTATACAATGTATAAGGCATCATACTTATGTTAGCTCCTAGATCCGCAAATGCCTTATCTATTCCATCACTACCAATAATCTCTCAGATCATCTTACTTTTGGGGTAGTGCTATCACTTCATTGGAGTTAGTTGTGCTTAGCAATTCATTCTCCAACTTCCCTGTTATAGATTTGGTCAAAGCAAGTTGCACTTTTAATTGCTCCATTGTATCCAAATCTTCATTCAATTCAGCTTCCCTTGATTTCGCGTGAATAGGGTATGGAATCAAAGGTTGATATCTTTTAATTTCAGTCAGGTTATATTTAACCTGTGGGGAACCTTCATTAGTCTTTTACCTTCCTTCTTCTCCATCATCTTTAACTTGATTGACTTATCTTCACCTGCCTGGGTGATCACCATTATTCTTTCCTTTGGACTTGTCTCAGTGTTATTAGGAAGGGTTCCTACACTTCTTGTTGGACTTGTCTCAGTGTTATGAGGCATGATTCTTTGTCACTTATTCAAAATTTCCATCTAGCCTTTTTTTGGAGTCTTCCATGCCGCCAATCTTTTCCAAAATCTCATCTAACTTAGAGTCCATTGAATTTTGTTTCTCCTGTGGGAAGCCAGGTGGCCCTTAAGGTCAAAATTGACCTCTTGCATTATTCGATCAAGAGAAATTCAGGTGATTCTTCCACCCAGGGTTATAGGTGTTTGAGTAAGCGTTGTTATCCCCTCCTCAACCATATTGTGCTCCCATATAATTCACTTGATTTAGTTCATAATCCTTCATCAGGAAACAATCAATGGTGTCGTGGTTTATTTGCCCACACAGCTTGTATTTTTGTTGAACAACTTTCACATAAGCTGAGGAAGAAACCTTCATATTGTTTAGCTGTCAAGTTAAGTTGTCAATCTTAGCTTGCATTTCTGTGAATGGGTCGACAACTAAAGCTCCATTTTGTTCTCAAAGGATTGTGGGTTGTCTACTCCTATTCATTGTCCAAAGGCAACTATTACTAGCCATTTCTTCCAACAACTCCTCAGCTTCATCCACCGTCTTCCTCATCAACAATCCTCCTAATGCTGCATCAATAGTGCCTTAGATAGGTGGGTTCACTCCATTATAAAAAGTTTGGAAAAGAAATTATTTTGGTAAATTATGTTGAGAACACCTCCTTTACAAATCTTTATACCTTTCCCATGTCTTATAGAGTGACTCGCCATCACTTTGTTGGAAGTTTATGATTGCCTTGATAATTTTGGTAGTATTCGTGAGGGGGAAGTACTTGTCTAAGAATGCACGCACCAATTGCTCCCAAGTTGTGACATTTGTAGGACTGAGTGAATGATGCCATACTTTTGCTATATCCTTTAGTATGAAAGGGAAGAGCCTCATCCTAACTTCATCTTCTAACATTCTATGATATCAGAAGGTATCACATATTTCTAAGAAATTTACTATGTGTGCATTAGGATCCTTATTGCAAAACGTTTAGTAAGACTAGTTTTATTTTGAATGAAGGTACTTGAACAGGTGGTCTGGCGACACCTTGATTGGTTGCATTCAATCCTAGTCTCATGAAATCCATGAGGGGGTTCCGTTGGTTTCCTCCTTGATGAAACTCATGATGAAATTCCTCAGCTAGTGGCTTTGGTATTGTCTTCTTCACGTTTAGCTCTTCGGATTGCTCGCTCTAACTAGACAATGTCAAGTTCTAGTGTTTCAGCTATCCGACTCAAACTCCTAGTAACTCTTATGTTTATGTAATTGCATAGACATAACAGAGGCAAAAAATGCTTAGATTAAAAGAATTAAACTAATCCTACTAACTCCTCAGCAATGACACTAAAACCTTGTTAAGCAAGTTTTAATCTTATAAACCCTCAATATATCACAAGTGCACAGGTCGTGAATGTAGTATATGAGGTGTTGATCCCTCGAGTTAGTGAAGTAATCTAATTCTAAAATATATAAGGCCTAAAAGGATTATTAAAAAGAAAAAAACTAAACAGAAAAGTAAATTCATGAATATGGAGTGATTAAAAATTAAATTGTAAAATTAACACACAAGGAATCAAAATTGAGCACCACCAATTAACAATCAAAATCACACAAGGAAGATTAGCCGATTATGAGAAGGGGGATTTATCCTATCATCAAATGCTAAAATGATTACTTTTGAGTTAATACGGTATCGGTCTTAGACTTTCGAAGGGTTAATTACTCTCTCTTGAGTTATAATCATTAAAACCTAAATCATAACCCCTAATTAAATTATAGAATTTGCAATCTCTCAGTTAACAAAAAACTCATATATCTAATTAGATCTTAAGCCCTCTAATAGATTATTGGGTCCTTACACAAGATCTCTCCTCATATAAATTACTTATTTGATTATTTGCATGATCTATTAGATTGTTTAACTCTCATTACCCAATATAATCATTTTGCTATGGTTCACTCTCTTGATTTGTTACCAAAGAATATGAATGCAACAAATAATCACAATACCCAATGTATTAACATCAAAAGAAATCATATTAACATTAATTCAAGAACAAATCCCTAAATGAGTTTAGAACAACATCATCAAACCTAAATCCATCACTATCTAATCCATCTCATACATTCAAAAGAAAGAATAATAAAGATGAAATGAAATGTCATTTGGAAGGTTTAGGATGGATCGGAAAGACAGCAGAAATAGCAACCCTTCTTCCTTCTTCCTTTCTCCTCCTTCTCTCTTCTCTTCCTCTTCCTTGGATCTTTCTCAAAATGGCAGAAATGGAGCTCTCTTTTAGGTCTTCTTTCTTTTCTTTATATATATTTTCCATTTAGGGCAAACATTAGGGTTTACCTAGGCCTAAAAGTCTAAAATATCCCTCAAAAAGTCATGTTTTAGAAGCCGATCCGCGTCCGTTGTCATGCAAGTCATGATCGTGGTACTTAATTTTACTCTCATTCATGATCGTGTTAGACCCACCAAGCTTTTGTCATGATCATGGCCCTGGACCTTGCTCCGAACTTCCTCTAATTCTCCTCCGTTCTTCAATATCTGTTGTCAAACACTAATAAATACATCAAGGCACCTTAAATACACAAAATTTAAGCTCACTAGCATGCTCTAAACTATAAAACACTCAAAACATAAATATCTAACTAAATAACACAATCCTATCCTAAACATGCACTAATCATTTAATTTAACAACTAATCATATACTAAACTACCCAATAAAATATTATACAAGCTACAACTATTAATAAGTACTATCCTAACAATAGAAGATTACAAGCCTTGTCTAATTCCATCAATAAACATTATTCTTTAATCAATCATTGGTGCATTCTTAGTTGTTGGCACACTTTCTAAAGACATGTAGGGGTGTTATATAACATGGGGTAAACATGAATTTTTGTTGGTTACCATGTTGCCTATATATACTATAAAACTCAATTAATCCTTATTCTACGTAAGATAATCAAGATTTAATAGTGAAAAACCATCCAATAAACTTAAAACTATAACTTTATAGTTGCTTTTAATTAAAAAACATTTTAAAAATCAAAATGAAGTAAAAATTTACTAAAAATTGTTACTAAAGATCTATAAAAATATCAAATTTAAGGGAAAAAAAACCTAAATCGTTGTGTTACCTCCCAATAAGAGCTTCTTTATTAGTCTTTTTGTTGGACCCCGATTATTTTCTTACTAATAAGCATGTGATTAGTCTATGTTGAGGATTAATTTGATTGATTTGTTGTGATTAGGTACCAATTTTAATGTCTTTGGGGGTAGAAATTTTTTTTTAGGATTGATGGATTAAAAAGGAGAAATTTAGATTAAGTTAGAAAAGCTTATGGAGTTAATTAGAATTGAAAGAACATGATCTTGTAGGGTTATTTTAGGAAGATCACTAAAGAGGTTAAAAGTTAAGTCTTATAAGGAGGGGCATTTTGGTCTTTTTGGTTCCTAGTTAATGAAAGAAAGAAAGAAGAATTGGAGTTGTCGTGTTTGTTGGAAAGAAGAACAAGTTTTTACTAAACAAAGAAGGGTGAGTTTTCGGTGAAGAAGAAGAGAAGAAGAAGAAAATTAGGGTTTTACCTTGCTTTGTTGTAGAAAGGGGTTTTTGAGTGTTTTATCAAGAAGGAAGAAGGGAAAGGAAGTTCACTCTTCCATTTAGGGCAAGAAGCAAAATCCGTGGGTGAATCTTTAAGGTAAGCATTTTCGGATTTTTGAGGGTTTAGGTTCAAATGGCTTAGGGAAAGGCATGGGTATGCTTGTTCTAGGATATCTTTCATGCTTGTATTTCCCTAGGGTTTCAATTTCGAATTTTCTTGTAATATGAGGTTTTTGTGTCTTGAAGAGGAACATTTGAGGCAAGAGGAGCAAGTGGAAGGGGCTTTTGATCAAGCATAAAGCACAAGGATTCAAGGTGGGTGACATTTTAATAATTGAGAAAATTAGCCTAATAAATGATGCTTTTAATAAATGCATTAAATGCTTTCCTATGACTTTAAAATTTTGCATTTATTACTTTTATGATGAATTGAACTTGTTATCATGTTTCTTTTGTGTATAAATGAGTCTTGGAAGTGTTTGCACATTTTGTTCCCAAGTGAAAAAGAATGCATGTAAAAAAATTATGTTTTTCGGAAAAAGGGCCATTTTGGGCCGATTATGTGAAATATGTGAATTGCATGATTATATGGGTTTGTGGTGGTCCCCTAAGTAAGTCAAGTGCACTTGTCTATTTATAGGCTTATCCCGCCTGCCCGCTAGTGGCATTGGAGATCCTCACGGACTCCCATAAGTTCACGGCTACACATGACCGCTTCGCGGGAATGTGTAGTACGTTCTGTTTT
>JAOTAY010000191.1:26957094-26972366 GCA_025629805.1 Erythroxylum baracoense | reverse complement strand
TGTAACTGAATATTTCAGTTTGTAATAATTTGAGAAATTGGATATGATTTGTATTTTGTAATTTGAAATGGGCCCAAATGACTAATAACAAGTTCTGTTGAATTCATTGTTTCTATCAAATGCTTATAAAATAAAGTGAACTATTTTAGTTAACGATTTTCTGTAATTTATGTTTACGGTTTTAAAAAAAAGTTATACCGAGTTTTAATTGTTAAGTGATGTGACACGCCATCCTCGCGGGGCACGGATTCGGATATCACCATCGGTAAGGGTTCGGGTGCGGCGGGAGTGGGGTGTTACACAATCTCTACCCTTCATCCTGTTAATTTCAAGCTATCCTTAAGTAAAAGCCCTAACAGTGAAGCAAAGAGGAAAGAGATGTCTCGAGTATCGTATGCGTTAGCTGTGAGAAGTTTAATGTTCGTTATGATTTGCACAAGACTACACATTGCACATGTAGTAGGAGTGGTTAGTCATTACATGACGAATCCTAGTCGAGAACACTGGTGGGCTGTAAAAAGGATCCTAAGATATATTAAAGAGACCTCAAATGTTGTTCTATGTTATAAAGGATCTAAATTGATTATTAAAGGATATGTTGCTTCTGATTTTGTAGGTAATCTTGATAAAGGAAAATCCATTACAGGCTATGTGTTTACAATTGTAAGAGGAGTTGTGACTTGGGTGTCTAAACTACAGATAGTTGTAGCACTATCTACAACAGAAGCTGATTATATGGCAGTTACACAAGCTTGCAGGGAATCAATCTAGATAAAAAGATTTTTGCAAGAGCTTGGGCATAAACAAGAGAAATTCCTTTGTATTGTAATAGTCAAAGTGCCTTGTATATTGTAAAGAATCCAACTTTTCATTCTAGAACTAAACACTTGGAAGTTCGATATCAAATTTTTCGTGAAGTGGTGGAAGTGTGGATATGCAAAAAATTCATAAAAAAGAGAACCTAGCATATGCATTAACAAAGTTAATCAACACTAATAAATTCATATGATGTAGATCCTTGTATGGCTTGGTAGAGATAAACAACAAAGAAATGACAAGATAGAAAAAATGGTATAGAGATTGATTGGTTCTCAATCAAATCTCTAAATGGGAGATTGTTGGCTTTTATTCCACATCAAAAGTGGGTAGAATTATAAGCCTCAATTGAGGCTAGATAAGGAGATTTTTCCTTAAGGTTCTTCATACCCCAAATCTCGTTCCCATATCCTTATGTATCAATTCTTGGTGTGGATTGTGAGATTTTAATTTTGTGATCTTTGTTTTTTAAAGTGGAAAGTTTTCTATTTTTGCCTGTGGTTTTTCCCTATATTTGTTAGGGGGCTTTTTTATATTAAATTTTGTATGTCCCTTTTTATTTGAAAATTTTTTTATTGGTGTTTGCTCTATTTGGGTGGAGTCTGTGTACTGGTAATACATTGTTGAAAATAAAAGACCTCTTAATCTTATAAATATGGGAAAATATCCAAATTGAAAAAGGATAAAATAAAAATTAGAAAAGGATTTAATTTTATGTTTGGTTAGACGTAAAATTTTTAATGGAATGAAATATAATGGAATGATTTATAATAGAATGAAATGTAAATAAATGTAATGTTAGAAAATTGTTATTTTGGAAGGGTAAAATGATTCATAATATAATATAGTGAAATATTGTTTGAAAGAAGGGTTCATAATATAATACAGTAAAATATTATTTATTATTTTATATTCTATCCTAAACCTCCTAAATTAGAAATAACTTATTTTTATTGTTTAGGACGAAATGAGATATAATGTAAAATACTTCTCTTTCGTCATATTTCGTTTCATTCTATTATACATTTTTCTCTTATTATATTCTATTCCGTTAATAAGTATTCAACCAAACATGACGTTAATAGAAAAAACACAAAGCATTTGCGTTGTTGATTCGATTTGGAAACAAGGAAACTATAGATTTACCCAGTTTTCACTACTCCTTCCCGCAACAAAAGAGCCGACGAACACAGACATTTGCATCTAATCACATATATACAGGTATAACTCCGCATATAAGTAGTCATCTCTCCTTTGTCTTCTTCACTGCAAGCTTCGAGCAGAGAGAGGGACAGAGAGCCTGACAGATTTGCAATGCCCAAAGTCAGTTTTACGTCTTCTTTTTCTGCCAGGTTTCTTCTTCCACAAATGGGTTCCTGTGATTTTGACATTAAAGTTTTTGCCTTCTTGTTTTTCAATAACCCAGTTCCCACTTTTGATTCGGAAGCTTACTCTACGGCTACTTCTACCGTTAGAGATGAAGATAAGCCTCAATTTGCTGGTGCTTTGTCTACTGCTGTTGATCTTGATGATTCTTTAGCTTCTTTCAATCAATTGGTTCATATGTGTCCTCACCCGTCTATGTCCGAATTCGGACGTCTACTGGGTTCGATTGCTCGCGGGAAGCATTATACGACTGTGATTGATTTATGTAAACAAATGGAGTCGTCGGGTATTGCTCACAATGTTCATACTTTTACCATTCTAATTAACTGCTTTTGCAATTTAAGCCATTTGGGGTGTGCCTTCTCTGTTTTGGCCAAGATGTTGAAACTTGGCCTCCACCCTAATTCCATTACGTTTACTACCCTAATCAATGGGCTTTGTCTTGATGGTAAAGTCCATGACGCCCTAAAATTGTTTGAGGTTGTGGAACCTACTGTAGTTATGTATGGAGCTCTGATAAATGGTTTGTGCAAGAGTGGCAACAATGAATTGGGTCTTCAAATGCTTAAGAAGATGGAAAGGAGTGGACTGGAGCCGAATATTGTCGTTTATAATACAATTATCGATGGTCTATGTAAAGATGGCCAGGTAACTGAGGCCGAGAAAGTGATTGACTCGATGAATTCAAGAGGAGTCAAACATGATCTTCTCACGTATAACATACTGATGAATGGATTTTGTTTACAGAACCAGATGGAGAAGGCCACCACACTGTTTGATGTAATGGTTGGGAGTGGTTATGTTCCTGATACTTTTAGTTATACCATTTTAATCAATGGATACTTGAAGATAGAAAGGATAGATGAGGCATCTAGACTTCTAAGTGAAATGTGTAATAAAGGATGGTTACCTAACACCGTTACATACAATGCGTTCATAGGAGGATTATGCAAAGCAGGGAGAATCCACGATGCACAAGAAGTCTTTGAGAACATGTGGTGCAATGGCCCACCTCCAAATTTGAATACTTACATAACTTTTCTGGATGGCTTATGTAAACAGGGTCATTTAGATTTGGCATTGAAAGTATTCAAATTGATGCGAGAGAGGAAGATGAATCCTACAGTCGTGATTTATAATATCCTCATTCATGGAATGTTTAACTTTGGGATGTTTGAAGTTGCAAGAGGATTATTCTTGAGTCTCTTTCATAAAGGATTGAAACGTAACGTCCATACATATAATAAAATGATCAGTGGACTTTGTAAAGAAGGGTTATTTGATGCAGCATATCGGTTGTTTAGACAAATGGAAAGTGATGGTTGCCCACCTGATAGTTGGACTTACAGGGCAATGCTTTCAGGTCTGCATCAAAGTAATGACACTTCTAGGGCAGATCAAGTTCTTAGTGAGATGGCCGATAAAGGGATTTCTGCAGATTCAGGAGGTATTCTTGTGGAGCACTTTCCTTTCTTGAAATCCTTATTATGTTACAAACATCTTATCCTTATTTATTAATTAAACCTTTAGTTATCATTTCTTACCATCGGAGCTCACAAGGAATAGTAGATCTTTATGCAAACAATATCAATATCAAATGATTAGACTATATCATTGCATCTCAAATTCAAGTGGTGAGTGCAAACCATTATCTGGATATTGCAAAACATAGAGGGTGACGTCAAAAGTTCCTTTTTCTCCAATGAAGCTAAAACCTTCTTTACGTTGTATAATGGCTGTTAGAATGTTCTCTAATATTTCTCCCCCAATTTATACTCTTGCACTCATGAAGCTCTTGAAATCCTAACTAGTTGGATCAATTGCATAATCATTTTCTTCTATTTCTCTCGCTATGACAATTTTATGTCCATGTATCTAGAGGAATATAAAGGTTTGAATCTTCTCCAAAATGCTTAAAAGATAATGAGATCTTCATTCCTTAATAGCAAAAATATTATCACTGGTGTCACAGCAATATTTATCTTTGTCATTGTTTGTCTTCATATGCACTCAAATATCATTATAAACTGTAATTTCTGTTTAGATTTGTGTTTATCATTTTTACTTTCAGTTGGTAAGGTACTTGAAGAAAGCACAATTGTGTGTTGAAATGGGCATAAATCCTTCACGTATAGTGTTCCTTGAAGGTCCTCCTGGATGTGGCAAGGTTGGTTATTCAGTCATTGCATTCAATTGTGGTACTTTCACTGCAAAAGTTAAGGTCTTGTAGTTACTAGATCCTTGTTGCCAGGATGATAGCTGGTGAAACTGGAGTTCATTTTACCCAGGTTCTGAATTTGTTGAAGTTTGGATCTACATTGGTCCTGCTCGTATTAGGAATCTTTTCAAGAGATCCAAGGGTGAGAACGTAGATTACTAATGAGAAAATACTTCACTTTGATATGTATAGAGGAACTTGTTTTACTCTGTAATGCCTTTACTTTGATGACATTTACACTATATGGTCACAAATATATCCGAATCATTCTCAGATATTTAAAATGTGACACTAGTAAACCGGTCCTGAATGTATAACATCTGCCAATGACCTTATTGTATATCCTTGATTTATAGTAAGCTTGAGATTTTTTGATTTCTGTGCAGGTGAATATGCCATGCATTATAGTCATTGATGATTGGTGAACTGGGAACTAGGTATTAGTACTCTTTCTTTTCCTTGTGTGCATCGGTTTTATCTGGCATGAGACTACATCAACTTACTCGTGGAACAACTTTCTCAGGTTGCTTGAATCGTGAGCCTCATGGCTGAAGGGCCTTACCCTTTAGCAATTGGGCCTTTATCGTTGGGACAGGTCCGACGAATGAACTGTACAGATAAAGTAAGTGTACCTGAGTTTCAAATCATGAAACTGATTGGAAAGTGCATTACATTTCAAGACTGTTGGAATTGATACTTTGTCAAGAAACATCATGCTAAGCATCTAGCAAGCTTAATTCAGTGATGTTTTGCCAGGATAAAGAAATGTTGCTGCTATTCTTATGCATATAAGTCTGTCAAGGATTGTTTTGTGCTCCTGTCATGGCATCTTTGATTTTCTGGAGTTTTGAACTTGTCGATTAAGTCAAGTGTGAAAACTTGCTGTTTTGAAGCTGGAAATGAAGAAGTTGGTTTGTAATTGCTACAGTTGAGGGATGCCTTGGGCAGAAGCTATTCCACCAATAAAATAGTAATTGAACTTGTTGCACCAGCAATGATTTTGAGAATTTTGTGGAATTCAAGGTGTTCTAATTTTCAACAGGTAGAATTATCTTATTTATTATTCATGTCTGAAACCAGAGGAACGTAACTGGAATCAACTCCAGCACAAACTTGAAACTAAACAAGAGCAATGAGACAATTGTTGTTTCGGTGCTGCAAGTGGTCAGCTTAGCATTTTGATTGATCCAATCCATTTTTAGTGTCTTGCTAGATGTTTTGATTCAAATGTGACTTGTTTCGGTTTTGGTTAAAGTTACTTGGTTCTTATAATTGTTGGTTGGAAGCTATGTACTTATTAGTGGGAGTAAGTAGTACTTAGCTACCTAATCTTGCGGTAAATGTATGATAAGCTCTGTAATTGGCTTTGCTGTATGTTTGTTTTTTTTGGAAGTATTTGTTGCATGATATTGGTAGAATGAATTTGTGTTTTCATTTTTTTTAATCTATTTGAAAATTAGTGAACTAATTATTTATTTTAATGAATGAATATGACAAAATTGTATAAAATGAATATAAAACAAATGTAAGAATAATAAAAAAGTATGAAAAGAGAAATAATTCTAATTTATAATTGTTCAGTCAAACAATCTTTAGTTTATGTTTATTTTTAATTTTTTCTTTAGAATTTACTATTATCTTCTTCAATAAGCGAAGAAAAGCCTTTTACACACGTTTCTTCATTATGGTAAAGAGTAACTTCTAATCATCTTCCTTTTCTCCTAAGGTGAAGGGAACTAATTTTACAATTTTCTTTGATACAAGTGAAGATAAATCTTAAATAATTCAATTGCTCTCCCACTCGATACTCAACTATTTAAATATAAGTTAAAACATCTTTTTTTTTATTTTTTTGGTCGCATAATACACTTAGATCATATTATGTTTATACACAAAAATAACAAAAATATCGTAAACGTTTCCTAGGGTTCCTTCTAATTCCAAAATTCATTCTCACAATTCATATGTGGTTTATTTATATTTAAAGTAACTTAAATGGTTGTTAGGGACAAGAATTAGCTATTATAACAACTAGTTTCAATGACGCAGGTCGACTGGTGTTATGCTCGACTAAGTATTAACTAGTACTTAAGCAGAAATTCTTAGTACGTAAAATCTCTCTTTTAAGGATATTGGTCTAATTTATGTATATAATGCACAAATCACTTTAAAACCATAACATAGGTTGACCAAATCTCTTAAAATAAGTTTTTTCCAAACTTTTTAAGTTTAAAAGATTAAAAAGAAATATTCCTCTGACAAGAACTTAATCTTAAACAATTTTAGAACTTTGTCCAAAACAAAAAAAATCAAGTGATTTTGGAATTTAAGGCGTGGTTAGAGTAGCTCCTTATACATAACCTGGCTTTCGGAACTATATGCTTGACGCAGTGAAATAGGGCTCCTAACTGATGAACTGACTTTCGAATGATTGTACCCTGTTTAGCCTAACTCCTCTCAACTTTTAACCATTTTGAGGTAGGTTGTTGTAGCTACAAAGGCTCTTAAGAGGAATTGATCAAACTATATTGAAGTAGAGTCAAAAAGTTTCTACAATAAATCATGCTTGTAAGTCTACTTGGTATGTATCTTGTTGTTCCCTTTTTGGGGTTCTTATTCAATACATTTTTTTGTTTTCAGAAAAATAATAAAACTACTAAATGAAATAGAGTTAGGGATAAAATCAAAAGAAGAGTATAGACTTAGAGGAAGAGAAGAAGTCAAGTTGCATATGGTAAATGCATCTTTATATCACATCTTGAACTTTGTCAGGGAACATGATTTAATGGACCCTCCTTAACCAATGGCATTAGGGATGCTATCAATATAAAAATACTACAGGTTCTTGGTATGATATTGCTGACACTTAAAAAAATAAAAATTTATTCCAAAAATATATGTATAAGTGCGAGGAAAAGTGATAAGCTTCCAAATTGTCAATTTTCTTATATTAATATTTAGTCATTTACACTTATTTTATACATAAATATACTTATTATTCTTGTATTTTTATTTAGGATGCAAATGGAGGTGTTAAGGACAAAATGAAGACATTTGGCAATTACTTTGACAATGCTATTTAAATTGGCTGTAACTTGCTCATCCAAACTCTAATTAAGATGATTCAAGATGTTATGCAAAATATTAAGAAGAGCTCCAAAACTCTTATATTTTGAGTTTTGATGAATTTTGATTAAACATAACCTAGCATATAAATAAGTGCTAGGGCATATTCATCACTAGACAAAAACATATGACAAGGAAGAAGACAACATGACACAAGTTTATATGTTCGGGCGTGTTGAACGTTAGAATATTAGTATAGAAGACACAACCTCCTATGGTTGGGTTAAATTTAAAGTTGCATTACAAAGAGATACAATGTGACATATAACCTAGGACATAAGCATGTTAAAGCCCATGTCCTCCTTGCAAAAGAGATATTGGAAAAGCAATGTAATATATGACCTAGGACATGATCGTGTTCCTAAATATGTTCACTATGAACACTAAATATTCCCCTCTGTATAGGTTTTTAAAATTATAAGTTAATTTTTGATTTAGTTCCTTTAGTAGGTTTTGCTAGGTTTGGGTGGAGATGGCCATCTCTCTTCCCCTCCCTCTTTTTCTCTCTTTTCTCATCTATGGCCATATGTGACTAAACTTCTTCTCTTGGTTGAAGGAAATTAAACCTTTAGGGTGTATTAAGTGTTCTGACGATTTGTATTCCTCGTCGTCACTGCATCTGTAGATTAAAAAAAGTTCGTTATCGCATTAAAATTCTTCCTTACTGTGACTAACTTTTCTAGGAATCTTTCTGTTTGGTTGGTATTGCCTGTTGTTGTACTTAAAATCTTTAATTCTCTATAGCTTACACGCATTGTTAGGTAATGCCAACCATTAAATGACGTTTTTATTTTTCTTTTGTCAATTGTGTTATTGCATAGTTGTTGAGAAAAATGAAAATTTGATTTTGAAAAACTGTTTTAGTCTAGTTTTGGTTTCTTAGGAACTATGATGGAAGTTTTTCACGATTTTTTTAATCATTAGTTTAGATGTCTAGAAAAGGGACAAAATTAGGAATTTGTGATCATAACTTTCTTTGTTATGTGGATGTGATTTATGATTAATCTTAGTGGTCATATATGATTGATGTTACCACGAGATATATTGGCAATTGCGAAGCAGTTGATTGGAATGGAATTTGGAATGGGTACACTTGACGATATGAATCATTTAAAAAATAAATGTATTTGTTCTATAGCGGAGCTATTACAAGATCAAGTTGGGTTGGCTCTGATTCGTTTAGAAGCAGGATTTTCTTCAGTGGATGCCTCTTGTTCCTGTTTAGTCCCCTTCGTTCTGGAAGTTATTTCTATTTCTACATCTATTTCTTCCTCCCTTTCTTCCTTTTCTGAGGTTTCTTGCAATTTTTTTAGTAAAAATGGGTGATGGTATTCTGCCTAAAGAGTAGACACAGGTAATAAATAAGAGAATATTAAAGATTCGAGCCATGGAATTTCTCTATTCTGTCACAAGGTACTTATTCAATCGAATAAGTACATCCGATCTATGGCCATACATGACTAAACTTCTTCTCTTGGTTGAAGGAAATTGAACCTTTAGGATGTATTAAGTGGTGAGACATGTTTTGTTCTTATGGTTAAATTTAAATGTGAATATAAGGTATTCTTTTATGTTTGTCTTTTATGATTATATCACTTAAATTATTAGGATGTTTATTGGTTTATTATTTGGTACAATCTTCAACTAATTGCTTAATCCCTCTTATATGTAAATTAACAATTGTTTAATGTATTGTTCTATTACAATTCTTAGATTAAATTAAAAGCAATAACTTATGCTTGTGTTGTTTTGTTCCATTGATCTATTTAATTCTAAAAGCAATTACTAATCTAAATCTTTATGTGTGTGACTTAGGTTATTTAGTTGTTAAGGTTAACTAAATTGAAGTTCTTTTAATTTAGTTGTTAAGGTTAACTAAATTGAAGTTCTTTTTGATAACTATGACTAAAGAGAGATAAGAAATAGCTTCAACATCTGACATTATAGTATAACTTGATTATTAATTATATCGATGATCAGTAACTCTCAGGGAGGTGAAATTGGTTCACTAAAATTAACTTTGAATAAAAATAAAAAACAAATCTAGTCCTAAACACTCTAACCCAATTTGTTGACAAAAGGATTTAAAGAAAATAAAACAAAATAAATGAACAAGTAAACTAATTTAATTGGAAGCAATGAACGATTTTATCAATCGATGTGGTGAACTCTTGAGAAATTAACTTTACTAATTTGATCTCCTATGCATGACTAAGGCAAATTGATTGGATTATTGTCTTGCTAGAATTAACAATTAGGTTTTAAAATCAATTCAAATAATAAACTAAATCTAACTTTCGTATTCAAAAAGTCTATTATCCAAATCAATTATGTAAACCCAACTAATAATTACTCACATAAGTTAATATAATTCTAATTCATAACTTAAGCGTCTATAGTTTCTTGTTCTCATATTAAAATTCTTCTCTCGATTCTTTGTTTGATATCAAAATAATGCAAAAGTTGGCCAAACTATTACATCCAATAAGCTCAGAAACCATAGGAAGTAACAAGACAATAAAACAGTAACTCAATCATGAATAATCAACTAAATCAGTTCCATTAATTCTCAAGAATAAGCAATCAGCCCATCATGGTATAAAAATAGTTCATCATGTTCATAAACTTCAAACCCATGCTTAACAGTAAATGGAGAAATATAAAAGCGATAAACAGAGTAAATAAACAGAAGATGGAATAAGTTCAATAACAACAAAAGATGAAATAAGAATGAAGAACTCTGGATGAGGAAGAGTTGGACATCTGCTCTTGCTTTCTATCTCTGCTCTATTCTCGCGCAGAACAGTGGTTGCTCACCAATTGCTCTGTTGTTTTCTGATCTTACACATTGACTAGGCTTCAGCTTTAGCTCTCGCTTTCTACCTCTATTCCATTCTCACCACCTCTTTGCTATTTTTCTCTCTTTCTCACGCTGACTACCCTTTGTGCTCTTTTTTCTTCTTTATTTTGCCTCTTTCTTTTCTATTCTTCCTTCAATGACTCCTCTTTTCTTTCTATAAACTTCCTATTTATAGAGAGAGTCTAGGTTTTTAATCCTTGTCCTCCTGTATGTGTGACACTCGTGATATTAGAATATGCACGGTGGTGACAAATTTGTCATGGTGGTGAGTGATATTGTCACACCCATAACATTACTTGTCATAGGCATAACCCTTTGTCACACCCATTACAATGTGTGTAACATCCTGGTTTGATACTAAAGGTTAGGACATATGATCCTAAACCAAGATACATGAAAATATTATAGAGAATACGTGAGGTGCATTGCATTTACATGCATATCACTAGTATAAGCATATACACACTTGATTATTGATAATTGCACAAATTACAATAATTGTTTATGCACTTATTTGACGTATTTTAGGGTATAAATGATTTTTTATTAAAGTGATTACGATGTGAATAGTGAATGAAATGTCTTGAAAATTTGGTGAGTATAAATATTGATTCAGAATTTTTGGCAAAAATTAGGGAAATTTATGATATTTAAATGTATTTTGAACTAGGAAAAATGCTAAGTGACAAGATAATTGATAAATGGTAGTAGAATTAAGTGTCAAATGGCAGTAGAAATTATTGATAAATGGCATTAGGATTTAATGACAAGTGTTATAGAAAATCGGGAGATAATTGGATTAGAAATTGGAGGACAAATGGACTAGTTATTAAAAAGGGGCCAAGTGAAGCTGTAAGAATAAGACATATGGTAAGTGACAAGTGTCATGCCACTTGCCACACATCCATACACGATATTTCCCAAATGAAAGACCATCTTTAATAATCTTTCACTTATGTTACATGCTTTCTTCTTCTCTTCTTCTTCGTTATTTTCTTCTTCTCTTCTTCTTCATTTCCACGACACCCATAAATCTTCACCATCGTGAACCTTGACATTATCTTTCACTTTATACTTTAAGTTCCTTGCTATTTCTTCATCTTGCTACTAAAAGACCCACTCTATTCCATGTTAAATGTTAATGATCATGTATGAGGAGCTAGGGTTTCATGGTAACTGAAGAAACTTTGAGCTAATCAAGTAAGTAGCATATTGTTCTTCATCGCTTGCATCATAAACACGTTTTTGATGATAGTTAGAGATTAAAAGATTATAAAAATGGAGTTAATTTTATAGTACATCTTGGATGAATAAATGGACATATTCATGTCTTGTTTTTGTTTATATGATGAGAAATAACTTATGATAGTTTAAGGAATGATTGATAGAGTAAATGGTGTAAGAGAGTATGCAAAAATGTTGATGAATGAGTGATGAGCATTGAAGAATAAATATATGTGATGCAAAAATGTTGATGAATAAGTGATGAGCATTGAAGAATAAATATATGTGTATATGTTTTGTTTTCATATAAATGATAAATAATAGATCGTGTATTGTTTTATGGATTGATAGTTAAAAATGGTATTAGAATGAGAGTTAAAAGTTGACAAAAGAGAAGATATGTATATGAATTAATTTGTGAATAAGATGAGTGCAGTAAATTGATGGATGAATACATGTGTTTGTGTTCTATTATGAGAGTATGAAAAATATGAGTGATGAGTTGTGATGTAGATGTTATAAGTTATAAATTAAGAGCATAATGAAAGTGAAATTTATGTTGACAAAGATGTTGAGTTATGTTCTTGAAATGAGGAGAACTATGATGATAGTTTAGAGATAAAGTGAAGTTGATAATGGAATTGAATGTGAGCTGAAACATTGATGAATGTATGTATACCTTGATGTCCTATTTTTGTATATAATATGAACAATGATTTATGGTGTGTTTCAAAAATATTTTTGAGTTGGAAATGAGGTAAGAATGAAGGGGAAATGATATAGAAATGATTATTTGAGCATAAGATTGTTTGGTTGTAACATATGAGAGTTAAAAATTTGGAAATCATGGAAGATAAGGGCTGGAGATTTACAGATAACAAAACCCATGATTGTGGGAATGTCTATCTGATTGTGGGAATTGAAACGTAGGTCAATATGTGTTCTGATAACAAATCCCACGATCGTAGGAATGGCCTTAAATGTGAGATGTTATCTTTTATTTGAGGTTTGATCAACAAATGACAAGATACTTTGTTGTGGTGCATTTAGGCTCGAAGGAAGCTTGAAATGAACCTAGTATGATGATGGATTAATTAATTAAATGTGTGATATACTTAGGGTGATAATCAAGGTTATGACTTGAGCATAGTTGATTGATATCAATGAGACAAATTCTGAAAATTTAGAAATGTTATAAGAATGAAAGTGATCTTATGAAGGCTAATGTGATTCAAAGAAGATGAATGATGTGTATCAAGTAAAGGTGAATAAGAAATTGGGTATCTTGTTCTCTTATAATGCTAGAATAACCTTAGTGAATGATTGAATGATGAACTTAGAACAATCTTGTACCAATAAGGTGTAAACCTAAATTCAATTTAGACATATATGAGTTTTGAAGTATGAATGATCATAAGATGAGAATAAAGGAAACGTACCGGGAATGGTCAAATTAAGCATGCATCATACATTATGCATATACATATGTATATGAATGAATGTTTATAAGATTGTGCAAATTAGTAATGTGTGTACAATGTGTGTATTGCATGAAGTTGATACATAGGATTGAACGTCAGCATCTAGATGTTTCCAGATCATGGAAGCAAATGCTAATCTGGAGCATACTGTGAGTTGACCTAGATGGTCTCACATTAATTGATTGTTATGTTTTAAATTTTTGTATTGAATTATTACTGATGTGAATGTGATTGATACAATTTCTGACATAAATAGTCCGAGGAGTTGGGTAAATGTGAATATATTGGAGGTGCTTCATTGAATGTGAATGAGGAAGAAATAAGTGTTCTCAACGTTTCGTTGAACGTCGAACATAGATCTGATGAAAATGCAAGAAAGTGAATGTGTATTCATTGAATGTGATTGACTGCATATATGTGAATTCTTGCACTTCATTACATGATATGCATGATCAGATAATGATAGTTGTGACCGGAGTAGCCTTTGAAAAAGAGCTTAAAGCTCATAATGTGATTAAGAGCCAAAGGCTCACTATGTATAATAAGCTCGGTATCTCCAACGGATATGGGACAGTTATCGATGAGCCTAATATCAACAATAGATAAGGGACAGTTAAAGGCACTTGGTCACAATAAAGTAACAACTGGAAGTGAGTCACTTATCCATTACATATATATAAATTGATGTGTATTAAGTGAATGATTGAAAGGAGTTGTATGAACTGTTACCAAAATGAATTGTGAAAAGATGTGCAATAGATGAATGTGTAAATTGTCTGTGAATATGAATATGTGAATTGTTCTGTGTTGATATGAGTGAGCCCATCAAAGATGGTTCGTTCAATGAGTTCGCAAAAATATTGTACCATATGTATGTGAATAATTCTGCTATGTAATGACTTTATGACAGGAAATGTTTTGTAAATGAAATAGTCAAATTGAAAATTGATCTGCTCTCGATTTGTTTATAAAAGATATAGGCTGTGAATGATTTTTGATATGTTTAAAACATATTTGATACGTGTGATGCGTAAAAAAAATTATATTGAGTTTAATTGACTGTCATAGTGTGCCAATCTCGTAGAGTATGTTCTTGAATATCGTCGATATGTTCAAGGATGTGCCCTATAAGAGTGGGGTGCTACAATGTGTGTTATGGGCATGACCAAGGGTCACACAGTCTTTTGCCCATTTTCTTTGCTCTTCCTGAGACCTTTATAAAATTAACCACTCATTTCATTCAAATTTGGATTAAAACAAAGGAATTTGTAACCAAAATCAAAATGTAAAAACTAGCAAAAACAATAAAAATTAGCTGCAATATGCACATTTTGGATTCAATATTCTATTTTTCACTTCAATATTATTGATTAGAGGTCTATTTTCATTTTTGACAAAAAGTATGAAGATTTCAAAAATTGGTTGGTGTGACTTTTGTTATTTACTTATCTCCTATAAATATTTTCTTTCTTCCTTCATAATATTGCTATTTTTTTTCCTAGCATTTTTATTTCTTAATATGGTATCTATAACATATCAGATCAGATCGGTTTGGTTATTTTCTTCCTCTGACTAATTAGTATCTTAAATATTTTTCATCTGTTAGAGGTAAATATGACTAACTAATTATTTTTAACGATTCAATTTCATACTTTAGCATTTTACAGTTATCTAGTTGTCATTAGTGGTTTGATTTTGTATTGTTAATTTAGATTGTCATATAATTAGGGGTTTTGGCAGTTTCCACACCATTTTGTTGCAACCCCCTTTTTGTGATTTAGTATTAATGCTTCTTTTGCTTCTCTTCCCTAATTATTATTAGAGTTTTTTAGGGGTCTACTAGGCATGTCTTTTTTAGCTTGTTTTGGGTTTTAGGGTAAAGTGGTGGCTTTGAGCTCTAATGAGAGTATACGGCTTAGTCCTTCGATAAGTTTCGAGTATAGAAGAAGAAAAGATGTTGACAAATTACGAATAGGTTCTTGGAACATTGTGATCCTTATAGGGAAGTCTTTAGAATTAGTGGAGACTTTAAGCAAGTATAAGATTCATATAGTGAGCATTTAGGGGACAATGTGGATGGGGGCTAAAGTGGTGGCTTTGAGCTCTAATGAGAGTATACGGCTTAGTCCTTCGATAAGTTTCGAGTATAGAAGAAGAAAAG
>JAOTAY010000191.1:26936176-26955302 GCA_025629805.1 Erythroxylum baracoense | reverse complement strand
ACAGAGGCTAGGAAAATTTAGAAGTATAAGTATCCTCTGTGATGACGTCAGAACACAGAGGCAAGGAGGATTGAAGAGTATAAGTATCCTCTATGATGACGTCAGAACACAGAGGCAAGGAGGATTGAAGGGTATAAGTATCCTCTGTGCTGACGTCAGAACACAAAGGAAAGGATAGGTAATGTAACACATAGAAGATAGAACATAGAGGATAGGATCGTCTGTGTTACACAAGGCTTCGTCTGTGTTACTGTTCACAGACTTCGTTTGTGCTACTGTTCACAGAGTAGCGTCTATGTTACACAAGACTTCGTCTGTGTTACTGTTCACAGACTTCGTCTGTGTTACTGTTCACAGACTTCGTCTGTGCTACTGTTCACAGAGTAGCATCTGTGTTACACAAGACTTCGTCTGTGCTACTGTTCACAGACTTCAGACGATAAGTGATCATCCCAAAAGATAAAAGTCAACCACAGAGGATAGAACACAGAGGATAGATTATGGGCCAAGGATTATATGAAGGAGTTAAGAAGTTACTTGAGTTGAAGTGCATCCTCTGTGTTACTGTTCACGCTATCGTCTGGGTTACTGTTCATGGTTATCTTCTGCCCTATTTTCGACCCCTCAGAACATAAATTTGGCCTTCGAGGCCTGCATGAAAGTTGTAAATTTTGCGGTCCTCTTTCAATCTTTCCAAAGAAACCCTAGTTTGGATGCTTATAGGAGAAGTTATACTAATAACCCCAAAGCAAGTATATGTGTAAAGTGTGGACTCACCAACGCTGATTATTGAGGTATTCAAGTTGAAAAGGGATAAATGGACAAGTCGACTACCATTGTAGTAATCGACAGTTCTAATAGCTGAGTTGAGCCTAGAAAAAGGGGAGTTTTGAGAAGATAATCTGACAATAGACAAGCTGTTCTCTTTGGGAGATAAACTCACTTATTAAGATTTCTACATGCGAGTTGGACTTCGGAAACGGTGTCCGACATACATCCTAATGGGAGCCTATAATTGATTCTTCTTTCTAAATATCGCTAACTTATTTATTCTTATATTAAAACATTTCAAGTTGTTTTGAATTACATAATTAATTTAGAATATGAAAGGATGAAAGCACGATTAGATGGATTTCTTTTGAATGCATGTTTTGATTATTAAATTAGATGAAAGTGCCTAGAATTTGGCACACAGGAGCTTGAATTGTGAGGTTTTGATCCTATAAGCATTTATTATCATTATATTATGCTTTTTTTCCTTTTATTAGGTAAATATCATGCGTACTTGGATGATTCTAGAACTTGCTTTTGATATGCATATCAAGACCATAATTTTTAAGTAAAGGCATTAAGATGAAAAGGCTCATGTATTGCACTTATTTGTAGCCTTTTCATTAACTTTACCTTACCTTATGCTTATCTCTTTGGTATACCCAATTTTTAAGGCTTAGCCTTTTATTTGGATTATGTTAACTATATTACAAATCAATTATCAATTTTTTTTCTTAGCATTATATTTTTTTTACACCCTGAAGATTTGTGTTTACTTGAATGTATACGTATTCGTTTGGATAAATAAATATCAAGAATGAGGAAAGTTGTGAGTTTATGTATTTAAGTTATATTCTTATGTTCTACTTATCAATTCAATTTAGATGTTGATGAACATAATGTAGACTTTTTTGATGTAGTCTGGTTTGGAGCTAAATACACAGAAGATTGGACTATAAGTGTCTTTAAACGTCAGGGACCTTGAGCAACTTAGTCAACTGGTGGGATTTGCGTTGCATTCTCTACCATTCACTTATCTAGGCGTCCTAATAACATTTGGTAAGCCTAATTTTTGTGCCTTTCTTCCCTTGATTGAGAAACTTAAAGTCATAATAAATGCAAGGCAACACAAATTTTTATCAATAGCAGGCAGGTTAACTCTCATACGATCAGTGATGAATAATATGCATCTTTATTGGTTGGCACACTTAGTTATTCCTAAAGGGTCATTAAAGAGATGAAGTGTATACTTAAAGCATTTTTATGGTCTAGAAAAAATGAGAATGGAAAGCAAGCCAAGGTGAAATGGTCTAATCTAAGTCTTCCATCATAACTAGGGGAAATAGGATTATTCCTATCATTCAAATACTGAATGATAGGAACGTATTGCTTTTCAAGAGGATATGGCGCTTATTTATTGATCAAACAGCCTTGTCGATCAAATAGGTAAACGCATATCATCTTCATAATCGAAATTTCTGGCAAATTCAATAGTCTGGGATTTTTCATGGATCTTTAATCATTTGTTTAGTTTGAGAGACTTGATGTATCCACATATTAAATACTGGGCGGGTGATGATGAGGATATCTGGTTTTGGCATGATCATTGGACTAATTTCAGCCCTCTTAGTCAACGAAGTAAGCTTCCTAGACTCATACATTGAATTCCATATGATGCTAAGGTATCGATGCTTCTTCAAAACGGTGAATAGGCTGGAACATTTCGAGGTTTTACTCAGCTAGCAACATACTTACTCAACATTGATGCACATCCGAGGAAGGATCGATTAGTCTGGACGACCCATCCCAATGGAGTATTCAACAATGGTTCTCATCACAAGTTGCTGATTAATGCAATTAAAAGAGCACCCAAGGCAGAAGTTATTTGGAAAAATATTGTAATTCTAAAAGTTGCGATAGTCACATGGTTGGTGATAAAGAATCAACTTCACGCAAAAGACCGATGGTTTGGAAGTTTTTACCCCTTTTGTGTACTTTGCAAGCAAATCCACAAAAATCAAAACCATCTCTTTTTTTAATACAGTAAAGCCATCTGGAGCAAACTTATGGTCATGTTGTGAATACCTCGCTACACATTTGAATGGATGGAGATGCTGAATTTAAGCATAAGTTGTACGAAAATTGGTCAGCAAAATGGCACCATAATTAAGACTGCTTTTCATATTATGATTTATTCCATACGGAGAGAACACAATCGAAGAATTTATAAGGGTATGGAAATGAGTAATCCGAACTGACAAAGATTATTATGAATTGGGTCCGAGCGGCCATTATCACCAATGACAAAAACATGTTAGTTAGCCATGAAGTAAGAAGGAATTGGTCGTTATAACGATTTCTTTTGTAAACTCTAGTTAGTTATGTGGTGTAATAGTTTAAATAGATTGTATGTTATAGATAGGAAATTTTTCTTTGTGCAAAGATATGTAATAGATTTTGCTAAGGTAATATAGTATTAATTTTTAATTTTCAAAAAAAATATTTCGTATATTCTCCTAGATATATTAAAAATAAAGATAAAAATAATAAAAGTTTGTTTTAAGGTGCTAAGATTTTGAGAAGGAGAAAGAGAAGATGCATGATGTGTTTTCACATATTCTTTACATTCTATGTGGAGATTTAAGTTAGTTGAATTAAATTCTCGTATGATCTAGTTAATTAAATTAAATTTTTGAATGATTTAGTTAATGCGTGCCCTTTCAAGCCGATCAATCCACAATCTATCTTTCGCTTACCCTTCTGAAACCTTATTGCACCTTCATATAAAGCCCTTTTGATTTTTTCTTTTAATTTATTTTATAGTGGTGGAGATGTGATATATCTGCAAGCTTATGGTTAGGACTCCTTTTATGTATTGATTTAATAGTTTCATTTATTTTCACCCTAATCACTTTAAACAGATTGAGTGAATCTTTGTTGTGATGGTGTGAAATCCTATGGTACTTGATTTCAGAATTATTATTGAGTTGATAAATTGAAATTTTTATTTTCTTGAGAACAAGCAAATGCTTAAGTGTGAAGAAGTTGATAAATAATGATTTGCCATATTTTAGTCTCATAATTAATGTAGTTTGCTTGTTTACTTGAGTATTATTATTGATTTTGGCACTTAAGTTATTAATATTTTATTTGTAGGTCTAAATAACTCACTTGGTGTAAAAAGGAATAAACTTGACAAGTTTGAAACAATTTAGAGCTATTTTGACTGAGTTATAAATTACATGACAATATGCATGGCCTTGTAGAAGAGTTTGGAGGTGTGTTGAATATTTCTTACAGAATATGCCCATATTGATTTATAAGAAGGCCATATTGACACTTCACACCCATATTCATGTATGTATTAGTTGTAGATAATGTTCTATGATAATTTGAAGAACACAATCATCAACACGCCTATATAACTCATTGTATCTAAATTTTAAATTCTAAAAAAGATAATATTAAGTTGTAAATAAGCAGAAGATTAAAAAAAAAAAAGGAACCCTAGAATGGCTGAGGGGATGAGAAATAACCAAAAAGACCCCTTTTGAAGAAGATATTCCTTAAACTAGAGTAAGGATTTTATATATTTTAAGGATTCTAGTCATGTTTTCCTATATTTCTAGCTTTTTCTTTTTTTTGTAATTTTATTTTCTGTTATCATAAGCTAAATACCTTTTGGAATCTAGATTAGATTAATCTCGAGATGAATATTGTATTGACTTGGTTTTAATTTAATTTATTCCTTGATTTCATTAAGATTTAGTTATGTTTTCATATTTATTCTTGAATTAATATTATCGGTATATTATTCCATGCAATAAAGATTGAGAAATTATATGAATAGATATGGCATAATTAAAAGAAGTTGCATGTAAAACAGAGAAAGGTTGACATTAATATTTTGGATTAGGATCAAACCTAATAGTGAAATTCATAAATCAATTAATGAAATTATTAATGGTTTAATTAGAAAGATATTTCAATTAAAACCTAGAATTAGATATTAATAGTCTCAAGAAAGATATTAAAATAATTTAGGAATTTTCATAGTTCAATGAGCTTAAGATAAATTGATTAGTAAAATCATGATTGCATGAGAATTCCTGAGAGATTCAAATTCTATGTATCACTTGTTTAATTGGTTGATTTCCAATATTATGCTATGTTAGTCTCTTAATTGTATAGATTTCTTTAGTTTATTTTCTTCTATTTTAAATATAAATTATAATCATCACCTTAATTATTAGTTAAATAATGGGAAAAGAGTCATTACTAGTACTCATAGTCTTTGTTAGATTGATACTTGATACCTTAAGCTTTACACTATAGAATGATAAGTACACTTGCCTTAGACAGTGTATAGATTAAAGGAGTTAAGTTATATAATTATCATAT
This sequence comes from Erythroxylum baracoense, assembly GCA_025629805.1. Lineage (NCBI taxonomy): Eukaryota > Viridiplantae > Streptophyta > Magnoliopsida > Malpighiales > Erythroxylaceae > Erythroxylum > Erythroxylum baracoense. The sequence continues at coordinate 26,950,130 of JAOTAY010000191.1, read as the reverse complement.
GAGTCCACTAATTGGGTTCCTAGATATAAGCATAAGGTGTTCACTATAAGATGAAACCCTGGCTTGTATGCATGCTCGACTATTTAAATAACCATGAGTTGTTTAGACCTTCAAAAATCTCTTACTCATGGATGGTTGAAAGCTCATGCTCTTGATTAGATTAAAGCTTAAAAAGTAAAACCATGTGAAATTTTTCTTAAGATTATAAAATCAAAAAAATTTGAAGTTTTAAGCACTAAATTTCAACATTCTATATTTGGAGAAAAAATTATTAAACTTAATAGAAATTTAGTGAAAATTTCTAAAACCCTATGGATTTTGCTAGGAAACTTGATTTTGATAGTGGGTATGTGAAAGATATGAAAGAAATTGAGAGAAATTAGAAAAGAGGGTATAACGTGAGGTCTAATGCACAATTGTTCAAGATACAATCTAAGACATGGGTATGTCCCTAGGCCATGGATCTTACTAGAAATATTTTTGTTAAGACATGGAATGGAACATATCTTATTTCATGGAATGTACTGTCTCACTTGGCCTTTATACACATTATGGGACACAGGCTTGTCCCAAACTATAAGGTATTATAAAAAATCATATACATGATCATACATGTGTGTCATAACAAGTGGATTATTCTGTCCTTGTAAACACATAGACATGTTTTGTGATACATAGAGTTCCCAAGCTATGTTCAATAATTAAATTCACATGTACATAATTTTTGAACTTTCAGTTGGAATATTCTTTTAATTTTTAAACCCAAATTATCTTCAAACTTTCTCTTTAAGCTCTCTTATGTCTTCCTTTGCCTCCCTACAAAATATTAAACATAAAAAGATAAAAAATAGAAAGAATTACAGAATTGTTAACTACTAATAAAAACAAAACCAAAATGATTATAAAATAAATAATTCAAGTTATTAGTCCAAATAGCCAAATTTCCAAATATAATTAAAAAGTTCTTGAATTGCCTCCCAACAATTGTTTCTTTAAAAGTCTTTTAGTTGGAATCTTCTATTAAACTTAATTGATTTTTTGAATAATGCAATTATTCCTTCTTCGTAATGATTATACAGAGTGTCGTTCAAAGGGTATTCATCTCTTATTTTGACTTTCTTCCTTATTGTTGCCCTTTTTCTTATTTTTTTTACACCTTGACTCATTTCATTATGTCCCTTTGCAAAATATCATAACTATTAAATTGTCTGGAGTCATTATTAATCATAAACAAAGTTTCATCATTTTAAAAGAAGTTATTAATCTCCACCAACCTTAGCTCCCTTTTCCTAATATTTATTATGGAACTTGTTGTAGCAAGGAAAATTATGCCTAGTACTAGGAATTTTTCTTGTCCCTTTCTATATCCATAACATAAAAATTTTCTATATATATATAAATATATCAATTTTAATTATGACATTCTCCTTAATGTCTCCAATATGTTTTACAATTTATCAACATAATACATTACTCTCTTTGGGTTTAGTTCGCTCATTCCTAACCATTTTATCATTAAATAAGATATTGTATTAATACTTGCTCATAGAAATGCTAATTCTTTATTAATATAGACACCACTAGTAATGCAAGAAATATTTGTCTTTAGTTCATCTAACTTTAGTAGTAAGGTGTCTTAGAGGATTTCAATATTGCCTTCATTTGATCTTGTCTCTAAAACATCCTCCTCTTATCCATCTTCCTCTTTTATATGTTCTTCATACTCCTCCGAAGTATTGGTCTCTTCCTTGATGTATCTATATTAATCTTGTAGGGTAAACAATTCTTAATTGATATTCCCTCACCAGTACCCTTACCTTACTATCTTCTTCCTTTTTGGTATTAGTAAAATCCTTGTCCCTTAGAGGAACTTCCTTCATCTATTAATAAATTTTAGGCATTATATTGCTAGGCATTGAACATCATAGTATTATTCATTGCCTTTTGTTAGTTAACCAATCTGAAAATTTAGATTCCTCATTGAAATTTCATGATTTTGTAGTCAAGTGGCAGACATTTGATGAGGTCTTTTATAACCTTTCCTAGACTTAGTTGCTTCTTTTCTACACAAATCTTAGTGGAGGTTTTCTTTGAGTTAGTTGATTTCTTTAGGAGAAACTAGGATTATTTCTCTACCCCTTAATTATATGTTTTACTATAAGGATTGTTTTGCTTTTAGAATATCCCTTGAAATCAACTTATTATACTTTTTCTGTTATAGCATTTATGGCTTAGGACTCTATACTTTGATATCCTCTCCTATATATTTCACTACTCTATAAATGAGCTAATTTTGATGACAAGCTTAGGGTATCAAGTTTTTTTACCATTACCTCCATTTAAGCTACTAGAGCTATTATACTGTCTATATTATAAATTCTAACTATTATGCTCATCCTTATTGCCTGAATACCACCAATAGTTGTTCATTTAAATCTCTTCTATTAATTCCAAGGTGCTTCCAAATTTCCATTACTTAGAGTTCCACCTGCTACAATTTCTATTATTTAGCTTATAGAATTGGCCATTACTTACATCTATGTGGGAAGGATATAGTATGACACGTACTTAATATATCTTTATATCTCTCTTAAGTTTTGAACAGAGTGTTGTTGTAAATTTCTAAAAAGAAAAGATGTCATTCCTTAATTTTTCTCTTAGATGGTAGAAAGTATTTACTAATATGTTCCTCTTTAAGACTCTATTGAGTAGTAATTGATGGGGCAAGAAATACTTTCAACTATTGCTTCGGTTAATCCCTTAATATAATTGAACAAAAACAACAACAACATCCAGTATGAATCTCGCTAATACAAGGGGTCTGGAGAGGTCTAATAGTATGCAACCTTACCCCTAACTAGTAGAGAAGTTGTTTCCAAGTTTGATGATATCTTTAGTTGTCCTATTAATCTTTAAAGTATCACAAAAATTGGCAATGCGTGAGTTAATATCCTCATCTGGTAATTCATTGAATTGTACATTCTATTAAAACATCTAGATTACAGTGAGCTTGATCTTGAAATAATTAGCGTTAATCTCTGGTTTTGCAATGCTAGATTGCACCCCTAAAAGAGATGGATTGGCATACTCCATTATTGTTCAGTGCTCTCTATCCATAGTTTTAAGTTAGTCCATTGTACCTCCAATTTCTTTGTAATACATTTTTTTTCATTTCTAACAAAGTGTTTTTTTCAAGTTATGGGTCCTTTTTCTCAAGAAAACAAAAATTTTGGCTTCTTGCTGTACACAAGTATACTTGTTAAATCAAAGTACAATAAATTACACCATAAACAATAACATGCATTTTGTTTTATTTATAAATTTTCCACCACTAATATGTTACTTATAACTAAGACAAGTATACTTATCATTAACAAGTAATACAATAGTAAACATGAGTCGATCTCTTGTGGGAGTAGTATGGATTGAAAAATCAAAAACTACTAATAGTGAAAATACCATCAGCTCAAAACCAGTCTTTTTAACTTGCCTAGCTATTAAGAACAAACTCAAAACTATGAATCAATGACATGGTACGGTTGATGATTTATGCTTTTTAGGTAACATGGCAATTGAGGATTGCGATTAGTTACTCTAACGCCCCATATTATGCACTTGTTACCTTCTCAACATGGCAGTTACTCTTGTACTGAATTTGGTCTTTAGCAAAACAAAGAAAGGAACTCCAAATGCTACTCTTTTCGCTACAACCTTCTCTATGACCATATATAGCATTTGGAAAGAAAGAAATAGTTGTAGATTCACTAGCACAAAAGAAGGGAGATATCAGCTTGTAGACTAAATAATCAACCAAATCTGAGCTTGCATTTTTGTCAAGGATGCATAACATTCCCTTTCTATAAACATAAAGAGCATATGGCAACTTTAATTTTCTAATAATTCTTATTATTTTGTCCTCTTTTCTTTTTAAATTCCCTTTTAGATCCTTTGTAATATAAAGTAGATGCATCTATAAGTTTGAACTCATTCTAATGTTGTAATGGTTTCATCTATAGTAATACACCATTCATTTATCAAAAATTTAAATAAATAAAAGGCAGTATCGGTGTTTAGGCAAGTACTTCCCCTAATATTATTTTTCAATTTCATGAGAGGGGATTTATTGATCTGGACTGATAAGATCTCTTAAACATTAAAATTATACTATCTTGAATTCCAATTATTTACTTCTTATTTGGTGAACTCATATCTCCACTAAGCTAATACTCCTTTGAATGCATTGAAAGATTTCACCCTAGAAAGATCACGTAAATCTCTCTTGATCACCCCATTTAACACCTATTACCTATGTCATTGTCCATTTACAAGAAAACTTTCTTGAGGCATTCAAAAGTTAATTTAAACTAGACTTGGTCGCTAGCATAACATAATTATGCATTAAAATCAATCAAAGAAATTCACATGAATATATCACATATCAAAAATTAAGTTAAACCAATCCTTACAAAAATAAAGTCTAAGATTTAAATATAGAAAAACATTTACCCATGAATCATAGTCAAAACAATAAAAGTGAAACGAAAAAAAGAAAATTATCGTAGAAATAAGTCTAGTTGAAAATCTTCACTTTGATGACCTTTGTTGAGATAATAATTTGATCTTGGCTCTTCGATAAAAATAGTCGTGAAACTCTACTTTTCAAGGGTCTTAGAACTTTTCGATGATTAACCCTAACTTTTAGAGGGAAAAAAATTGAAAAGAGTATGTAAAGTCTTCAAACGTCTCCCAAAAATTATAATTCGAAGCTTTATATACGTGTTAACATCCATGGACATAATCTGGCCACGGCCTATTTCCCTTGAGGGTGAGTTACGATCTCTAACTCACCCATACTGTGAATCTTCATATTTCTTCTTGTGATTAGTACATAGTCTCTTTTTAGATTTGTACGTCATATTTTAGGATATCTCTTTCTATATTTTAGGATGTCTCTTTCTACACGTTATTTCTATTAAGATACCTACCGTCAGAGTTTTGGAACAATGGGAACTGGGACTGTTAAGTAAACTTCAAGCTTGTTGTTGAAGGAATATAGTTCTTTGAAGCACAAGCCCCCTAACTTCAAGCTTGTTGTTGAAGGAATATAGTTCTTTGAAGCACAAGCCCCCCTTGCAATTTGGATTTGTAACACTGATTCCAGCTTCTCCAGCTAAGTTTTCTTGTCCCCGCCAGAAGCTACTGAGACCATTAATTTGTCGGCATACTGTAAAATTGTGAAAGCTCTATCGCATGCTTATTCACCTCACGCTTATAAGTTTGATGACACTTGTAAAATCTTTTAAAGCCAAAAAATGAAATAAAGAAAAAAGAAAAGCAGCTCAAATTCCGCGCCCATAAACGCAGACATTGGCTGCAGAACTTGCTATTTGCTAGGCTCGTTAACCCCAAAATTTAGGAAATACTGAGTCCACTATTCGAACATTGGCTTTGCCCATGGCTCAGTCACAATAATTTGTTTGTATTCATCATATAGAAAGCCAGCATATACGACTAAATTGGGTTTTAAACTGGACCCAGCCCAACTAGTAGATACAAGGATGGATGTTTGAAACAAATACACACCTAGCATTTCTTGTCATTATTCTTGAAAGGAAAGCATCGACAAAATCCCTTCTGCGCCACCACTTGGCCAAGTCTGACACCACAAATCAATCCCATGGCTCATAACCAACATCCCCCACAAATCACTAAACAGAACAGAAACTACATTAAGTGTTAAAGATAAAGTGACGCCGCCACCACAGCCACGAACACGTTTCTCCCACTTAGCCATACACTTCCCGTTCGGTAGCATTCACACTTTCCTTACATTCATGCCTCAGCCCTCAATGGGAATATAAAAGATCATTCGATTTTAGACATTTCAGGGAGTAGAAATAATGGGGTGCTCCTCCTCCAAACGAATTGAGGCCACCGAAGATGTGTACCGCCCACCGCCTTCAAGTTTCGCTGTATTCGACATCAACTCCATACAAGAACCGTGGCTTGCGGTGGATAATGCAGCTCTGGAACAACAAGATAAGAAAACGAACGTTCCGGCTCCAATACTTGAGAAGCTGATTACATTCGAAACCGATACTCCTCATTCCTGGGAAGAGGTTAGCAAAGCACTCGAAGACCTTAAACCCACCATCACCAGTAACAATAATCTTCCTGCTACTACGTCTAGGAAAACCAATAATACCCTTAACTCACAAACGAAAGTTAGCATCAACATAGATAAGACGCAAGCCCCAAGCAAGAGCTTTTCTTTCCACACTGTAGAAGAACTGGACGCCAAGCTATCAATATCTAAACAGCCAGAGAAGGAGCTAAGGAAGACGGAGTCCACGCGGCTCCAGTTAAAGAAAACTGATGTCAGAAACAGTGAGACACGAGTTCCTTCAGAGTCAGGAAGTGTAATCAAGCCAGTGAAGGAGAACATCTTCATACTAAGGGATAGGTTAGAGAGGGAAAAAGAAGGAAAAACGGCCATAATCACCAAGAGAGACCCTCTGAGTGAGTACCCAAGGAAATGCCCACCAAGTGGAGCCAACTCAGTGCTAGTCTACACAACGTCGCTACGTGGAGTGCGCAGGACGCACGAGGACTGCAACCGTGTGAGAGCCATACTGGAAGGCCAAGGAGTGGTATACGAAGAAAGAGACGTGTCGTTGCATGGAGAGTATTTGAACGAACTGAAAGAGTTAGTTGGGGAAGGGGCTCTCGTGCCCAGGTTATTTGTGAAGGGAAGGTACATAGGAGGAATGGAGGAGGTTAATGAGTTGAACGAGTCCGGCCGACTCAGGAAGATACTGAATTGGGCACGTGTTGAAACGGGTGTTGGGAGCTGGCAAGCGTGTGAAGGTTGTGGGGGTGCTAGGTTTATACCCTGCCTAGATTGTGGTGGGAGTTGCAAGGTTGTGGTGGATGGTGGGGTTAAGGAGAGGTGTGCAAAGTGTAATGAGAACGGGTTGGTTCGCTGTCCTGCCTGTCTCTAGTTCTCTGCGACATTGCAGTTCGGTATGAAGCTTGTTGGCTGGTATTTTGTGCTTATTGTTAGAATCAAAGTTTGGTGATACTTTAATAATACGATTAAAGTTGGATGTCATAATATAATGTTAAAATATATTTTACGAGCTACAATGAATTGTCGTTTTGGTTTTATTAAAAAGAGGCTAATGATAAGATCCTTATTGAGATGCTTATGGTCCATTAATATTGTAATTTTTATTTGACTTAAACACTTTATATTGTTAATGTAATTAATGGTGTAGACCTAACTTTAAGGCCCATAATAAGCAAGTTTAGGGTTATTATCTGTAGCTAGGTCCTCACTACACTCTCTATATATACATATGTATAATCTCTCTATGGTTTGCTCTATTAAGAATTGTAATTTCTAAAGAAATTGGAATTACGGTGGAAGCTCCAGCTGTCACCAAATACTTGTGCAATACTTTCACAATTTAATGATTATGTCTCTAATACGTAAATATATGTATTCTATATCACATCATTGATTAACAATTTTCGCTTCTTACGCTTGGTATCAAAGCATAGGAATTATGTGATAAGGCATCTAATTATTATCAATGATTCATGATTAAGATCATAATTTTCACATTTTTATATGATAGTATGTTTGATTTTCGGGTTAATGTCAATTCGTAAAATTTATCTCTAAAATTTTAGGACTTTTGTAGATCCTAATTTTATGAGTCTATTGATATATGATCCTTAATTTTTCGTGCACTGTACACTGAGAATTTTATTACTTGTAATTAAAAAATGATATAACGGTATCGATGGTTCACGGTTGTCAAGAACATTGATTCAGTTTCTGTCTGGGTCTGTGGCAAGCCAGTTTACGCTCTCTGTCTCTCCCCCTCTCTCTCGCCGTTGTCCGTCCACCTCCTCCGTCGCTGCCCATTCACGCCAGTTTTTATCCCTTCTCCTTGATTCTCCAGCCGCAAGTCTTCTCGCTTTTATTCTTCTCCAACTCTCTCTGTGATGAATCATATTACCATAAAATATTTCCAAATGGAACTGTGTACTTTTAGGAATTTTGATTTCCCACTGATTATTGCTACTGATATGATTTTTCAAAAATGAATACAAAACTTATGCTTTAATTGCTGACGACCCTAGCGATTTGGATACTCCCAGAAGAATTCAGTGATTTATTTGGAGTTGGAACTTCAGTGAAACTAGAAATCGTCTAAAGTCCATAAATTTCTTGTGTTGGGTCAATATCTTGTGTGATTGGTTTGCTTATTAATTTCTTTGGATTTGTGGTAAGGAAACATTCTCTGAGATTGTAGGGCACTAGAACCTATTTTGGCAACTAATTTATTTTATATAATATGATGATTTTTTGTCAATCTATGTTTAAAGTAGTCACACTCTCTCAATCATATCTTATATTTATTTATTAAATTGTATGTGATATTTGCTTGTTTATTCAACTGTATAAGTACAAAACCTTTTTAGAAGCAATTTAATGTGATCCATGATCAGTTGAGGTGTCTTTTATTGTTACATTTTCTTTTGAACTGAATTATGGTTTTGGGCAATATATTTTAATTCCTGTATGAAGAGTTTCATGAATTACTATTTGTGATTACCACCATAGTAATTTGTGAGATTTTTATAATTTTTCAGGAATGTTTCTGATTAATGCATAAAATTGCCTACCCAAAGGGGGTAGTTGTGTGTTTAATTAGAGAACTAATTTTTAACTAGAGTTATTGAGCATTACAATAGTCTTGAGGATCTGTCTGCCCAAAGAGGATGGAATTTCAAGATTAGTATACTCTCATTTTCATAGCTCATCTTTGAGGTTCTAATTTTAGTTGCACATTCTGCCCAAAAGGAAATGTGTGATTCTTAGTTAGGCCTCACTATTATTTTTGTGCCCTTATTATTGTTATTAATACATTCTGCTTTGTCTTACACAGTTTCTTTCGCTATGAATAATAGTCAAGTGACTATAGAAATTTTAACTGGCTCAAATTACAAGAAATGGAGGCAGGACATAGAATTTTCCTTAGGAATAGTTGATCTAGATATGACACTAAGGGAAGACATGCCTGTCGTACCTTATGAGGAAGCACACTTGAACAAAGAGAGAGTCTGGCTAAGTGGGAGAAATCTAACTGACTTAGCTTGGTTGCAATTAAGAGAATCATTGATGAACACCTATTGAGTGGTTTGCCCGATGCAGCATTTGCTAAGGATTTTCTCACTGCCATAGGAGATAGATACCAAGTATCCAATAATGCTGAGTCTAGATATTTATTGAAAAAGTTGATGGATATAAGGTATGACCATAACGGGGGTGTTTGGGAATTTATTCTGAGAATGGTTCACCTTCAAACCAAACTGAAAGCCTGATCCATTGACCTAAATGAAAATTTCATTATTCACCATACCTTAAACTATCTCCCTATTGAATTTACCCAAATCAAAGCAGCATATAATACCATTGGTGAGAAGTGGAGTGTTAATGACCTTATTACCAAATGTGTGGCCGAAGAAGAGAAATTACAAGGACTGATGTTGAAAATAGCACCTTACATTAATTATTGGATCACCTTTATGTGCTATTTTCTTGCTACACTACATACTAATGACTAGTCGACAAGGTTAATGATATATGTAATTATGTATCGATGTTATATCAATAAAGGATGTAACGAGTGACATAATTCAATGTCATTTGACTTGGATCAGATTTAGTCCTGTTGAAGTGCTACATCTAGGATTATACATTTTTCCAAATTGTGGCCACATTGCACAAAATTTAGTTTATTAGCCTGAGAGTGGTTTTCAAAGGTTTTTTCAAAAATAAAATTAAACAATTGATTTTGCCCAAGTGGTAGAATGTTAGAATATATTTTATGGGCTACAATCAATTATCGTTTTGGTTTTATTAAAAACAGGCTAATGATATTATCCTTATTGAGATGCCTATAGTCCACTAATATTGTGATCCCTATTGGGCTTAAGCACTTTATATCGTTAATGTGATTAATGGTGTAGGCCTAACCCTAGGGCCCATGATGGGCAGGCCTAGGGTTACTATCTGTGGCTAGGTGTCCACTGCACTCCCTATATATACACATGTATAGTCTCTCTACGGTTTGCCCTATTGAGAACTGTATTTTCTAAGGAGATCGAAGTTATGGTGGAAGTCCTAATCGTCATTAAACACTTGCGTGGTGCTCTCATAATTTAATGATCATGTCTCTAACACATAAGTATCTATGTTCCCTATCACGTAATTGATTCATAATTTTCGCTTCTTACATATAATGTAAATTTATTGTTATTTGCCATAATTGGTGAGCAAAGTACCATATATGTGATCAAATCATAAATTTCACTACAAGATAATAGATTTTTAGCAACCAAATTATCATCGATATTAATATTATTTTTTTAAAGGTTGAAAATAATTCAATACTCGAGATAAGACATTAAAAACAGCCATTGTTGCACACGTTACTATTGTACATTACCAAAATTAAACCCTTATATCATACGAAACTTAGCCATCTAGTTCTATTCTTGTCTCATGGTCACTTCATTTCTTAAAAGCTATCATACTTGCAGTAATGATAATTAGTTTTGGTGTTGAATGTTCCTCCTTTGGTTAGCAATATCCTAATCAGGATTTTTTTTCACTACAAAGCTTCTTCTCCTCTCCACTGATAGAGTTAATCACTCTTCACTTTTCTTTTGCCATTGTGAGTTGTGTTCTTGCATGTGTCTTGATTTGTGTAGTACAAATATTTCCACTACAAGAAAAATGTTGATTTGCGATGGACATTACTGACGAAAAACATTAACATTCCATCGGTAAGTAAGATTAGCGACGGACATTACTGACAGACAAAGGCGTCGTAGAAATAGCCGTAGCTAATAATTACAGATGGAAGATCGTGTTCCGTTTATAAATTTACCGACGGAAAATAATGTTTCGTTGGTAAATTTAGTGACGGATTGTTGTGCGGTTAACTGTCGGTATATTTACCAATGGAACATGGCCTTCCGTCTGTAAATTTACCGACAGTTTAATGTTTTCCATTAGTAAGTTATTGAAACATTACCGACGGTTATATTTTTTTCATCGGTGAGTTTACAAACAAACCGATGGCCTACGATTGGTTATTCTGTCTGTGATTACCAACGGCATACGGTTGGTTATTCCATCTGTGATTGCCGACGATTTACGATTTTCTGTCGGCAAGTTTGTTCAAACATTACCAACGGATGTTCTTTTTTCTTCGGTAATTTTCCAAACTTTACCAACGAAAGTTGTTATTCCGTCTGTGATTGCTGACAGTCAGTTTTCTGCCGTCAACAATGTTCTAATTTTACCGACGGATTAGTCGATTTCTACTAGTAAATAAATCAGAAAAATAATGATGTACTATCAATACTATCAACAAATTTTATTTCATGATGTTATAATTGATGCATAATTTAAACAGCTATTAATGTAATAGTATACATTTAATTTTTTAAACATAAATTTGATTGTTGATATAAAGTTGAAAATATCTTAATTGATAATAAAAACATTAAATTGTACATAATAAGTCTTCGTATTTCTAATAAAATGACCAAAAGTACATTATTGATTTGGAGACGATGCGATTATTTGCTACTCCTACCCTTCAACTCATCCACCTCATTATAGAGCTGAGCTATGTATTGCATTGATATTGCAACTGATACATTGACTGTTGCAACTGAGTTGTCAATGTCTGCGCTATACTCCGAAGTTCTTGGACTTCATTGATTGTGGACCGCCTATTAAATGCTGCTGTATTGGATATGGAGGATTGCGAATAACATGTATTCGCAAATGAACCTAAGCCGAATATCCTTTATCGACAGTCCCTACCACCCGCTACATGAAGATAAGTTTCAGTCTCATCAACATCTTCAAACTGCTGAGACTGTCATTGAATGTTTTCTTGTATTTGGTCCTATCAGAAGACAATGTTTATATTAGTTAATGATAATTATAAAGCATTAATATTAAACCATAAATTTAACATACATTGAGTTCTTTACAATGGTTGTTGATGAATGTCACATCGTCATGCTTCTTAGTGTGAGTGTGCAAAAAGAGCTAACAGGATGTAGGCCTTATGCCCATAGCTCTTTCTTGCATAAGAATAAAATGTTATAAGTGAATTATAATTTATAAAAATTTCGATAGAATTTCCTCTATTTTTATGAAATCTACTCCCTGTTGAACAAAGAAAAAATTCAAAAACATAGACATATATGACACCAGACATTTATAACATTATCATTCTCAACAAGAAACACATATTTTCATTTCAAAATTCACACATAAAATTCAATAGAAATACTGCAAAGTAAAGAAATGAGAATATAAATTTAAAGTGGAGATATTTACAAGTCTCTCTATATGTTCTTGGTGGGTAATAGATCCTCCCGTATATACGGGAAGACTCTCTCCCCTCAGTCCTTCACGTCCGTTGCTCGAATTACGCTATGAAATGGACATTGTCTCAAGTGATGTCCAATACTGCTGCCAACGACTCTATATTTGTTTAGAAATGTAAGGTAGTCGTACACCTGACTTGTGTATCGCAACAACAAAGTGACGATAACGTGTACATGCTCGTTTTTCCCATATTTTATAAATGATCACGTCAAATTGAGAATCCCAAAAAATTCTTTCTGAAACAAAAGGAAAAACATTCAATTAATACTTATGATGTAATAATATTTATCTAATTAATGTATAAAACTGTTAATTGAAAAAGAAAATAATAATTTTTGTTGTACCTCAAACTCCTGATAGTAAAATTCCTTTGTCACCTGAGAGATATTCTTCCATACAAAACCCTCAATATCAATCTTCTACTTGAATTTTGATGTCATGTTTCTTGAGCACGGTCCAGATGGAATGAACCTAATATCAAAACAAATAATTTTATACTTTTTTGAAAATTGAAACTTGTAACTTAATTATAAACATATAGTGTTCAATGTATTTTGACTTACATATTATTGACAATTGTAACGTAAGTTCTTCCATCAAGTTCCTCAGCTCTAGGGTAATGGCTGCCTCCTTCATCATCATTGTTTACCTCTGATATCTCTGTCGATATAGGGGTAGTAAATGATGTAGGGGTGGTGGATGGTGTAGCAGCATCTACGGAAGGTGATGCCTCATCTGTAAGTGTAGTAGCTGGAGGGAGAGGAGGAGATTCAGTTCCAGCTGCTACACCATAAGATGCTTTACCTGTACAGTAAGTACCTCCGAATCGTGGTCTGAATCTTGGTCATATCATATCATGTCTTCTCTTTAGTGGCATATTTCAACCTGAAATTAATATTAAGCTTCAGTCCTTCGAAGTTATGATAAGTAATCTCAGCACCAATGAGGATATACTACAAACATCATACAAAGTTGGCATTTTCTTACGTCATATTCAAGCATGAAAAAAATGAGAACGAAATTAAAAGAGTTAAAATAAATGCATGTTTAGTCAAGATGGAAATAGATTATAAAAAAAGGGTAAGCAATAAAATTTGGGAGGCTACAAAAGTGTAATATGCTACAAGAGAATCAGGGATGATGTATCAAGTAAAGGAAATAATTGATTACTTGAATATAATATTCAATTACAAACACGAATTAATCGCTATCATCACTTAATTGTAAATCAAAATCATCTTCTTTTTTTGAAGAATTTGAATCAAACTCAAGTTCTTCTTCAGATCTGTGGCCCTCCTCATCCTTTCCAGATAAAATTTCAACATATGTATTACATGGATCATTTAAAGGCTCATTATCCTTATATAAGACAGATGGATTTATTTCATAAGCATCTTCTTGAAATGCTTCACTTTCAATTCTCTGTTCTCCTTTTCCATGTGATTCAAAAATACCTCTAGGTTT
>JAOTAY010000191.1:26911724-26935259 GCA_025629805.1 Erythroxylum baracoense | reverse complement strand
TCACCTACAATTGATTTCAAAACTATGGTACGTGGCATTGTTTACACTTGTGAATCAAGAAAACAAGTTCTCGCTGTAACTCCCAGGCTCATGGAATTTTTTACCGATAAGCCTCACGGGAGCTGCATCACAGGTTTCCAGTTTATATACCGCCCTAGGGGTTTATTATGGAACGAATTGTCTTGTCTATGAAACGTATTAATTCCTTGTATCAATACTATGTTTGCATTAATCACATCGAAGTTGAAGTATTAATCGATCGAATTAATCATCTATAATTAATCGATCGAATTAATTACCTGCAATTGATTTCAAACTCATTATACATATAGTAAATACTTGGACTATTAAAGAAGAACATAAAAACTCATCAATGATTACAAGAATATTCTAAAAATCAACACAAAATCAAGAACTCCTTTGTATTCACACAAGATCCAAAGGTATCATAATCATAGTATTATAGCAATACATATGGTAAATATTAGTTAGATGACTAACCTGAATGGATGGACAACTTCAGACTACAACGAAGAAAGATGAACGACGCTCTTCAAAACAATATAGGGCCTGTGAAAAAGAATATGAACTATTTAATATAATACACTTATGCTAATACAACATCATAAACTAATGTGGTCCATCATGCTATAGGAGTACGATTCAGCAAATTCTGCAAATTCAGCACATTCATTCTCAAGCTTGATGGTTTACTTAAAAGTAAAGCAAGTTGCTAACACTTATTCATTGATGGTTAAATGCTTTTATTATATAAGTTCTTTGCATTTGTCAAGGTACTCAATAAAAGAAGTGATTATATCGTCATAATTATAAGTATCGAAAGACTTTCTTTACACATTCATCTTGCATTCCTTACTAGTTAAATACTTGATTTTGTTGCAAGGTTCTAGGTCTCACTTCTTATAATTTATAGTTAGAATATGAGCTTTTTCAACTCCTACTTCCACTTTCACAATCTCTCAATTTTAATCTAAAATGGTATATCCATCTTTTTTCAAAACTTTTTAAGATCATCTCCCCAAACATAAGCACCTATAAAGCAAGCTGTAGGGATATCTTAAGGCTTGTAAAAAATATAGAAATAATATCTTAGTAATGTTGGCATTAAGTTATTGAAGCAATACCTTTGAAAAATTATCAATACCTTTGTATCTTGTAGTAAGACTAGACTTTGACATATTTGCATTCTAATCATAACCTTCTCAAAGATGGAAACTATATCTTTGATATCCCACTTTGGGTAAGCACCTTTGCTTTGGGCCTAACTATTTTCCCCTTATCTTTAGAGATGTTCTTAGAAGTGGTTACTTTGAACCTTTGGTAAAGGCTTGGATATTGAATAACTAAAAAAAAATTTAAGATGGCAATTCTATTTGCAATAAAAGTCATATGTTTAGAGTAATGCAATTGCCACATATTTATTAAAGTAAAATAACCTTTAAGTATGCTTATATAAAGCAAAACCTAATAAGAAATAAAAATCGAACTAATCTTACGATAATACATATTGTGAAAAAACTAAAAAGAGAGAAAATAGGCAAAAATCATCCAAGAGTGGTAGATCTAATCTTTCTAACACAAATAGTTTCGAACTCTTAAAATTTTGGATCACTTCTGCTTAATCCAAAATTACATATACCAAAGACCTAAGATATTCATGTTTATTTTTTGCCAAAGGTTTTATAAAGATATTTTTAATTTTTTCTTATGGGTCATAGTGGTACAGAGCCATTTTCTCTTCAATAACTAGGACTTTAATTAAATTTGCTCATATATATATATATATATCCTTGGTCTTTTTATAATACTTATGATTCTTTAATATAGTTACAATCACATTATTATCACAGTATATCTTTATAATTCCACCTTGTTCTTGTTCAAGTTCTTCTAACATCCTCCTCTACCAAATTACCTAATATGGCGATGCAATTGCTACCATATATTTAGGTTTTAAATAGATAATGCAATAATGGCATGTTCCTTTAAACTCTATAAAACTACTCCAAATCTAGTATTAGATGTGTAGCCTAAGGTGCTCCTCTTATCCTCTATGCATCCCACCTAGTCAGTATCAATGTATCCAATTATCTTGTAATACACCATATGCTTATACTATATTCCCAAATTGAGTGCTTCTTATATAACACAATATTCATTTTGTAGCTTTAAAATGGTGCTTCGAATGAAAGTGCATAAACCTAGACACTATACCCACTGAATAAGGAATTTTAGACCTAGTATAAGTTAAATAGATCAACCCTTTTAATAGAATCTTGTAATGTTGTTCACTAGCTACTTTGATGCCATCCTTCATTTGGAACTTCTCATTCATATGCTTAAGTGTATCAGCTACCTTATAATTCAATATATGAAACCTCTTTAGTAAATTCATTACTTATTTCTTGTTATAGATGAAGAAACCATCCCTATCTTTCTTCACTTCTACATTAAGAAAGTAATGAAATAAACTCAAATATGATACTTCGATTAAGCACATTCATACCCTAATTCAGTAAATTCTGTAAATTAAGCACATTCATACCCTAATCAACACACCCCATTCAGCTAACCTAATCAATTCACCAATTCATATATACCTTAATCAATTCAAGAAATACATACCCTAATCAACACAGATGACGGAGAGGAGAGACTCCAGACGGCGATGGACAGTGATGGTGACAAGAGGAGATACAGACGGCGAGGAGAGGATAGCGTGGCAACGAGAGGAGACGGAGACAAAAAAATGAAGAAATAGAGGAGAAAGGGAGAAGGAAGGCTCGGGGATGCTTTAACCCCTGAAGCAAAATGACGTCATTTGGTATTAAACCAAATGATGTCATTTTCAATTTTTTAAAACAATGAATCTGAATTTAACGATGGAAAGTAAAGACTATCAGAAAATCACCGACAGAACACAAAACTGTCTGTATAAAACTGACGTTGCGTAAAATTCACCGACAGACACCAAATTCGTCAGTAAAATTTCGACGATATTTCATTGCAGGAAGTGTTTCCACCTAATTTACCGATGGTTATGATAGGTTCGTCGCTAAAATCTGTGGGAAATTTTGCGCAAATATTTTCCCTCCACCTTTACTGACTCCAATTTTGTCCATCGTAAAATGAAAATTTTCACGACAGGGTTACCGACGGATATTGATTTTCCGTCTGTAATTAGCTACCGTACTATATCCGTCGGTAATTTTTCGTCGTTAATGCATGGTTTTCTTGTAGTGTTCTATTATTAAGATACATACACTACACTAGAAGGGATTTGTCGATAAAAGTCCAACGTCAATAATAGTTATTAGCAATGATTTATATTCGTCGCAAAAAATGTCACCAAATTCTCATAGCAGAAAATTATAGGCAACGTTTTTTCCTAATCATCATTGATACTTTTTTTCCTACGCTTTATTTTCGTAGAGAAAAACTATAGGTGATGTTTTGAGAAATCATCACCAATATATTTTGGTTATGCTTAATTTTTGTAGCTAAAGATTATTAGCTATGTTTTTGGAAACATAGTTAAAAGTTTTTAGCTACATTTCCAAAAACGTAGCTAATTACTTTTAGCTATGTTTCCAGAAACGTAACTAAAGATTCTTGGCTACGTTTCCAGAAACATAGTTAAAAGTTTTTAGCTACGTTTTTGTAAATGTAGCCAAAGATTTTTAGACGTTTTTAAAAATGTAGCGAAATGTTTTTAGCTATTTAGTCAAATTTTTAATAGACTTTTTGACTAAATGTTATATCATGTTAATTATAATTATTTGTGACATTTTAAATCCATATTATTGTACATAATATTTATATTATTTGTTAATTTATTATTATAATATAATAAAAATAATTAAAAATTAGAAGCATTGTATATAAAAATAAAATATAATTAAATTTGATTATGTACAAGATTTTAATTATAACTTGAAAAATACTTATATAAAAAGTAAAAAAAAAAGATTAGTTTAATTACTCAAACTTGTTTTCATCTTCACAACTTACATAATCTGGGCCATATAATTTTCTTAGGTATTTTTCATGTTTGGTCAACTTTGTTTGTAAGCGACTTGTTTTCCTCTTCAAGACGTTGAATTTATGCTGGTCTTAATTAAGATGAAGCAGTTGGCTTAGGACCAAACCTATGACCTTTGATGTGTCTGGATCATGTACTAAGTACCTTGTTGCAAATGTCTTATACATTTGCAACATTTCTATCAGACATTGATACTTGCAGCAACTTTTGCATCTTATTCTAAAATTTAAAATACAAAATCAATATTAAATGCAAATATTATTAGTTAGTACTACATAAATAAATAAACTTAAAATTTAAACAAAATTTTATAATTACATAGTTATTATGGCTTCTTCAGACATTTACCCTTGACCTTCGTTATAGTGAGTGGGTTTGTAGAATGTGATCCTATCACACTCTTCTCCATGTAGTTCCTTCTCACTTTGTTTTATGGAAAAAAATTGTAATGCACAATAAATAATAATGTCTATTGATATAATTATAACTTGTAAATAAAGAACCTACATATTCTTTTCGCACGATAACAAATGGTTTGAAGCCTTAGTTGTGAGGAGTTTTCATTTGTCTTCTGTTCACTTTGGCTTTCTCACACTTTTCCTAAATAAAGAAAAAATAGTTATTAAATCGTGTAACAAAAATAATAGAAACAAATGTGAAGGGAAAGAAAACAAACCTGAACATTAGGAGAGGCCACATAAGCATACAAACTACTCCAATTTTTTGGAGAAATCTATTCGAGAATATGTTTCCTTGCCTCCTTATTTGAAGAAAAATATTTGTAATATTGATGTAGTTGATAACGATGATATCTGATTCTTTGTTTCAACAGTGAAGTGACACAATTTAAAATATCAAGGTTGTCAATATCGACGATATTCAGCTTCATCTGTGAACAAGTAAAAGAGTAATTAATCTTAAAATAAGTGAAACAATACTACATATAGTTAAATAAATTGAAAACTTACTAAAACTTTATCCAAAACATTCTCTAGCAAGTTTTCTTCCTTCAATTGCTTGACATGCTTAAGGCAAGGTAATTAAATTGTAGCAATTATCCCCAACTCACTAGACAATTTTGCTAATTTAATCTTGCTAGAGAACGACATTGCGAAGTATCAATATGAACTAACAACTTATTGTTCATTACAACATTTATTCATTGAAACTCATAACCTCTAGATATACCTGTACCTATTTTTCTGATGTTGATATTGGAATATGACAACAAATGAATAACAATAAGAAAATATGCATTAAACATGTAAATATATATTTGAGCATAAGTCCATTTATAAGTGTTAAAGATTAAAAAATTTGCAGATCCCTCTGTACTAGTTGAGGTAGATGGAGGCTGTTGCTGACTTGTTTCATTGGTAAATAAGGTTGATTGTTGTTGTTGGCTGGGATCCGATTGATTTGGTTGTTGCTAGGTAGGAATAATTTCGATATGTACCACCTTCTTCCCTTTGTTTTAACAGGTGTCAATATATTGGATATAAACATCAACAATCCACATGAACATAACTCACACACCAACAATCCACATTAACGTAACTTAAACATTAACAATTGGCATTAACATAACTCAATTATCAATAATCCATATTAACATAACATAATCTTCAACAGTCTGTATTAACATAACTCAAAAATCAATAATACTAATTAACATAAATCAATCATTAATAATCCACATTAACATAAATCAATTATCAACAATCCACATTAATATAACTCAATCAATAACAGTCTGCATTAACATAACTCAAACCTCAACAATATGCATTAACATAAGTCAAACATCAACAATCTGCATTAACATGACTTAAACATCAACAATATGCATTAATATAAATGTTACCAACATTACATTTCAAACAATATAAAGAACACTTTTTCTTCAATTATCATGATCAAGATCTTGAAAATCATCATCATTAATTACATTATGATTCGACTCTTCATCACTATTATATTCGGCCAGAGTATCATAGTTGTCATATAATTCATCCTCGATATATTCCTCATCTCTTTTCCGACAAGATTAGTTTGCACTTCATTTTCTTATAGTATATTGGGATTAAAATCTCTCCGATAGAATAATGATATATCTACATCTTCTATTTATAGGCCTTTATTATTCAGCTCCAGTTCAATCCTTTAATATACTTTATCATCATCTTTACTCATTAGACCATTTCCTTTTTGACAAAAATCAAAGAGATTTTGGAAACTTTTGAAGAACTTTCCAATTGTTGCCTACTATAGTGTTGTTGAGGTAGAATACTTGCTTTACTTGACTTGCAAAGAAAAAAGGGTCATTGTCATACTATGTATTACTAACATTGATGAGAGTAATATTGTCATTCACTTTTATGTCACCAAGATTAAACCATTTGCACTTAAATAGAACAATCTTTTTATCCTTGATTTAATGCAACTCTATTATTTCATTTCTGAGATGACATCCTCATGTTGTCCCTCAAGAAGAAACCCACAATTTTGGCTTTTAAGTTGAATGTCTCAATCTTGTATATGAAATCTATCTCTATTAACAATACAACCTTTATATTTTTTGCTATACATACGAGGCCTACATGACAAAGCATATAATGTTATCATCGTCTATAGCAATTGAAAATTATGTAACTGTATAATCTATAGGACGAAATACAATTAGAAGTTAATCTAACATACAAATTTCCATAAGACAATAATATTCCATCAATAATTTACTCAAGTCCTAAAACATGATGAGACCTTAATCTTATGTGTTTCTTCAACATTAACAATCTCTTTGCTTCGAATCTTATTTTTGTGCTCTCTATTTAAAAAAGTAAATAGATGTTAGGAAATATAGATTGAACCACAAAATTTAAATATGAAATAATAAATGAGAAGTAATATACATACTCTCTATATATATATATATACTTCCTCACAATTGTTGAAAATATACCAATGTCCAATTTTGAGTTCGTCTTTAGTTGACTCCACATATTTTCTCATTCCAAGAGACCTTACTTTTTGGGAGAAAACTAAAAAGCCACCATCTTGATCAAAATAAAAGTTACGTTATTGTCTATTAAATCTTGTCTCCACTTTATTTAAGTACATCAAACAAAATGTCAAGCATTCATTCGTTATATAAGCTTCTACAATAGACTCTTCAGGTCAAGCTCTATTATGCACATATCACTTAAGAGAGCCTAAAAACATAAACAAAATATAAAACATTAACAATTGTTACTAATTAATAACTTAAGAAAAAAATAGAAGTTAATATAAATTACCATTTAATAGGGAACATCCATTAAAATTGAAACAGTCCATAAAGTTTTGCCTCGTATGGTAAGTGAATTGCCAAATGCATCATAACATCAAAAGATGAGGGGAATACTAATTCAAGCTTACATAGAATCAAAGCTATGTCTTTTTTTCATTTTTTTCAAGCTCTTTTACTTTTAGTGTTTTGTAACATAATTGCTTAAAAAACTCACCCAATTGTCCCAAAGTTAGGGACACATCCTTCAACAAACAGCCACATATATTAACAGGAAGTAATTATTACAAAAGTACATCACAATTATGGCTTTTCAAGCTCGAAACTTTTCCGTCTTTGACATTGACACAATGGGCTATATTAGATGCATACCCATCAAGAAACTTGACTGATTTAAGAAATTGACAAAAAGTTTACTTCTTCTTTTTAGATGTGTTGTACCAAGTAGGTGGAATGATGTATGACCCATCATCTCTTCTTTTCAAATGCAAATCTTTTCTTATATTCATGTCTTTCAAGTGTAATCTAGTCTTAATTGTGTCTTTTGATTTGCCATCAATTCTTATCAAAGTTCCTAAAATATTTTCAAAAATGTTTTTCGAATATGCATCACATCAAAGTTATACCTCAATAGCAATTCCTTCCAAAATAGCAAATTGAAATTATGCTTTTTTTAATTCCAATTAAGCTCAACAACACTTCGCTTTTGCTTTCTATTACTTACGTGTTTGCCAAGTTTAATGTCACCCAAATGTGATAGTTGGTAAACCACATCATCACCAGATAAATGTAAAGGAGCTTCACCCAATTCTACTTTGCCATTAAACAATTTGCTTCTTCCCTATCTATGCCCATGTTCCAAGTAACGACAATGTCCCGTATATCATATTTTACTTTATAGCCTCATTGAATTAGTTTAATGGTTACATACAGGGTAGGTCATATATGCTTTTATACTTTATCTAGTTAAATTCCCATAAGCTGAAAAATCATTTATAGTCCACAAAATAGTTGCATGCATTATAAATGTTTCACCTTCAATAACATCATAATTTTCTAATCCAACGTCCCAGAGATGGTTTAAGTCATCAATTAGTGGTTGCATGTATACATCAATATCCTTACTAGGAGTAGTATGTCCTAGAATAAGTAAAGACAATAACATAAAAGGCTCCTTTATACACTTCCATGGAGGTAAATTATATGGAACTAGAATTACCTGTCGCATACTGTAAGCATTACTCATATTATCAAACTGATTAAAACCATCTGAGGCTAAACTAAGTCAAACATTACAACAATCCTCTCCAAACCATGGAAACTTTCCATCAAAGTCTTTCCATGCCATTGAGTCTGTTGGATGACGTCTAATATTATCATCAATGTGTTTTTCTTTATGCCACCTCATCTCTATGGCTATTTTTGTTAACATAAAAAGCCTTTGTAGTCGTGGTTTGATAGGGAAGTATATCAAGATTTTATACAGTATCTTTTTCCCTTTCCTATCATCCACTTACCACTTGATATACCATAAAAGGGACATTCTTCAAGATATTTACTGTCCTTCCAAAATATAACACAATCATACTTACAAACATGTATTGATATATATCCTAATCTAAGGTCCCTTAATAATTTCTTTGCTTCATAGTAAGATTTGGGCAAATTGTGTCCAACAGGTAATGCATCATTGAGCAAGTCAATTAACATGTCAAAAGATTTGTTACTTCATTTATTATAGACGTTTAAATGCAACAACTTCACAACAAAAGTTAGCTGTGAGAATTTCGAGCACCCTAGATATAATTATTCTTGAGCAACTTTCAATAGCTTCCCAAAATTATCTTCTGTAATACTACCAATTATGTTAGGCAAACCAATTTCATTCATAGTCTTCATATAATTCCCATAATCCTCTAACATCTCACTAATCCCATCATTACCATTGTCATTAATATCACAGTCTTCTATATTATTATTGTTAATACCATCAAAGCATGTATCAACGCTTCTATTACAACTTGAACATTCACCATGATAAATCTATGGAGTATAGAATTTATCTATGCCTCATATTAGCAAGTAATTATATACCATGTCTTGAATTTGAATGTTCACATTTAAGAAATATATGCATGGAAAACGAATATCACATTCTATACCCATTTGATCTTTTACGAAGTACATGAAACTCCTAACTCCTTTTAAGTATTTAGTGGATCATTTCTAAAGAGACATCCAACTTTTGTCCATCTGGCTATACAATTAAAAGTAAATTACTAAATGCAATTTAAGTTCTAAATAACATAATGATAAATCAATATAAGTTGACATACTAAGTTTTAATTCAAACAAACAATGAAATACAAGTTGACATAGTAAGTTTCAAATAATAACATCACCAAGTACACAAAGTTGTTAGACCACATGAATCGAGAAAAGGTATTCTCACTGTGACTCTTAGCCTTATGGAATATTTCACCAATAAGTCTCAACGAAGCTACATCATGGGTTCTAGCCTATATACCATCCTAGGAATTTATTAAATAGATCATCCATAATTATAGGTTTATATTTTATTTATATGCCTTATTTTAGCTCCCTAGTAAAAAAAGAATTAAAATGGATAAGTTAGAGCCAAGTTAAAAGAGTTTTGAATTGAATTTAAATGAATATAGGTTAAACATGGTCCCATGTTCATAATATAGGTCAAACATAGGACAATGATTAGACTCCTGTGGCGACTATTCTAGTTGTTGAAGAAACTTGCCGCATAAAGAACATAGCTCAAATATAGGCTCATGTTGTAAAACATAGTGCTAATATAGACCTATGTTCAACCTATGTAAGTTACTAAGGAAGTTAGTTTCTTTGAAAACTTGGCAAATGAAGAGCGATAGAAGAGAGGAAAAGTAAAAGAAGAGTGGTAGGAGAGGCCATAGGGACTAAAATGGAGAGTTTTGATATAATAACAAAGCAACATTGGAGCAAGGAAAGAAGTTCCTTTAAGAATCAATTAAGAACATCAAAATTCAAGATCCATAAGAATGAGCTCTTTTTTCTTTATGTTCTTTCATGTTAATTGCTGGTTTTCTTTCTTTGATCATGAACTAAAATAGGATATATATATATATACACACACACACACACACACACTACCATATTTCAATTAAACACAATATAAACATGATCCCTAGTGCTATTTTTTATTGATTTCTTAATTTAATGAAAGTCTTAAGTTTTATTGTAAATTATTCATGTTTATATTGTGTTTAATTGAAATATGGTAGCATTCTGATTTAATTTGAAATTTTATATATAATGATCTCTGTTGCTATTTTTTATTGATTTCTTAATTTAATGAAAGTCTTAAGTTTTATTGTAAATTATTTATGTTTATATTGTGTTTAATTGAAACATGGTAGCATTCTGATTTAATTTGAGATTTTATATATAAGGATTAAGAAACCATATATATAAATAGATCATGGCATAAACAATAAGAGTTGCATAGAATCATAGAGATAGGATCACATAAATAGTTTTGGTTACAGTAAAATCTATCATGTGAATTCACATAACAAGTTAATGTATTCTTAAAGATTTTTAATTAGAAATAGATTTCAATCAATCAACTTAAGGATAAGAGTTGTATTTATTAATAAATAATATGGTTTTAAGCTTAAAATTTCTATTGATTTAAGAAAACAGAGTTAATCATTGAATCAGGATAAATCTAAGCATATAAAAGTTTTAGGGGATTCTTATATAAATCTTGTTTATCTATTATTTACTTCTAATCTTTTTCATTGCTAAGGTTTAATACTTTAGATTAGTTTTAGTTAATTTTTCTTCCTTTAAAATTAACTATTTATTTTATTAAATTAGATGATAAAAAGATGGCTAGCGATAGTAATTTTAGTCCTTATGAGCTTGACACTTACATAAGAATGAAATGTGCACTTGCTTAGTGATTTTTATCTTACTTTTAATTGGATACACATTATCACGCGTCCAATTTTTAATGTCCTTTCCAAAGACTAGGATATTAGAAACACTAAATTTTATTAATATAATTCATTTTTATTTTCATTATTTATTTATTTATTTGTAGAACTTCTTTTCTTAATCTTGTATTTGTGGCTGAATTTCAATTTTAGATTATTTGATGTATGACCAATAGTAGTCCCAGAGTACTAAAAAATTCATATCCAAAAATAAAATGAACTTTACTTTAAAATTTAAGGGAAACTTAGAAGTTTTAATAATGTGGCTATCAGATAGAATGATATAACAAGGATGACATTGCACTATAGGGGACTATATACACCGACACTCATTAGGAAAAATTCTAGCATTATTAGGCCAATAGTGAAGCCTAATAACTTTGAAATGCAACTCAACATAGTTCAAATGATTTAACAACTTGAGCAATTTGATGGCATGTTGGATGAGGATCTCAATGCACACATTGGCAACTTCTTGGAGGTTTGTGATACTTTCAAGGTTAATGGAGCTTCTTTGACAATTGCCATTTGACTTAGGATGTTCCATTTTATATTGAGGGATAGAATTACAGTATGGTTAAAGTCTTTGCCTCTTATATGTATTAACACTTAGAACAACCTAGTTAAGAAATTTTTAGCTAATAATTTTCCTTTAACACAAACAATAAGACTCGAGAATGATATCTTCATTTTTAAGCAATTAGAATGAGACCTTATAGGAGATATAGGAAATATGGATGGAATTTTCAATAATGTATCCACACCATATAATCAATTTGGTACTGCAAATGTAAACACTTCATAGTGGATTGAGCTATCTAACTAAGCAATTGATGGATTCATCTTTGGGCCGGAATACTAGTTTTAAAACTCCTAAAGAATTCTAAAAGTTGATTGAAAACATTGAAATGAATAATTACCAATAACGGAATCTAAGACTGAAGTAAAAATCAAGTGACATCTTAAACGTTGATATAGTGACAACATTAGAGGTAAAGTTGGAAGCTTAGAGTAGAAAGAATGACATTATGAGATTTATTATTTAACTATAGTAAATGATGAGGTGTGATATTTTTGATAGGGGATACCCTAATTATAAATGTCAAGTGCCTAACTATATAGGGCAGCCAATTACATAAGTTGATTTTGTAAGGAACAAGCCTCAAAATAACCCTTACAGAAATACTTAAAATCTGGGGTGGAGAAATCATCCCAACTTTTTATAAAATAATCAATTATAGAAATACAAGATCCTTCCCTTAAATTTCATATGCAACTAGGGAATCCAAGTCTTAAGGAGCTTATGATAAAGATTATTACTACATCCAAGGCTTACTTCCAAAGAACTAAAAAGTCTTTTTGAAATCAATAAGCCTCATCCATAACCTATAAATTTAAGTTAGATAGCTTGCAACTGTTTCTCAGAAAAGTAGTCAAGTACTTAGCCTAGAAATATCGAGCCAAACATAAGGGGGCAAGTGAATGCAATAATTTTAAGAAGTGGAAAGGAGCTGAAAGATGAAAAACAAAGATAGAAAAGAAGGAAAATTTATTTTGTACAAGAGGATAAGGATGAGGGAAGAAGAAAGAGAATGACTGGTAGCTAGAATTTGATAAAAAGGAAGGTAAATTTTGGTATTTTTTACATCTTCTTAAACAATTACATGCAAGATTCCTTTTACTGAAACCCCTTCATAGATACTAAAACATACCAAGTACTTAACTTTTCTAATAGCAAAAAGCTCTTTATGGATGGCGGCTCAGTGAAGAGTGCTACTCCATCTTATAAAACAAGTTACCCTAATAAATCAAAGATCTAAAAAGTTTTACTATTCCTTGTATTATTGATCTCTTGTCTATTAAAAGGGCATTAGCAAATTTAGGACCTAAAATTAATTGGATACCATGCAACAATTTTAAAACATTAGATTTTGTGAATCTAAACCAAAAAGGATAAGCATTCAATTTATAGATAGATCAATTAAGTATCCTAGAGGCATTATAAAAGATCTTTTAGTTAAGGTTGATAAATTCATCTTCCTTATAGATTTTCTGGTTTTAGATATAAAGGATAACATAGAGGTTACATTTATCTTTATAAGACCTTTACTAGCCACTTATAATGTTATGCTAGATGTCATGATGGAAAGTTAATCCTAAGGGTAAAGAATGAAGAATTAACTTTTAGGATATCTAAATCCAAGAGATTCAATTGATAAAAATGATACTTATTTCTTTATAGATGTATTTGACAATGGAATCTCTTATGCTATGTAAGAAATAATCATAAGGAACCAACTAGAGACTTATATCATATAAGGAGAAGGTGAAGGGCTTAAGTAAGGAGTCCAATTAAAACACCTATAAAGAAGTGCTTATTAAGAGGTAACTTAATTATTTAAGTGTTTTTATTTCAATTTAGTAGCTTTATGAATCTTTAACATTATTTTTATTATATTTTGGCATGATCTGATTTTTTTGCATATGTCTTTAGTTAAGAACAGTTTTAGGGTCATGGATTCAAGGGTGTTTTAATTTTCTTCCATTACTGGATCTTGATACACACCTTTAGTTTATATTTCTAAACTATAGTTGCAAAGCTTTTCATTATCAAAGAAGTAACAATTATCCTATTTTACTTTTATTTTTCCTTATTTTTCATTTTTCATTATTCTTATGTATTTGTACATTAAGAACAATGTATAACTCAAATTTGACAGAGGGAATTAATTATTACTTATGCTTATCAATTTTGTTACAATTAGCTTAACAAGGAATAACTATGGGAAATTTCTTAACTTTGAAAGATTATTGATTGAGATGATTTATTATAAGTTTTATTGTTATTAATATATGATAGAGATTATATGGGCTAAAACCATGTGAATGAATCTAAACATCTTAAAAACCTCATTCACAATATGGGCTAGAATTCTTGAAAAGAGAATAAAAAAGAAAGGATTAAAGGCATTATTGATCTGAAGTGTTTATCATGCAATTTAAAGGATGAAAGTATTTCTCATTTATTCTTTGAATATCAATACTCAACTAGTCTATTGAGATTAATTCAGGTCAAATTCAACTCATTTTGTTAAGCTTTGGACTAAGAAAACCTGATTATATAGGCTAATAAGTCAAAATTCAATACTAACAGAGACTAATAAATCAAAATTCAATACTAACAGAGACTTGCAAGTCCTATAATTGGCCCTCTTTTACTTTTATTACTTAGTATAGAAAGAGAGGAATGCAAGGATACACAGAATCGAAGCAGTAATGCTTAATTAATGTCCAACAGAATAAATTAGATTAAGGAATTGATGCTATGTGATAGCATAGGAAGGGAAGCAAGTAATTCCATATTACAATGATGGGATATTCCTACGCCTTCACATCTTTAATGAACTTTTCAGTAGTTACAAATAATCTGTAAAGTAGCAATATGATGGTTAACTCGTTTCAGAACTGTTACTAATTTATGTTATATTAAATTTGTTTATGTTGAACGTAGGGCACTCTATTGAAGATATTTATAATACTCAGCTTTTGTTAAGACTTAAAGGGCTATAGGCTTCTTTAAGCTCCATAAACCTCTCTATCTTGTACTCTCTTCTTATATTTCTTAGCTTTAATGAAATATTTCTATTTCAATTTTCAAAACAAATATTGACTGATATTGTGATTTGATTTAATTAGTCAATTAATCATAAGCATATTTTAATTGTCTACATCAATTTTAAAAATAAATACTTGAATTGCATTAAGATATTTTTATATGATTTAAATATACAATTAAGCTAGAAGTGAATTATTTTTATGAATTTTTAGTATCCCACAAAAATAGAAAAATTATGAATAAGTAAGCGTTAAATAAATTCATTTTGTTGGCTTCAAATCAAGCAAAAAGGTTAAAGTTAAAAATAATGTTAGTAGCTATTTGAAATAGTAACCTAATTGAGTAACTAGGAGTATTTATGACAAAGTATTTACTCATATGTCAAAAGGTTAGGTGAAATTTCAAACAAGCTGCTTTTGTTTTAATTTAAAGTTAGTATTTTACTTTTCTTTTAATAATGAGAATCAAAAAGTTTAAAAGTTGAAGCACCATTGGTATGAAAAAGTTTGAAAGTTGAAGCATCATTCTCATATATATTCAATTTATACATGAGCTTGAATTTTGTGGATTAAGTTAAAGTTTGAGGTATTAAAACGTGAATTAAATTGATTTATAACTTGATGCAAATAGTTAAATGCTTAACAATTTGATAAAATCTATAGTTGCATGAATAATGAAAATCTTGATTGATGTGAATTATTTTCCACATATTCAAGTTATTAATAATGAAATTCATTTGCTTAAGGACAAGCAAATTCTTAAGTGTGAAAATTTTGATAAACACAAATTAGGTTACATTTTTAGCATGATTTTGAGAGAATTTGTCTTGTGTTTGGATTATTTCTATAGGATTTGGTACTTAATATGGCTTATATTTTGGTTACAGAAATTGTTTTGGCTCTCTAATTAAAAAGGAATTTATTTAAGTAAGTTGGAGCTAAGTCAGAAGAGTTTTGACAATTTAGATGAACACAAGGCATTCAGTTTCTTTAATAAATTGCCACATAAAGGAAAACGACACAAAATAAGCACATGTTTATGCCTTCAAGACTCATGTTCCTAAGATAATCCTTTGGATGAGTGAGAAAGAAGATACTAAGCCAACATGGGTCCAATATGATACCATGTTCATAACTCATGTTAATAGTGATATTTATGTAAATTAGGATTTTACACAATTGTGAAGAACACTAGACTAACACAACTTTATGTTAGACCCAAGTTAGTAAAAAATTTAGAGTATTTTTAAGATAAAAAGGATAGTGACAAGGAAATAAGAAGAGAATCAGTCAATATGGGCCATCAATATAGATCACATAGGAGAGCCTTGACAAAAGAACAAAGCAATATTAGAATTATAAAAGAATTTCCATTAAATTCAATTAGGAACCTAAAGATTCAAGATTTCGTGAGAATGAGCTCTTTTGTTTTGTATTCTTTGTTGTTTATTATTGGCTTCCTTTGTTTGAGCAAAATTAGAATATAAACCTAGATGGGATGAACCCTAGGGAAATTATTTTGGAATGATCTTAATTTAATGAAAGACCTAAGTTTTATTATGAATTATTCATACTTATATTATGTTGAATTGAAATATGTTAGTATTTTGATCCCATTTTAGATTTCACATATATGGATTGAGAAATCATATGTATAAATAGATCATGAAATGAATAATAAGAGTTCAAAAGAATCCTAAAGATAAGACCATTGAAATTTTCTAGGTTTGAGTTAAATCTACTATTAGAATTCATCTAACTAGTTAATTTGTTCTTAAAGGTTTTCAATCAATAGGCTTAAGGATAGGGTTTCCATTTTTTGATAAAGAATATGGTTATAACTTTAGAATTTCTACTGGTCCAAGAAACTAAAGTTAAACATTGAATCAAGATAAATCCAACCATAGAAAGCTTTTAGGTAGGTGATATGTTAGGTTGATCTTTACTCTATAAATCTCACTGGTAGGTGCACTTATCAAACTTTAGTATAGTGTTAGTGAATATTGATTTTTGACCACAAGTACTAACAATAGTAACCCTTTTTTATTATCAAATTGAAAAATAGGATAATGATTTAATTAAAACTAAACTAAACTGAAATTCATAACAATAATAAACTGGAATACAGATACCATTAAGATTAATCAATATCAAATAACTATTATCTAGGTTATGAATCCCCCCTACGATTTCTTAAGTATTAACCCTTTATCATACAATTCAATTATTGATCATTAGGCCTTAGAAATTGCTATCTTATGCTAATATCTTTTTTAAGACTATTAACAACTAATCTTCAATTTATTATCTGAAACCTCTTTCTAGTTAAGACCCTTAAGATCGTATTACTCAATTCTTGAATTTCACTATTAGGTCTAACCTTAATCCTGAGATTTATGTTGACTTATCTCCAGGTTTGCATGCAACTCCTTTCAATTATAGTAGATTTATTCATACAAAAGGATTTCTCAATCTCAATCATATGAAATCAAACATTGAACTAATTTCTCGAACATATTAATTCAAGAATAAAAACATATAACTGAATTACAACAAATCAACTAATCAACATGCACTAAATAAAAGATCAAATCATAATATCCATCTTAACTTAGGGTTTATTATACTTAGGTACTAAATAAACTTAGTTTATGTACCTTAGCAAGTGATATATGTATAATTGATCATAATTATACCTTATATTTGATGTATTTTTACTTGATATTTTATAATTTTGTTGAATATTTGGTACTTAATTCACCGCAAGTGTGTTTATAGTTATAATTGCCTTCAAAGACTTAAAGGAGAAGAATTCAAATGAAAACACGACACAAAATGAAGATTTAAGGCATAAAAGGGATACACGATTGTGCATCAGGCTGTGCACTTCTCTTAGGCCATGTAGAATCGCAAATTTTATTATTTTTGGAGATACCGTGTAAGTCCCAGAAACCTTAAATTTTAGTATAAAAGGATATGTTCGAAGGAAAATTAGAGGAGCAAACTTTAGGAGGTGATTCTAGATGTAGTAATCATTCTCAAAGGTGATTTGGTTCAAAGAACTGGAAAAACATGAAGAAATCATTTCAAGATCCATTAGAATATAAGATCAAACCTCTACCTCGTAAGAATATTTGATAGAAGACAATCAAGGAGATTTAGAATTATGAACCCAATGTTTTCAATTTGTTGTTCTTTTATTTTATGTTTGATTTCATGTTTTATTATGTGTAACTACATGTTTTGTTAGTGTTTAGGTTAGATGAACCTTATGTTTATACTTTAATATGATTTGATTCTTTTATTAAGGGAATTGGTTTGATTGATATATTGTGATCCAATTACATGTTTTATTTATGTTCTAATAGATCCATAATATTATATCATAACCAGATTTCATACATAGAGATTAAGAAATCTTGTTTATAAATAGATCTATAGTAATTAAAAGGAGTTTATTGGAACCCTGGAGATAGGATGACATAAATCTTTTAGATTAGGGTCAAACCTAATAAAGGGATTCACAAATCAGTAAAAGCAATCCTATACACTTTAACCTGAGTAATTCAGTTGAAATAAGGATTAGTTGTTATTAGACTCAAGGCCAACTAGTACCATATCATAAGAATCTCTACGGTCTAATAAATGAATAAAACAATTACATAATCAAGGATCAATATGTTAATGAGTTTTAGGGGGATTCGAAGCTTAGACATTAATTTTCGATATTGATAACTTTCTACTACTTCCTTATTTCTCTATTCTTTGTTGCAGCCTATTTTATTTTACTTATTTAAGTTTTATTTTCTTTTTACTACAAATCAAAATCATCTCGTAAACTAGATAATAGGATAACGGTAATTATTAATATTTATTGTCTTCGTGGGATCGACTCATACTTGTCGGTACTAGTTATAGCTACATCGTGTACTTGCGGTTAATTCAACATTGAATAACTTAGAAAAGGTCAATCAATAAGGCATCAGTTAGTACAATAAGTAGGGTCTCAGATCCCAATTATCTTATTAGGGAGCAGGTAGGGATAGTGAAAAAGCTAAGGGAAAATATTCACAAACATAGAAAACAAAACAAACATCGAAAGTTCAGAAGAATAATTAAAAGAAAAGAATCCATAAATTATATATCCCTTTTTCTCTAATATAATCCCCTTAAAACTTTGATGAAAAGTCGTTCTTTATAAAATCTTTGAAGTAATCTTCTTGTTTTCCATCGTCTTAGGTTCAAATGTGTCTCAAACTCTAAATTGGCCTCTAACTTTGGGGTCGAATTGCTTCTTCTTTCATCTCTTCTTCATAATTACCTTTTATAGAGTGAAATTAGAATTTTTAGAATATACATGATCATGTGAGTGATCGTGCATCTAAAATAAACTTCAAAATCATGAATTTACATGATTCTAGGAGCTTAATTAGATATAGGACATAGCTTTGTATGTGACTTATACAGGTGGGTATCTTCACATAGGCAAAAACAACATCTTCGAAGCTTTATATGTTCACAATCCCTTACATGATCCCTTATATAATCGTGTATGTTACTCACACGGGAGTGTACGTCTTCACACGAGCGTATATCCCTAAAATAGCTTCAATTTTTTGTTTTTTGCTCCGATTTCACCTTAATTCTTCTCCTTTTGATCTATGAAGGCAATTTAGACCTAAAAACTACTAGAAACAAAATAAGTACCAAAAAATGCAAAACTCTCAAATAACAAGTAAAACACACTAAATATAAGCATAAAAATATAGGCCATTAAATGTTTATTAGGAAGTTCATATCTAGATCTTGTTTATCTATTGGTGGCTTTAATCTTGTTCATTACTTTAGTTTGGTACTTTAGGTTAGTTAATTCATTTACCTTAAAATCAATTATTCGTTTTCTGATATTAGAATAAAAAGACTATTAGTATTAGTAATTGCAGTTATCACATGATCCACACTCATATTCACCTAAGCTGTACTATAAGAATAATCGGTGCACTTGCATAAACTTTTTAATCATAATTTTAATTGGATACATATTACCACATTAATGTGTTATTCTTCTAGAACAATTGTGAGGTTCAACCGTAGAGATGGTAAAATTTGTTTAATGCACATTTAAATCATTCTTCTTCTTTATATAGCATCATCTTTTCCTTGGTAGGGAAGATATGTATCTTACTATTTCAATATCAATAAAATCCTCCATAATATTATGCATTGATCATAAAGAATACTATTGTTTCCTAAAAGAATGTGTTTGTAGTTACAGAATTTTATGTTGCTTTCGTACTTCAATTATTCTTAAAAATCATATTCTTTTAGAATTTAGCGGGAACTGAACAATACAGTCGACAATGTTTATATGCTAATAACTAAAGCTTATTATTTGCAATGGAGCTAACCAAATAATAAAAAATTGTTTATCGAATAGAAAATCGAAGCATATGTAATGAAATGACTTACATTTATTTAAATCAATAAATTATATTTACGAACACATTTGCAATTTCATTGGTAGCCAAAGAGATGGTTAAATTCATTTTAAACATGTCTATAGCTTTCAACTAAGTAAAAAAACATACAAGAATAAAATGTGTCATGAATAGCATCTTCAGGGCAGTTCTCGTTGATGACAACCTTAACTCCATCCAATTCACTTTCCTTTCAACTTCATCTTTTTTTTTGTTGCTTTTTCTATGATTATTTCGCAATGTAAGCTTGATTAACGGCACAATTAATAAGAACTCACAAAAATTTAGGTAAATATTCATGTAGAAATTTTAAGATAAGTTATGAATCCCGCTTAAGAGTTTAGCCCATCAATAGTCGAATAGGCATGTAGCGGCACTCAATTGCACCATATTTTGGTATTTGCTTTAACATTCCGACGCCATGTTCACAGCTTGATAACAGGATCAAGACAATTATACATCGATGTAACAAAACTACAATCTCGTATGGCTTAGCATATCATTTAATTTGTAACTTGCAATCTCATATGGTTTAGCATATCATTTAATTCGTAACTTACTCATACCCCAGGATTAAGACAATTATACATCGATATAACAAAAGTACAATCTCATATGGTTCGGCATATCATTTAATTTGTAGCTTACTCATCTGTCAATCCAAGATACAAAACCAGTAGAACAACCTCCACAATACAAAAAAGAAAAAGATTTTGTGTTTCATGGGACGTACTCTCAACCCCACCCCCTTCCCCTGTACTTGCTTCCTCCAGCTCTCCTTTTATAAACCACAAACGCATATATAGCTAAATAGCTTGGTGATTTGATCATCACCACGTATGTGTATATCTGTATCTCTGATTTGATTATCTCCTGTCATCACCACGTATGTGCATATCTGTATACGTATATTTATTCATTTATCTTGTGTTGATAAAAAAGATGTCTAAGAGTCTTGCTCAGCAAATATATCCAAGAGAGACAGTGCCTGAAAATTCGAAACAAATTCGGTTCACAGTCAGCTCAAGTATTCTGCGTTAGCACTTCAAATTATGAAATTTAACATTGCACATGTGAAACTACCTCAGGAACGTTAAGTTCGAGGCGGAACTTGGGGCCATCGTAATGGTGGAGTATTGGCCTGAAAGAATCCTCTTCTAGTGGCTCACAAACTTTCCTCGTAACAACTCTTACCTGCACACAGAAACAGGTAATCAATACCGAATCTTTCCAGAAATATGTTAAAACAGAATTACATAGTGTACTCAGAAAAGCAGTTCATACTATTTACCAAGTATGTATATACCTGCGCAGGAAAGCGCGATTCTCCCGGACATTTCTTATCCTCCCAGGCTGTGGGATCGATGTTGCTTCCTCCAAAACTTGATGCCTAACAGACCGTCAGAACACAATTAGTTTGTTTATGAAAATTCGGGAAAGAATCTTAGAATCTTCATGAAAAGACAAAGGGATGCCCCAAGTTGATATTGGAAGTATGGAAATTAATTATACATGTGTTCAGCTACGAATTGGTTAAAACCATCAACAATCAAATAGATCCGAAGACACATCAGGCTGCAGAGAACAGAAAAGAGTAAATACCTCAAAGATTCCATGAAGCTGGTGCGTGGAGTAATTGTAGAGGAAAAGTGGCAGGCCTGGGGTTATGGCCCTCACTGAATCACGGTAACGTGGTGGCAAACCTGCAGAGGATTCAAGCAACTGTTTAGCTCTACCAGCAGACAACTAATACGGCAGAAACAATGAACAAAAGCACCAGGTGGGAGTAAAAGCTGATGATCTGCTAACTATATGTGATTTTCTTGCATGCAAAAGCAAGTAATAATAAATTTCGATTTTTCTAGTGAAAGTTAAACTAAAAGGTAAGATAATCCAAAATCTAAAAGTATCCAGACCTAGGTTCTGGTTCTTATAGGTTCATAACTTTTTATATAAAACCAGGAACCAAGTGACAGCTATCACCAATTCAAAAACTGAGACAAGTGAAGTCATGACATACCAAAAAGCTGTCGTTTGAGGTTCTCTTGCATAGTATCGTTGTTGCAGACAAAGATATAGCCACCAACGGTTTCATTTCTGGGTAAAGATTCTGAAGGAGGCAGTGTCTTAAACCTCTTATCAACAGAGCTCTTACTATCTTTATTATCGTTGCTGTCGTTGCTGCTCTTCTTATTATTCTTTCTACCAGTTTTGCCGACAAGCTCATCCTCTCCCTTGTTCTTAGTACCCTTCAGAGCTATATTGAAGTTGTTATTGAGGCTACTAATCTTTGAATAAACACCCTTGTTGAATCCACCATTGATCCCAACATTCATTTGGGATCTACCCGTAGGTTGACCAATTGGACCGAACCCGTAATTATTACTACCAGAGCCTACCTTCCAATCATCATTGAAACCATTCAAGTCAGACCCTCTTGGCTTCAGATTGTCAACGGAATTCACTTCACCACCAACCCTGGTATCGAAATTCCTCCTCTGGTCTGGCCTCTTAGAGGGATATGAACTGCTCCAAATCGAATCATTAAGTGACAGATTCGCCAAGTTTGAGGTCTGCAGCCTCAGCTGATCACTAAACTGCCAAAAAGACTGTTGATTGTTCTCCATCCTCAACTAGAGTTCGCTTCAAGATCGATCAGAAAATAACAAAATCTAATCTTGTTATTCAAGAAATGGAACAGATAAATGAGAAACAAAAGGAAAAGAGAGAAAGTTCTGGTCTCTATTCTTTCACTTTCAGAAAGACGTGGGAGGGAGTGGGTGAGAAAGTAAAGTATTAAAGGATACGAGTAGAGAGGAAATTTCCAGGCAAGTTAAAGGCGTTTGAGAATGTGAACATAGCGTGTAGATTTGTCAAAGTAGAAAGCTACACAGATTGGAGTTTTTCTTTCAAGTGTTCAACATTTAATGAAAACTAATTTTTATGAGCGAGATGACGGCAGAAACGCGGTTTTAGGTGGGTGACGTGGCAACTGAAGAAGGGAAGAGAGGATAGAGGAGATAAGATCCTCTGTCTAATTTTATGGTGTCTTATTCTGTCCCATGAATCTCATTCATTTATTTATGT
>JAOTAY010000191.1:26878492-26902706 GCA_025629805.1 Erythroxylum baracoense | reverse complement strand
ATCCTTAACTAAAAATAGTATGTAATCAATGTGTGTGTATTTTGTAGTAATTTGTATATTTATGATGTGTATATTTGGAAAAGAATTTCTAATGTTTCGAAAAGAATTGGCTCTTCAGTTTACACACCAAATCGAACCATTTGAGATATGAACTGAATTCATAAAGAAAATGAGATTCAATTACGTGATTGAATTCAAGTCATCTCTTTTTTAGCATTCCAAATGCATGAATTAAATTCAATTACATAAAATTAATGAATTGAATCCAATTCATTGGATTCCAAACGGCCTGTGAGTGTTGGTTTTTAATAAAGCAAATATTAATAAACAGATAAAATAAAGTAGGAAACAATAATGAGCAAAGAACAAAGGTAATTTCTTAGAAAACAATCAATATCAAGCATTAGTGTTTAGGTGATGAATCCTCCTAAAACCTTAGATAATTACCCTTTTATTATGCAATTGTTTTATTGACTATTAGACCCTGAAATTTTCTATCTTATGCTAATAACTCTCTCAAGACTACTAACAACTAATCCTAGGTTTATTAACTAAAATTCTTCATGTTAAAGTTTCTAGGATTGCTTTATAGGTTTGTGAATTTGCTATTAAGTTTGACCCTAATCCAAAGAATTTATGTTGACCTATCATTAGGTTTGGAATCAAATATTTAAATTATGATGGATGTAATCATACACAAGATTTATACTAATATTCCGGATCTATTAGAACATATATAAAACACATAATCAAATCACAATCGATCAATCAAAACAATTGCATTAAATAAAAGAGTCAAAACATATTGTATCTCTAACTAGGGTTCATAACGACTAGACACTAAAAGGCGTTTAGTTACTTATGATGGAAAATGAAATCAAAGATAAACTAAAAGAAAAATGACCAGAAAATAAAGAGTTTATAATCTTAAATTTCCCTTCATTTTTATCGAATGTTCTTGCAAGTTTAAAGTTTGATGTTGTATTTTATTGGATCTATTGATGATTTTTTTCACATTTTCCACTTCTTTGGATCAATATAGTCCCTTTTAAATGTTCTTCATATTTGGAATCACCTTTAAATGTTTGCTTTCTTATTTGCCTCCACTCACGTCCTTTTATAACAAAATTTAGGATTTATAGGAGATACAAGGTCTGATACATAAGCATGTACTACTATGCATATTCTAAAGTCTCTAAAATTTGGGAATCTACATGACCTGAGAGAATTACACTGGCATAGATATGATCGTGTACCATTCTTTGCTTCAAATCTTCATTTTATGCAGCATTTTCATCTGAATTCTTCTCCTAAGGAGATAAGAAGAGGAAGAAGAATATCCAGCTGAGTTTATAGGTAACCCTTATTTATTCTTCTTGTTTTGATAGAAGAAGGAAGTATAGAAAATAGGTTATGTGCTAAAGAAAATGAAGAGAGAAAGAAGAGAATAGAGATTCTCTTTCTTTTAGATTTTTATGAACTTTTAACTAGATCTTAGTTCTTTTAGCTTAGATAAACTAAGAGTAGATTAAGTCTAAGCTCATTTTTTGATAATAAAGCTTTAGGGAAGTTCTATTCGTGTATGTTGTTTGAATGAAAAATATGTTTGTTGAAGGGAACTAAGAAAGTCAAGGGCATGAACAAGAGAAAAGACAAGCTTGAGCTTGGAGTTACAAGTAAATAGGTGGGTAATATGTTTATAGTTTTTGTTATGATGTGCTGTATTTTTTTATTTTCTGTGTATAAATGCTTGTCTTGAATCATTGTGAATGTGGAAAAAATGTTCTATGAATTTATTATTATGTTTGCTTTGCAAGAATTCTGCTACTTTGATGTTAATGAAAAATATAAAATTTAAGAAGTATGAAAATATGAATATGATATGAAATATGTAAGCATTGGAAATTTGCTTGTGTGGGCAAGAGAGATATCATTTTGTTCGTCACGTGCACGTTGACCTAAAGCCTTCTCCGGACTGCTTGCTTGTGGAACAAGAGCTTCAAAAAATGGACTCATTCTGCTTAAGGTGTAAACTTCAGTTTCGCCATTCTGTTTTATGGGATTCTCCCGAGCCATTATGTTTGTGCATTGCATCTTGAATTGTTGAAGATAGAGCATAATTCAGTGTTATGGTTTGATTATTAAATGAACATATGATCTTATTTGTGTGATACTATATTCTTGACTATGTGGATTCTCAGAATTAAGAAATTGTGGATAATATAATATGCTTAAACTAAAACGCAATGAATATATATATATATGATTGTGTGTATGGCTCATTATCACTGGCTATAAATGTATTAGCCACTAAGAAGTTCACCCTATCATTTTTCACTCTTCATGTACAGACAATGCAGATCATTGAACCTTGAAAACTTCAGCTGACTCTAAGAATTTCTATTTCTTTTGTAACTAAGTTAATTCAAAAACTTTTGGTACTTTAGAAGCATATCAAACATGAGCATTCATGATTATATTTTTGTATTATGCTATTGATTTGACTTCTGATATGTAATTTGAAGTTATGTACAATCTCTATTTTGTCAGAAAAATGACAGTAAGAATTGTAGAGTTTCTCTTTTGAATATATGCAGAACTTTCTTCTCTGTTAAGTGTCAATTATGGTTGGGAATAAAATTGTTAGTTATGTGATGGCTTTTGAATGTTAAATAAATTGTTTTAATGGGAGTTTGGTATATATGCTTTATGTTGTCGATTTCGGGTCTTGTGATATTATGTAAGGTGTATATAGACAGCAGGGAAAGAAAAAGGGGGAAACAATTGTGTTCTAAATCTTCAATTAATAAATTGTATTGATTTAGGCAGAATTAGATAAAATTATCTTCATGAAAGTTGTAGCTCTTTCTCTTAGCTTTCTAATGACATAAAGTTTATAATTTTTGAAATTTGAGATTGAAAGTTATGAAGATTAGAAGTGGGTGTGCAAAAGCTACACTGTTCATCAAATTGCACGATCGTGCACAAGCACAATCGTGCAAATGCCATTTTAGTTGGAAGCAGCTTCTGGCTCTCACGCCCATGACATTCTCACTTCTTTTTTTATTCTTATTTGTTTGTGCATTTGTTTTTACTCCCAACCATGACTTATGTTTATTTTATTTATTTTTATTTTTACTATTATTTTCCAAAATTTCCCAATTTTGACGCTTAGTCGCCACGAAATAAGAACAGAGACTTGGGGTAAAATATCTTTGGTATCAGAGGCCATGGTTTCTAAAGATTTCTTGGCTTAGAATACGTTATACTATGAAATATATGATGTGTGATAAAGTGTTTGTATTGTTAAATTATTTGTTTGCATTGTTGAGTTTATTGATTGCATTAAGTGACATACATATCATGCATACATGTAGGAAATAAGATTAAAATGAAAAGTAGGCTAAAAGATAATGTCT
This sequence comes from Erythroxylum baracoense, assembly GCA_025629805.1. Taxonomy (NCBI): domain Eukaryota; kingdom Viridiplantae; phylum Streptophyta; class Magnoliopsida; order Malpighiales; family Erythroxylaceae; genus Erythroxylum; species Erythroxylum baracoense. Next base: position 26,899,287 of record JAOTAY010000191.1, on the reverse strand, counting down.
TATTGAAGGAGTAAAATGCCACCTCATAGAAGAACACGAGGAGTTTTGCAAGGATCTGTTGCACCTGATTATCCACCAAGAGAGGAGAGTACTGATGAATCGAGAGCCCCAGCAATTGCTGAGGCGACTGTAGGGTAGGATAGCGAGCCTTTTCAACTACAAATACCGGAGTCAACTTTTCCTTCAGAGCAAATGCCTAATCCTTTTGATCCCAGAATGTTCCAAGCCTTTGCTTAGTCTTTCGTACAGGCTATGGGCCAGATGCCATCCACTTCTACTCCAGCCCCATCTAAGAAAGGGAGACAATTTGACAAGCTAAGGAAGTATGACGCAGCGGACTTTTATGGAAAAGCTGAAACACAGTTGAGGAAGACAGAAAGAATATTGGAACAGATAGATTGTGAGGATGAGGAAAAGATTGTTTATGCTGCAAGATTGTTTATACTGCAAGCTTGCTTCAGGGAGATGCCCTACATTAGTGGGAAAGTGTATCAGGGAGCCAGTTAAAGCCGGCAGTGTTAACATGGAACGATTTCCAAGCTACCTATAAGAAAAAATATCTGTCTGAGGTGTATAATCAGTAGAAACAGAGGGAGTTTTTAAGTCTCACCCAGAGGGAGATGATAGTGAGTGAATATGAGCGCAAATTTACACAATTGTCCATATATGCAGCTGAGCTGATGATGAGCAAAGCAGCTAAGTGTCGAAATTTAAAGTGGGAATGCATTTGGCCTTAAGAGAGAAAGTGGTGGCGTAAAATTTTTGTGACTTCTAACAGCTGGTAAAGGCTACTTTAAGGGTTGAAAATGTGAAAAATATAAAGAGTGCAGTGAATAGAAAGAGGAAGGGAAGAGAACAGCTTGGCAGGGGAGGTAGTGCGCCTATGCTAGGAAGGAGTGCCAAGACTTTCCCTGTATCGTCTGAGGTTAGGAGCAGTGGTTCAAGTAGGCCCAAACCGACGAGATCTATTTCTCTTCAAGCCTCAACTATAGGAGGCAACAGAAGAGGAGAGGGGAATAAGCCATCCTTTCTAAAATGTGATCATTATGGCAAATTTCATAAAAGGGAGTGTTATCGACTGACTAGAGCTTGCTTTAATTGTGGAGAAACAGGGCACATAGCTAGAGAGTGTTTGTAGTATGCTATACATGAGAGAACTCAAATGCAAGCTTCAAAGAGGGCTGAGACCGTGGAAGCTAAGTCTACAACTGAAGTGGGCAGTTCTAATGGAGCCAAGAAAGTAAATCCTTTAAGAAGACCAAAAGGGCAAGCACCAGCTAGAGTATTTGCAATAACGAGGGAGGAAGCAGAAGCAACTCTGGAGGTTGTGACTGTTATGGCTAAATTGTTTAATGATGATATTATTGTTTTAATTGATTTGGGGTCTACGCACTCATTTATTTCGACAAGTATGATTATGCATGATAGAAATTTGAGTCCTTTAGATAGCCCTTTGATGTTTAGTACTCCAATTAGCCAGCTTATCATTATTAGTCAAGTTTATAGAGATTGTGAAATATACATTAGTGGTGGATTTAACGCCATTAAAGATGAAGGGATTAGATGTGATTTTGGAAATGGATACCTTAGAAAAATATAATGCCAATTGAAACTACAAATAGAAGACAGTAGAATTTGAATTGGACAAAGGGGCAAAGGTGGTGTTTGTGGGAGATAGGAAGGCAAGCCCACCTAGAATTATTTCAGCACCAACAATAGATAAAATGATAAAGAAAGGATGTGAAGCATTCTTTGCATATGTAGTAGGCACGAAGGTAGGTGAAGGAAAATTTGAAGATATTCTCGTGGTCATGGAATTTTCAGATGTTTTTCCGAGGAACTACCAGGACTACTACCACCTAGAGAGATTGAGTTCACTATAGAGCTTCTTCTAGGTACTACACCAATATCAATCCCACCTTATAGAATGGATCCAGTAGAATTGAAGGAGCTTAAAGAGTAGTTAGAAGAGCTTTTGAAGAAAGGTTTTATTAGGCCTAGCTCTTTGCCTTAGGAAGCTCCGGTTCTTTTTGTGAAAAAGAAAGATGAGTCCTTAAGGATGTGTGTGGACTACAGGAAGCTTAATCATGTCACCATAAAAAATAGATATCCTCTCCCACACATAGATGATTTGTTTGATCAACTATAAGGAGCAAAAATCTTTTCCAAGATAGACTTGAGATCGGGTTATCTTCAATTGAGAATAAAGAAATTTGATGTGTCAAAGACTGCTTTTATGGACCTAATGAATAGAGTTTTCAAACTATTCCTAGACCAATTTATTATAGTATTTATTGATGATATATTGGTTTATTTTAAGAGCGATAAGGAGCATAAAGAGCATTTAAGGATTGCCTTAGAGACATTGAGGAAAAAAGAGTTGTATGTTAAATTCAATAAATGTGAATTTTGGCTAAAGGAAGTGGCGTTTCTTGGACATGTAATTTTGGAAAAAGGAGTACATGTGGATCCAAGGAAAGTACAAGCTATGGATAACTAGGAAGCACCTAAGAATGTGGCAGAAGTAAGGAGTTTCTTGGGATTAGCTGGTTGCTACAGAATATTTGTAGAAGGCTTTTCCATTATAGCAGCTTCACTCACCAAATTGACAAGGAAGAGTCAGAAGTTTGTATGGACAGAAGAATGTCAGAGGAGCTTTAAGGAATTGAAGATTAAGCTTACAACTGCATCAATTTTGACTTTGCCTTCGGGTAGTGATGGATATACAGTATATAGCGATGTCTCGAGGAAAGGATTAGGGTATGTGTTGATGCAAGGAGATAAACTGATTGCCTATGCTTCCAAGCAATTAAAACCCTATGAGATGAATTATCCTACGGATGACTTGGAGTTAACTGCTATAGTCTTTGCATTGAAAATATGGAGACATTATTTATATGGAGTCACCACTAGGGTATTTACAGACCACAAGAGTCTTAAATATTTGATGAGCCAAAAAGAACTAAATTTGAGGCAAAGAAGTTAGTTAGAATTATTAAAGGACTATGACTTGATGATAGACTACCACCCGGAGAAAGCTAATGTAGTAGCAGATGCACTAAGCAGAAAATCCACTTTAGCACATGTGAAGACAATATATTTTCCTTTGTTGAAGGAATTAGCTAAACTTAAAGGGACGTTGAGGCAAACTGAACCCTGTAGTGTATTGGCTAATTTTAGAATAAGGCCAGTGTTAAATGAGAAGATTAAGGAATTGTAAGAACAAGATGAGTACTTGGGCAAGCTCAGAGAAGAAATTAAAAATAGTAAGCCTTCAGAAATAGAGGTAAGAGAAGATGGATTGGTGGTGTTAGGCAACAGATTATGTGTTCCAGATATGCAAGAGTTAAAGGATGAAATTCTTGATGAGGCACACAATGCTTCATATGCAATGCATTCGGTGAGTACCAGAATGTATAGAGATTTCAAAGAACACTTCTGGTGGAAAGGAATGAAGAAAGATGTTACAGAGTATGCTGAAAAATGCTTGGTATGTCAATAAGTAAGCAAAACATCAAGCACCTGTCGGTAAGCTTAAGCCTTTGTCTATTCCTGAATGGAAATGGGAAAAGATTACAATGGATTTCTTGATGGGATTACCGAGAACCAGCAGGAAGCATGACGCAGTATGGGTGATTGTCGATATGCTAACCAAGTCAGCACATTTCTTCCCAATTAGACAGACAGATTCTTTGAATGTCTTGGCCAAGAAATAAATAGATGAAATAATCAGACTTCACAGAATTCCAAGTTCTATAGTCTCAGATAGAGATCTCAAATTCACCTCTAGATTTTGGGAAAGTTTGTAAAAGACTTTAGGAACCAGGTTGCAATTTAGCACAGCTTTCCATCCACAGCCTAATGGCCAATCAGAGAGAACAATAAGGACACTAAAGGCAATGTTAAGAGCTTGTGTTATGGACTTCAAAGGCTCATAGGATGAATATCTACCTTTGATTAAGTTTGCTTATAATAATTCCTACCACTCAGGAATTCAAATGGCACCTTATGAAGCTTTGTATGGTAGGAGGTGCAGAACTCCTATTTGTTAGGATAAGGAAGGTGAAAGAAGACTTACAGGACCTGAGTTGGTACAAGATACAGTTGACAAAATTAATTTAGTGAAACAGAGACTCAAAGAAGCTCAAGACAAGATGAAGAGCTATACAGACACATATAGGAAGGAGATGGAATATGAAGTTGGAGACAAAGTATTTCTTAGAGCCTCACCATAGAAAAGAGTCTTAAGATTTAGTAAAAAGGGTAAATTTAGTCCAAGATACAAAGGCCCTTATAAGATTATTGAGAAGATTGGGCCTTTAGCCTTCAAGTTAGCCCTACCGCCAGAATTATCCAGGATTCGCAATACTTTTCATGTATCGATGTTGAGGCAATATAGATCAGATCCCTCACACATAGTCCAACCATCAGACGTTCACTTAAAGGAGGATTTGACTTATAAAGAACAAACAGTGGAGATTTTAGATTCAAAGGAAAAGGTCTTGAGAAATAAGACTGTGAAGTTGGTTAAAGTTTCATGGAAGAACCATACAAGAGAGGAAGCAACATGGGAATCTTTGGAAGCTATAAAGGAGAAGTATCCACACCTGTTTGTAGACTCAGGTAAGAATTTCGAGGATGAAATTCTTTAAGGAGGAGAAATGTTGGACCCTAAATTTTTCTTAGAATTTATTTTATTAAATTAGCAAGCATGAATATGAATTAGAATTCTTGAATTAGCAAATTTTGGCAGTTTAATTAGGTATATAATTAATTACGTGTAGTTGCATGGATTAAAAGGAAGAGCTAGAATTAAGTTAAGGGGTTAGAAGGCATTAGATTAAATATGGAAGGGTAAGCTTGGAAAGACAAAAGTTTGTCTTAAACTAATAAGAAAAGAAGAGAAGAGAGTTGTGCATAGTAAGAAAGAAAATAGAGAAAGTCGTAGAAGGACCAAGAAGAAGAGAAGGAGAATCGAAGAATAGAAAGGAGAAGAAGGAAAGAAAGAAAAAGGAGAAAGAAGAAGAAAGAAAAGGGCTCAGCTGAAAATTTTTAGGTATTCCCTATCTTTTCTTCTTGCTTTAGTAGAAGAAGAAACTAGTGAAAATAAGTTTTATGTTGAAACTGAAGAGAGAAAGAAGAGAACTAAGAAATTCGTTTTCTTAAATTTTATTGGATTTCTAACTATATCTTAGTTCTTTTAGCATAGATAAAGCTTATTTTTTAGATAATATAGCTTTATGGAAGTTCTATTCGTGTATGTTGATTGAATGAAAATGTGTTTGTTTGAAGGGAACGAAGAACTTCAAAATTAAGAACAAGAGGGAGAACAAACTTGAGCTTGGATTTATAAGTAAATAGGTGGGTAATATGTTTACAGTTTTTATGATGATGGGTTGTATTCTTTGATTTTTTGTGTATAAATGCTTGTCTTGAATCATTGTGAATGTGAGAAAAATGTTATGTGAAGTTAATATCATATTTTCTTTGTAAGAATTCTGCTGCTTTGATGTTAATGAAAAATAGAAAAACTTCAAAAAGCAAGAAAATATGAATATGATATGAAATATGTAAGCATTAGAAAATTAGCTTGTGTGGGTAAGAGAGATACCATTCTGTTCGTCACGTGCATGTTGACCTAAAGCCTTCTCCCGACTGCCCACTTGTGACACATGAGCTCTGAAAAATGGACTCATTCTGTTCATGGTGTAAACTTCGGTTTCGCCATTCTATTTTATGGGATTCTCTCGAGCTATTATGTTTGTGCAATGCATCTTGAATTGTTGAACATAAAGCATAATTGAGTGTTATGGTCTGACTATTAAATGATTATATGATCTGATTTATGTGATTTTCTAAGACTAATATAAAATGAATATATATATATATATATATATATTATGTGTGTGTGTGTGTGTGTGTCTATATGCTTGATTGTGTGTGTGGTTCGTTATCGCTGTCTATAAACGTATTAGTCACTAAGCTTCTCAGCTCACCCTATTATCTTTCTACTCCTCAGGTGCAGAAATAGCATATCAACGTTGGACCTTGCAAAAACTTCGACTGACTCCAAGAATTTCTATTTTTGTAACTAAGTTAGTTCAGAAACTTTTGGTACTTTAGAAGCATATCAAACATGAGCATTCATGATTGTATATTTTTTGTTTATGCTACTATGCTGACTATGAATTTGTAATGGAGGTTATGTATAAACTTTGCAACATCTGAGAGATGAAATTTTGTCTTGTGGAGAAGTGAATTAAAGTAAGAGTTAAAGAATTACTTTTCTGTTCATGTTCAAATCCTTTTCTCTGTTAAGTTGTTAACTGCGGTTAGAAATATAGCGTGAGATGTTTGATGGCTTTTGGATAGATCTTCTTAAGCAAATGGTTAAACTAGGAGTTTTGTATGTATGGATTGTGCTGTTGGTTTTAGGTCATTTGGAAATTGCATAGAAGTATATATTGACAGACGAGAGAAATAAGAGAGTAAGGGGATGAAAATATGTTATGAATATTTAATGAATAAACTGAATTGATCTAGGTAGAATTAGACAAATTTGTCTTCATGAAATTTGAATCTCTTTCTCTTAGCTTTCTAAAGTCATAAATTTTATAATTTTTGGACTTTAAGATTGAAAGTTATGATAAATTGAAGTAAGAGTGTGCAGTCAGAATGTCGTGTTCTTACACAAGCATGATCGCGACGAACCCAAATTTTTCATGGATGTGTACGATCGCAACGAACCTCATTATTCATAAAATGTCATAATCGTGCATAAGTACGATCGCGACACCCCCTCTCACTCCCATGACTTTTCCAAAGTCATGCCCGTGACTTTTTCACTTCTTCTTTTTATTTTATTTATTTATTTGTTCGACTCCCAATCTGATTTATTTTCATATCTATTTTATTTTATGCTATTTTATTTTATTTGTTTGTGTATTTGTTTATACTCCCACCATGAGTCCTTTTTATCTTTATCGTAGTTTTATTTATTTTATTTTAAAAGTCCCCCAATTTTTGGTGCCTTGTAATCACCAAATAAGAGCTGAGACTTGGGGCCAACAATACCACTAACAAAGTACAAGTAAGTAGTCATCACATAACTTCGTTTGACCTATTGAACTTTGTTTCCCAAGATGGGTGTCCATTACGAGGTTACTACACAATTGGGATTAACCCCATCCCTTTAGCATGCTCTGAAACTAATTTCCTACTCAAAGCTTTTGTAAACGGATCCGATAAGTTTCTCTCTGACTTGACATAGTATAAAGAAATTACACCATGTCTAATTAAAGTACAGATAATTTTATATCTCAATCTGATATGTCTACTTTTGTCATTATATGCCTTGTTCTTGGCGACATAAATGGTAGCCTGCAAGTCACAATGAAGAAACACAGAAGGAATTGGTTTTTCCCAAAGTGGGATATCTGCTCAGAGATTCCTTAGCCACTCAGCTTCCCGTCTTGCCAACTCCAAATCCATAAACTCAGCCTCCATTGTTGATATCGCAATACATGTTTATTTGGATGATTTTTAAGACACTGCAACTCCTGCTAAAGTAAAAATATAACCACTAGTTGAGTGTACATCATCACTCTCTGTAACCCAGTTAGTATCAAAATACCCCTCTAATACAGGAGGATGATCACCAAAAGATAATCCATAATGCATAGTACCTTTCAAATACCTCAACAAACAAATCATTGCATTCCAATGCTCTTGACTAGGATTATGAGTATACCTACTAAGTCTACTCACACAGTATGCAATATTAGGACGAGAATAGTTCATCAAGAACATCAAACTACCAAGAATTTTAGCATACTCAGCTTGGTTTACACCATCACCAAGATTTTTCTTTAAAGCAACATTATCGTCATAGGGAGCCTTGACTGGATCAACATCATAGTAACTAAACTTCTTCAGAATTTTCTCAACAAAATGAGTTTAATTCAAACTAAAACCAAAGTTAACTAAAACCAAAGTTAGTCTTATCAATTTTGATTCCCAAAATAAAGTCCAGAGGTCTAAGATCTTTCCTATCAAAAGAATACTTTAGCAAACTCTTGGTAGTATCAATGACCGATAAACTAGTACCAAAAATAAACATATCATCCACATAAAGAGTTATGATTACATAGCCATTGATATCAGATTTCATATAAAGGCAAGAATCAGCATCATAAGAGGTGAAACCATGTTTGAAAATCTCACTTTTAAATTTCTCATGCCACTGTTTGGGAGCTTGTTTAGGTCCATACAAAGACTTAAACAACTTACATACCATTTGTTCTTGACCAGGCACTCTAAATCCCTCTTGCTGAACCATATAAATTTTCTTATCTAGATCACCATTTAAGAAAGTTGTTTTAACATCCATTTGGTACATATGAATTTTAAATACTGAGGCAATAGCAAATAACATCCTTATAGATGCAATTTTAGTAACAGGAGAGTAAGTGTCAAAAAAGTCCAATCCTTATTTTTGTTTAAAGCCTTTAATCACAAGTCTTGCCTTAAACCTCTTAATGGTTCCTTCAAGTCTCAATTTCTTTTTGAAAATCCACTTACACTCTAAAGGCTTACACCCTCGAGGTAAATCAACTAAAACCCAAGTTTTATTAGACATGATTGATTCTAACTCACTATCTATGACTTCCTTCCAAAATGTAGCATCCACAGATCTCATTGCTTCCTTATAAGTTTTAGGATCTTCCTCAATAATATAAGTCACCACAAAAACAACATCTATCTCCTTAGGTTTTGTCACCATAAAGGAAGTAATAAAGTTAGAACCAAAACTAGTGGATACTCTAGCTCTTTTGCTCCTCTTTAGTTCAACAATTTCCTCTTCCTCTATGTCATCATCAGTAGAAGAACTAGGGACAAATTCTCTAGGAACTTGTACACTTACTCTCATAAGAAATATATCCTTAAAGAACACTACATCTCTTGACTCTATAATTAGTCCATAAGTGTTAGATCCCTTTTCTTTAACCATAAATCTATAGGCAGCACTATTAGAGGTATATCCCACAATAATTGAATCGACGACGTTAGCCAATTTTCTTCCTTTTATGTTCAGGTAGAGAAACCTTAGCAAGACACCCCCACTTTTTCAAAAAACGCAAGTTAGGTGGATAAAATTTCTAAATTTCATAAGGGGTTTGATCTAGTTTCTTATGAGGGATTCTATTTAGAACATAACAAGCTGAAAGAATAGCTTCCCTTACATAAAATCAGGTCAACTGAAAAGAATCAACATTGCATTCATCATATCCTTAAGTATTCGATTTTTCCTCTCGACTATTCCATTTTGTTCAGGTGTATAAGGGGTTATAAACTCATGAATAATCCTAACTTTTGTACAATAATCAACAAAGAAATCAATACTATACTCACTACCTCGACCAGACCTTAATCTTTTAATTTCCTTCTAATTAGTTTTCAACCTCAGCTTTATATTTCATAAACATTTCCTATGCATCACTTTTATTTTTCAATAAGTAAATCTTAGTAAATCTAAAACAATCATCCACAAAGGTAATATAATATGTCATGCCTACTTTACTCATATAATTCTTAAAATCACCTAAGTCTGTGTGCACCAAGTCCAATAATTGTGACTCTCTCTCGATTATTGACTTAAAAAGGTTTATTAGAGTGTTTAGCCTCAATACAAGTTTGACATTTTTCCATTTCATTAGAGATTTGGTTAGGTAACAAGTTTAAGCTTTGCATCCTCTTAATTAACCTCACATTTACATGCACAAGTCTAGAGTGTCATAAGTCTAAAGACTCAACAATATAAGCAGAAGATGTAGATACATTCATTTCAATGTCAAGTACAAATAACCCCCCATTACAAAACCCTTTTTCAACAAAGTTCTCATTCTTAGCCAGACCTATCTTATCAGAATCAAAGGTCAGTTTAACACCGGCTTTATTAAGCAATGCATCAAAAATCAAGTTTCTACGTACATTAGGAACAAATAAAACATCTTCTAACGCCAACACTTTTTTAGAAGTGAGTTTGAGGGTGACCTTCCTAACTTCTTGGACAAGAACTTTGCTAGAGTTGCCCATGTATACGAATTCACCATCAGCAACTTCATTCAACTCCTTGAACAGGTCCTTGTGGTGCAGATGTGGCGTGTAGCTCCTGTGTCAACTATCCATTCAACCAAATTTCTAGTAAGGTTGACTTTGGACACCATGGCAATAATGACCTTCTTGTTATTACCAACTTCAACTATATTAGCTTGAGGCTTACCAAAGCTCTTTTAGTTACCTTGTTGGTACCCTGTTTGGTTTCCTTTCTTGAATTGTCACAGTTTCTATCCTTGGCCTTTCTTGTCATAGTTGATTCTAGCTTGACAATTGGCAGCAGGATGGCCTAGCTTATGGCACTACCAACAGTCACCGTCAATCCTTTTGCGCTTAAACTGACCATGTTTGTTGAAAGACTTGTTTTGCCCACCATTCTCCTTGAAGTTATTAACATTTCTATGTGATACCACATGAGCCTTAACAGTGGGGACAAGGGTGAGTGTTTTGGTATTATCTTGTGCACGGTTGACATCCTCAATCTTTATATGTTCTATCAACTTCTGAAGCTTCATGTCTTTCTTCTTATGCCTCAACTGGTGTTTATACTCATTCCATGAGGTAGGTAGTTTCTCAATAAGGGCATTAGCTTGAAACAACTCACACATGTTCATACCCTCGGCAAGGATTTTAGCAACTAGATTTTCATACTCATGTAATTGGTGCATAATAGGCTTATCATCAACAATTGTAAATTTTAACCACCTAGCAACTACATATTTCTTAGTACCGGCATCATCTGTCTCATATTTCACTTCTAAACCATCCCAAATTTCCTTACCAGTTTTGTACTTATAGTAGATATCAAACAAAGGGTTGATCATATGGTTGAGTAACACTCCCCTAATGGTACGGTTATCCTTAGTAGTCTTAGGGTCGCTATTATCACTAGGAATCTCTTGAAACAGTACATAATCGATTTTGTATTGCTGAAAGTAAAAAAGAATTTTCTCAAACCATCTTTTGAAGTTTCTCCCATCTAAAGGCTCTAATCTCGTAAGGTCAGGTATAATTTTCGGGGTCATAGTGAAAGAGGTAAAACCCGTGTGTAGATTAGTAAGTGTAAAACCTATGTTTGTCTCATTCGCAAACGATATAATTCCAATTTATACCAAAATTAAATACACAACAGCTAAAACAAAATGCAAAAATTTCAACAACCAGTAGCAAACTGAAAAAACAAGTAGAACAACACAATTTTTGACAGCAGTAGTAACGCAACAAATAGAAATTTTTTAACTTAGATTGTTAGCAAAATTTGCAATAATAATTAAATTGCAAAGGCTTATTTAAAATGCAAGGCGTTGTGAAAAATCCTGCCCTAAGTCAGAAATTCCCCTATACGATGCAGCAGTCTGACCCTAGGGTTAACGCCTTCTTTACTAACTTCGGTGCATTCCAAAGGGTAGAGTAGGAAATGTCTCAGAGAATTAATAAAACAGACAAAAATAGAATAGACAAGATAAAAGATATGTGTCTTGTTTAGAGAAAATGAGAAGAAGTGTAGTAGTGGGAGTGAGTGAAAGAGTAGAAGAGAGGGGGGTTTTTTTATAGTAAAAACAATGTGTACGTTGGTAAAGGAGAAATGGATGTTGAAGCATAATAATAGCTAAAAAGATATGAGAAACATTATCCACATTGTGGTGAATGTTGGTAATGTTGTTTTCAAGTTTTGGAACAAAACACCAACAAAGAGTTCACTCAATCTTCATCAAAGTCCTAATAACAAGAATTTAGAGAATCCTAACATGTAAGGAATCTTTTTTGAGTTAGATGGATTCATTCTTACATTTTAAAAGGCAAGAGTTTTAAGGAGGCAAGATATATCTCCACTACTTATTGGTTCATGGTGTAACTACTCAAGCTTAGGGAGCATCTTTGCAAAGATATCACTTGTAGAATAGGGAATGAAAAGTCTACTTCTTAATAGTCAAACAAGTCTACTTCATTGTCACCATTGTCAATTAGATCCTAATTCTGTTACTAACTATTTTTGGCACTTGTATTGGCTTTGTCCATCTTCCTCCTATTTTTAGAGATTTAATACATTCTTTCAACTTCTAAAAAAACAACCCAAAAAATAATTTTATGAGTATCCCAACTGGGGAGACCAATTAGACCCGCACGCCTTGTAGTGAACACTACCGTCTAATTCTAGAAACAACGTGCTGACAAAAATGGGTGAATTAGCCCAATTGACTTTTAGTAAGGCAGACAGGTTCGAGACAAACCATTGGGTAGTGACACATACAAGTAAACCCGTACGACAACAGCAAACCAAATCAACAGTTTGGCATTTATGTTGCCGAGACAAATGGCTTGGAAGTTGGTTGTATGAAGGTAGTTAAGCGGCTAAAACCAAAAGAATAAAGTTGTTTGCAATTCTGTTTTAGCTGTAATTGCCCCAACAAGGATGGCTGATTCTCCAAAACCCCTAACCAAACTAGCAAATAAAAATAGTTCTTTGTGTAAGTTCTTCTCTTTCTCTGATAATCCAAAGCTCCAAGTAATATAAAAGCTTCCAGCTTTAGGGACAAGAGACAGGAAAAGAGTGAAAAGAAAAAGATGTCAAGCATTGTTAGCACTTGTTCTTCGAGTGCCCTGTTTGGAAGCAGAGAAACAGGTGAAGCTTGTTTTGCTCCATACAATGGACTCAGATCAGCTGAGAACATGCAAATGTCTCAAGCTGGGACTAAGGCCAACTTTTTCGTCTCTGCTTCAGGTATGTATGCGTTCATAATTTGCCCTTTGGCTCTTCCTATTTTTCTGGTAGACATGTTAGCCATATTATTCCGAGCATGTTCTTTCCTTAATAAAATCATAAGTCTCGATTTGTGAGTTTGAAACAGGGTTTATATTGTTCTCAACTTTCAAATGTGATGTAAATTCATTTCATGTATAGATCATATAAATTGTTTTCTGATGGACTGAATCAATCAAAACCTTTGGTGATTTACATAACCTATATTTATAGATAAGTTGGTAGTACTAAGCTAATAGTGACATCTAGTGGAGGATTATTTCATTGCCGTCAAATGAGGTAATTATACAATTTTCAACTCCAAAGTGCAGAAAGATTAGAGGCATGGTTTCTCCAACTCTTTCAGCTCCCAAACGCGAAAAGGATGCAAAGAAACGAGTTGTCATAACTGGCATGGGACTGGTCTCAATCTTTGGTAGTGGCATCGACATATACTATACCAACTGTTGAAGGGCGAGAGTAGGATCAGCCTGATTGATAGGTTTGACGCGTTGACATTTTCAGTTGTCTTTGTAGGTCAAATTCGAGATTTTTGCACAAAAGGATACATTAATGGGAAAAACGATCAGCGTCTTGATGATTGCTGGAGATACTGTGTGGTTGCAGGAAAAAAGGCCTTTGCTGACGCTAACCTTGGGACTGAAGTGTTAGAAAAGGCAAGTATTATAGCTTGTTATTTGTAATTTACTAGAGCAAGCTCCAAAATGAATTATATTTTTGTTGTCCTGCAGATGGACAAAATAAAAATTGGAGTGCTAGTGGGAACAAGTATGGGAGGTTTAACCACATTTAGCAATGTTGTTAAGGCACTCATCCAAAAGGGATATAAGAAGATCACTCTATTTTTCATTCCTTATTCGGTTAACAATATAGGGTGTGCATTACTAGCTATAGAGACAGGCCTAATGGGGCCTAATTACTTCATTTCAACTGCTTGTGCTACGACAAATTATTGCTTTTACGCCGCTGCTAATCACATTAGACGAGGTGAAGCGGATATCATGGTCGCTGGTGGGATTGAAGCTACTGTGATGCCTACAAGGCTTGGTGGGTTTATAGCTTGTAGGGCATTATCTCAAAGAAACGATGAGCCAAAGAGAGCTTCAAGACCTTGGGACAAGGATCGTGACGGTTTTGTCATAGGAGAAGGAGCTGGTGTACTGGTAAACACTTCAACATTTTGTTTGGTATTGATATTTACAACTTTTTGGACCAAGTAACTTAAAAAATTTCAGGGACTATAGATTATGGAGAGCTTGGAACATGCAATGAAGAGAGGAGCTAAGATAATTACCGAGTATTTAGGAGGTTCAGTGACATGTGATGCTTATCATATGACTGATCCTCGTTCAGATGGCCTTGGAGTTTCATCGTGCATATCCAAGAGTTTAGAAGACGCCAAAGTCTCCCCGAGGAGGTAAGATCACGCAAAGCTAAATGTCCTTACACATACAAAAACCTTTCAAATTACTTGAGACTCTAATGTGTTTCACAGGTGAACTACATTAATGCTCATACAACTTCAACTCTAGCTGGAGATTTGGCAGAGGTGAACGCGATTAAGAGTGTCACTAAGGACACATCTGAGATAAAGATGAACGCAACTAAGGCAAGATATATAGTGAAAAATAGGCTAGTATGGACGAAGAAACATATTCATTTCCATTATCAATGTTGTCTGTACAGAAGGAATATTTATACCGAGTGTAAGAGAATGCTATTGGCTACTGCTTCTGTAACTACGTACCATTTGTTTGGAATATGCGTAACTGTATGGACAGCTAGTGTGTGGTATGTGTGTCGGGTGTCTGTACAAACTGAAAATTAAAGGTGCAAACAAGGGAAGACAAAAGACAAAAATAAGTGATGTACAGAATGGGTCTGGAATGGGTCTGATGGGTCAGCCCAAGCTGGTAAACCTTGGACCTTTAACACCCCCCCTCAAGTCAGATCTCTGAGTAAAGACACAGATCCAACTTGAGAAGTAAATTGGAGAAAACCCGTGCGGTGAGAGGCTTCGTGAACAAGTCAACGAGTTGGTGTTCAGTTCGGACATGTCGGAGGTGGAGGAACCCTTGACTCACCGCATCACGTACTAGATGGAGGTCGATCTCCAGGTGTTTCGTTTGCTCGTGGAAGACAGAGTTCTTGGAGATGTGGATCGCCGCCTGGTTGTCACAAAAAAGAGGTATGGCTTCTGCTGTTGCGATTTGAAAATATGCTAAAAGCTGGGCGATCCACTTGAGTTCACACATAGTGGAGACGAGGCTTCGGTATTCTGCTTCCACAGAGGATCTGCTGACAGTCGATTGTTTTTTGTTTTCCAGGAAATCGGAGATTGGCCGAGGAAGACGTAAAATCTGGTTAGGGATCTCCTGCTGAAAACACAACTAGCCCAATCCGAGTCGGAGTAGGCGGTGAGTTGAAGGTTGGTATTGGATGGGTAAAATAACCCTTGATTTTGTGTCCCCTTAAGGTACTTAAGAACGTGCTTCACTGCTTCCCAGTGAGGTTGTCTCGGTGTCATCATAAACTGACTGAGTTGTTGTGTGATGTAGGTGAGGTCAGGCCTCGTGAAGGTTAAGTATTGAAGTCGGCCAACCAGGCGTCTGTAGCATTCTAGATCTAGGAGTGGATCACCATCATCAAGGGTAAGTTTATTTCCGGGAACTATAGGGGTTAGACAAGACTTACAGTGTTGTAGGTGTGTTTCTTGTAAAATGTCACGTATGTACTTGCTTTGGCTGAGAGTCATGCCTTCCATTGATCTTGCTATCTCAACTCCTAGGAAGAATTTTGCATACCCGAGGTCCTTCATTGTGAACTCTGCATGTAAGGCTAGCTTAACTGAGTTTAGGGATTCTTCTTGTGCCCCGGTGAGGAGAATGTCATCCATGTAGATAATGATAGCAATAAAGTCGATGCCCTGACCTCTTGTGTATAGACAATGGTCTGCTTCTGATCTATTGAACCCTATAGTCTTGAGTTTTGTAGTCAGTTCTTTATGCCACTGTCGTTCAGCTTGTTTGAGTCCATAAATGGACTTTAATAGCTTGCATACGTCCCCTGCTTGTTCTTTCTTATAGCACTGTGGTGGTAGCATGTATAGTTCCTCCTCTAGATGACCATGTAAATAGGCATCATTGATATCACACTGTAGGATTGGCCAATTTCTGACAGTAGCTATGGCTAGTAGAGTCTGGATTGTCACAACTTTAGCTACAGGTGAGAATACCTCCTAATAATCCACTCCTTCTTGTTGGTTGAATCCCTTTGCTACTAATCTGGATTTGAGTTTGTCAACTGTGCCATCCGGATTGTATTTTACCTTGTATACCCATTTGGATGCTATGGCTCGCTTTCCTTTAGGTAATTGTGTCAAGACCCATGTGTGGTTGTTTTCCAAAGCCTCTAATTGTGAATTCATAGAGTCCGCCCACTCCTTTGCTTGACTTGCGGTCTCATAGGATAGTGGCTCAAACACAGTAGATACATTGCCTATGAATTCTTTATATCTTTGCTTATGTGTGATATGAAAGCTGAAATTGGCTTCTTCTGATGTTCCTGCAGGACCAAAGAACTTAAAAATGCCGTCAGTATTGTCAAGAGCAGAAGTGGAGTGATGAGCGGAGGCTTGGAGGACATAGTCGTCTAGGTATTTAGGTATGGTATGTGCTCGTTAACTCCTTCTTACATTAGGATTGACTGTGATTTCTTGGCTAGTAGTGGTTTCTGGTTGTGGCTATGTGCTTATGGTTTCAGGTGTAGCGTCTGTGATTTATGGACTTGCTGAACCTGGAATGTCCTCTTGTGTTATTGTTTCTACTGCTTCTGTTGTGGTGTAGGGGAATAGTGGTGGTTGTCTCTACTCAGGATTCGTAGGGGGTTAAGTAAAAGGAAAAGTGTCTTCAAGAAAGGTTACATCTCTAGAGCAAAAAATGGTCTTTGTGTTTATATCCATAACTCTGTAGGCTTTATAGTCAGGCATGTACCCAAGGAAAAGGCATTTTTGTGATTGAGGGTCTAATTTGGTTTTGTTAGGTGCCTTGTTTAGTGCAAAACATAAGCACCAGAATATTTTGAGGTGGTCATAACTAGGTTTCCTTTGATGTATCTTCTCATAGGGTGTTTGCCACTTCAAAACTTTGGTTGGTATTCGGTTCAAGAGATAGGTAGCAGTGAGAAGTGCTTCCCCTTAAAACTGTTTTGACAAATTTGCTGTGAATAGGAGAGCTCTAGTCATTTGTAGTAAATGATTATGCTTGATTTCTACCACACCATTTTGTTGTGGTCTGTATGGGTAACTCTTTTGATGCATGATTCCCATTTTGGCAAAGAACTGTTTGCACTCGTGGTTTATGAATTCTCTTCCATTGTCAGATTGTATTTTCAGAACTTTGGTTTTATATTACTTTTCAATGGTGCTGATGAATTGTGTTAGAGTGGTCTGTGTTTGATCTTTGTGTTTAAGTAGGAAAGTCCAAGTGGCTCTAGAGTAGTCATCAACGATGGTTAGGAAGAATTGGGAGCCATCTCAGGTTAGTATTTTGTAAGGCCCAAACAGATCCATGTGCAGTAGTTCAAAGGGTTTAGTGGTGTGTATGCTATGCTTGGGAAATGGTCTTATGTGTTGCTTTGCCATAAGACAGATTTGACACTTGGGGAAATCATGATTAGAAAATCCAATTTCATTGATGTACTTCATCTTTTCCTTAGACACATGCCCTAATCTGCTATGCCAAGTACTAGAAGAAATAGAAGCATGATACACAAAATTCTGAGTTCTGTAAAATTCTAGGGGAGGACCTTTTAGGCTTCCTGAGGGTAATAGGTTGTCTTGGGTTAGCTCATATAGTCCACTTCTTGCCTTGATAACAGCCACAACATCATTAGTCTGTAGGTCCTGCAAAAACAAATCATTAGATGTGAAAATGGCAGCAATATTGTTCTGTGTTGTGAGTTTGTTTACTGAGAGTAATTCTTGAAAAAGTTAGGAATGTGTAGAATTTCATTGAGGGCAATTTTGTTGTCAATGGTAGCCTCACAGATGTGTGTTACACGTTGTTTGGCGCCATCTGGGAGTGTCACTGGTTCATACTTGTTATTTGGTTCGGCTTTATGACAAAAGTCAAGATTTGTGACCATGTGTGATGATGCACCTGAATCAACTAGCCATGTGCAATTGTTTTTTCTACTATGTGCATTAATGTAGCTTAAGCTATTACCTACGAAGTTTGCCAATCCACCAAACTTTACCTCACCCGTAGCTTTCCCCTTGATTGCCTTAGATATTTCCTGTTGAATAAATGTTGCTATGCCGTGTGGGATTGGTCCATTCCTCTCACTGTCTTTGTTGAATTTAGGTTAGTTGTCTGTGGGTGTGTCTCTAGTTGCAACCATGTTTGCTCTGCTCTTTTTTCCGGTCAGCTCTTTGTACCAGTCGGGTACGCCATGGATCTTGAAACAAGTCTCAATGGTATGTCTTGTTTTTTCACATTTCTTACAGTACTTATCTTCCTTCCTTTGAAATGGTCTTCTGTTATTGCTTCTGCGAACTTTCTTTGCGTTGGGATTGGTTTGCTTCACCATCATAGCTACACTTAGGGTGTTATCATTGTTGGAATTCACTGCCTTCAGCCTCTCCACAGTTTGCATCATGGAAAACGCTCTGTTTACCATGGGCAGAGGTTCCATTAGCATAACCTGATTTACTACATGCTCATAGTCTTCATTTAAACCCATCAAAAACTGCACAAGTTTATGAGTGTTTTCCTTGGTAGAAATGGCTTTAGCAGCTTCACAAGTACATGTAGGCATAGGGTTGAAGCTAGCTAAGTCATCCCAGAGTTTCTTTAGTTTTGTGTTGTAAGCAGAGATGGTAAGGTTACCTTGTTTAAATGAGCTAATCTCCCTTTCTATCTGGTATAACAGTGGACCATTGGCCTCCCCGAATCTCTCCCTCAGTTCTTCCCAGAGTTCCCTAGCCGTGGAGAAGGACAAGAAGGCATCACTGAGTTCCTTGGTCATGGAGTTAAGGATCCAGGATTTAACCATGGAGTCTGCCCTTCTCCACCTCTCCAGAAGGTTTCTGTCCTCTACTGGTTGCGTGCATGTCCCATTGATGAATGATAACTTGTCTTTGGTGCATAGAGCAATCATCATTGATTTGCTACAAGTCAGGTAATTGTTGCCATTGAACAGGGTAGTGACGAGAATAGCTCCTGGGTTTTCTGTATTTGTAATGGAATATTTGTCTAGGTCTGGGTTTTGTGTAGGGTTAGGGTAGCTGGTTTCACTTTCATCAGCTATGTTTGCCAATTTCGGTGGATAGGGTTAGGTGGATCAGACCTTTGGCTCTGATACCATTAAAAATAGGCTAGTATGGACGAAGAAACATATTCATTTCCATCATCAATGTTGTCTGTACAAGAGGAATATTTATACCGAGTGTAAGAGAATGCTATTGGCTACTGCTTCTGTAACTACGTACCATTTGTCTGGAATATGCGTAACTGTATGGACAACTAGTGTGTGGTGTGTGTGTGGGGTGTCTATACAAACTGAAAATTAAAGGTGCAAACAAGAGAAGACAAAAGACATAAATAAGTGATGTGCAAAATAGGTATAGAATGGGTGGTCAGCCCAAGCTAGTAAACCTTGGACCTTTAACACTAAACCTTGGACCTTTAACATATACATTCCGTAGTGTATTGTAGAAAACATGATATATTCTTAACCAAAGTGTCCTTTTTCACGTACTTAATTAGTTTATGATTGGACATGGACTCGGTGCTGCTGGAGGATTAGAGGCAATAGCAACGATAAAAGCAATCACCACCGGATGGCTACATCCAACTATAAATCAGGATGTATTCACCTACAACCCATCATTTTGTTTATGTTCGATGCGCTATATCCTAACGAATTTAATAGTTTCCTAACACTTTGATCTGTCATTAGAACTTGGACCCTGACCTAACTATCGACACTGTCCCCAACGTAAAGAAGAAGCATCGAGTGTCGATGAGTATATACATTTAGCAGCTTTCCATCATGGAAAAGCATGTAATAAATTTCTTTGTTTGCTACGGCAGCCATCTCAAATTCATTTGGATTAGGGGGCCATAATTATGTGGTTGTGTTTGCTCCCTTCACACCCTGATGAAATGTACTACAATCCAAGCATCAACCTTAATTTTCAAATCAATCTCATAACACAACTCTTTATTTTGGCTTCAGAAAGGAAAGATTTGTTATTTCTTTAACGTAAGAAGTTATTATTCCCTTTGGATTATTCTGATACTATTTACGATGTCAATGAAATTATTCTTCTTTCTTCGCTTTTACAGACCAAGCTTTTGGGAAGTTGGATCTTTATGTTTCAACTACATCAGATAAGAAACAAGAAGATTTAAACCACAAAAACATATCTTCCTCTATTTCCTATATTATTAGTTATTGGACTTAACTTAGAGGGCATTTCTATAATCAAGCCTAGTACCATGATTGTAGATTGTGCAGTGTTCTGAGATATAATGGAAAGAAAAATGTTGCGGAGTTGGCGGCCGCACACAGTAATTAAAAATAACTAAATAATTACTAAAGTAATAATTTTTATTATTATGAAAGTGTAACACCCCACTCCCGCTGGACCCGAACCAGATATCGATAGTGATATCCGAATCCGTGCCCCGCGAGGGTGACGTGCCACATCACTTAACAATTTAAAAGTCGATATGAATTTTTTTTTAAAACCACAAACATAAATTACAGAAAATCAATAACTAAAATGTTCCACTTTGTTTTATAATTGTTTGAAACAACACAATGAAATCAACAGAAACTTTTATTAGCCACTTGGGCCCATTTCAAATTACAAAATACAAACATTATCATTCATTTACATTTTCCCAAAATT
>JAOTAY010000191.1:26866510-26878392 GCA_025629805.1 Erythroxylum baracoense | reverse complement strand
AATTTGTTAGGCATTTAGTGTGAATTTGAGTGTTGAGTGTGTATTTATAGTTTAATTGTGTTAGTTTATGTGTTTAAGTATTTTGATAGGTTAGTATGAGTCTTTGAGCTTAATTGTCATATCTTTGAGATACCTTGATGTGTTTGTTAGTACTTCAGGGTAAACGATAAAGAACGAAGAAGTTTTGAAGAGTTTCGGACCAAAAATACGACCCACGATCATGATACAATAGGCCACAATCGTGACAGAAAGAGGCGAGCTAAAAGGACCCTGACTACGATCGTGAACTTTGGGCCACGATTGTAACAGAAAGCTATATGCTAGGACACGATCATGCACTTTGAGCCACGATTGTGACAGAAAGATTTAGGTACTGGCCATGATCGTGGCCTGCGACGGATTGAAGCAAAAACTTGAGTTTCTTAAGATTTTTTGGACCGTTTCAACCCCAACTTAAACCTAGGGCGTCCAAAGTATAAATACATCATAAAGGTACAGAACCAGTAGCTGTTGGAGAATCTAAAAGGAGAGCATTCACGTCATCCACTTTCTGAAAAAAAAAACCTAGAGAGTTGTCGAGATATTGAGGAACAAGACGAAGGAAGAGAGTCACGGAGACGAAGCTTGACGCGACGTACTTTCTGGAATAGGTGGTTTCCTGCAGTCGCTGCCTTCACGAATTCGTTCCGACAGTATTTCCATTTTTTTTCGATTTTATGAATGTATGAAATTAGGATGATTATTGAAATTAACTATTGTCGAGTGTTGATTTATATCTAAACTTATCTTCGGCTTTTTGTTCCTATAAAGTTGATTGATTGTGTTTTTATTGATTTAATTGCGATTCAATATCTGTTTGTAATGATTTGACAATAAACTGAGAGGGTGAGCTGAGTGAAAATAATCAAATTAGGCTAACGAGAGTTAGGTAATTTGATAGGTAGAGAATTGAATCAAACTGGTATAATCGTGTAACGAGAGATAGAGCATACTTTCCTAGTAGGTTATTAGACAATGTTAGAACTAATTTAGGTTTTGGGTCAATTGTAAATCGAGAGATCACAATTCTATAATTTAAATTAGGGATTATCAATTAGGGTTAAGGATTATAACTCAAGAGAGAGTAATCTACCCTAAGATTGTCTAGACCCATTAATTCGATAATTGCATAATTAGTTAGATTTTCGTTAATTTCGGATTAAAAATTTCCTTTCTCTTACTTGGTAATTTCTAGGTTGATTTTTGGATTGAGTTGTGTGATTTGTTACTTGTTTAGATTTCTACAATTCAATTCTTGAAATTAATTGTTTGATTGATTTATTTTCTGCATTAGTTTATTTATTTTGAATTATTGTAGTTAGTACAACCTTATATTTTAGGACTAGACTTCCATTCTCGTGGGATCGATACCTTAAGTATTACGCAAATGACCCGTGCACTTACAGAAATTACCAAGGTTATAAATATTAAAACTTAGAGTGCATAACCTTGCGATCACAATTCACTCGCTCATTTATGGCATTTGAAGCCAACCAATAAGATGTGATTTTCTTATATACCTTCAAGTCTTTCCAGGGTTGAGTCTTGCAGATTAGAGTTGATGACATCATCTAAAGACAGGGGACAAAAAAAGAACAAGGAAAAGATTGGTAGTAGAGAAATCCACCCCCACCTCCCAATCGGTAACCCCGGCCCAGACTAGCGAGCTGACCACCCATCGAACGCCACTCTCTCCCACCTCGAACTCGAAACCCCACCCTTTGGGTTATCATTCCAACCCGCCCACTTGCTGATAAAGCCTTTGTCTTGATTCTAAGTCGGTTCCTTTCGGAGGGTCGGGTATAGAAGCGACCCGGGAGCGGAAGGTTGTGAAAGGTATAAAAGAAAAGGGAGAGATTGTTGTTTTTGATAACGTGTTTGACAGTTTGGGTGAAAGAGATAGAAGTATTGGATTGTCTGGGGCTTTCATTTTAAGGTTTGGGAAAAGGGTTGTTAAGATAAGATTGGAATGTGGTTTTGTTGAGGGAGTGATTAACTCCGATGTTGAATTGAACGGAAAAAGGAGATAGCGATAGAATTACACGAGAAGTTTCTAAGGGTAAGCGGATGTTTAATAGAGAAGATAAAGGAACGAGCTTTGAAGAGGAAGATGTAATAGTTGTAAGGGGACCAAAGAAGCTGGTGGTGAAGAAGGAGAGGAAGTCAGAGGAGAGAAAAAATCTACTGGAACTTTGAGAGAGGGAGAAATAGAAAGGGCTTTGTAAAAATGATAGAAACTTCGAGAGTTCGGGTATTTTAAGTGACGTTATTAAAAATTAGGACCGTTCGATTAATTGGGTTGTTAGATGTAGAACATGTCAACAGAACGATGACGACCATTCTCGTTCGCGCTTAGTATATAATACTTAATAAATGAGAATGGAGACACATGAGCCCTTATTTCTTCTTGATATAATTAGTCATTCAAATTAAATGCAGGCAAAGATGAAGGTTGGCATTCCAAGCCAATAAATGAAGCTTGCCGTTTATTATTATTTTACTTTAATAAAATTATTAATATATAAATTTTTTACTTAAAATTTGATTTATTAACAAATTTTAATGGAGTGGAGTATCACGTTAAAAATATTAATTAGAGAGTTAACGTACAATAAATTGATTTTATATTAAATTAAAATTAAAATTTTATTATTACTATTTTAAATAAAATTATAAAATCAAATAAAGTTTAATATTTTAAATATAATTTATCTAAAGTAAAATATATACTTCAAAATTCTGTCCTCGTAAGAAAATTGTGATTGTCCCGTGGCAGTCACGAGTGAATGTGCTCGCTACTCAATCTTGTCGTAAGGTTCACGCGAACTTGAAGAATTTGGATCATACGAATGATCATGTAACCAGATGAACATCAAAATATGAATACAGCTAATTGCCTATATATCTACTTTATTTCAGCAAAGCTATAAGCTTTTTTCTCATGAAGCATGAGCTCGTTGTCCCGTTTCAATCTCCATGGCAATGGGGGAACTGGTAGAGCAAACCTGAGATACAGTTTCTGGATCAACTGTTATGATAAAGTCTTCTCTGGAAGTGGAACCTAACTCTTGGCGTTGTGGTGATAAAATTTGTGGATGCTGGTGGATTTCTACACGAAATTGATACTCTTGATCTGGTGGCTGGGGATGTCCACTTGTTTGCTGGACGTTATCGACTTTGGGTGCTGGGGGAATGACCAAAGTCCTACAAAGAGGGCATGTTGAGTTGGAACGCAACCAATGATGTATGCACTCAATGTGAAACACATGCTTGCACGATGGAATTTGGAGCAGCTCTTCTTTCATCTCAAAATCTCCCAAGCAAACACAACACCTGAACAAAAGTCTTTTGGAGGTAATTAACTAGACTTTTTATAGCTAAAGGAACAAAGTAGAGTGCCGGAAATAATTTCAAATTTAGTGACATAACTCTTACTAATGGAATAAAATCTCATTACAGCAACGTACAGGGAGTAGCTGAACCAATCCAATTATAAGAAACCGAGGGAAGATATGGTGTATGATTTTTAGTCAGATAAATCCAACATGGAATTAAAGGATCCAACTAATTCTTTTAAGTAAACTACTAGTCTAGTAGCTTGTAATGTGAAATAACAGTACTCGAAATAAAAAGAAAAGGCAATGCCTTGAAGAATAGACCATTTGTTTGGCATACAGGACACGGTCGGAGGGACAGATCTTTACATGGGAATCTCCCAACTTTCTAAGATAATGGACAAGTGAACAATATTGACCAATTTTATTTCTCATAAGGAACATATGCGGATGACCTGTACAGTCTCATTGGAAGGACGAGAATTGAACACATAAGAGCAGAGAACCTTAAAAAGTTACGCTATGTTAGCAAAGCCTCATATTTTCAGTATGGTATAACGAATCTCTCTGTTATATATCAGACCAGAGTCTACTTTACTGTGGAATTTTTTATAACTGTTGACAAATTTAAGGAAGTGATAAAAGATTTAGGAAAAAAAGACAGGGCTAGTTGAAGGCGAATCATTATTGATCTGCACTGATCTTTTTGTTGGTAAGATTTTTTTCACCTGGAGGACATGGCTCAAATTGTAAAAGACGACATAAGTAACTCAACTGACACTATGATCTACAATACCCTTTGTTAGGCAAGACGAATTAAGGACCACCTGACTAATGAGTAATCAGCATCCGGCGTTCTTAATGACCTATCCACATCATGAATTTATCTTAAAGTAAGGTAACGTCAAACACTCACTGTGATTCGCTTCTCCGCAATTCTTCATCGAAAAATATTGTTGGTAGTTTTTCTGTCACCTCTTTCTTCAAACCGATCTGAAAATTGCCATGAAAAGAGTAATATTAGAACATCATTTGTTCTGCTATTTCTGTGCGTGTCTATGTGAGAGAGCAGTGTGGCATATATTATTACGTACGGTGGAGATAAATGCAGAGGATTGATAGGAACTTGGAGGGCCCGAGTGTGGAGAGGGTGAGAGGGTGGAAGCTCTCCTCTTGAGATAAAACAAGTAGAAGAGAAGAAAAAGAATGATAGAGAAGAGTATAGGAATTGAGAATATGAAAGCCTGGTAAAGTTTAAGTTGGAGTTGCAGAGAATAAGGATTTGAGTTTTGACTTGAAGGAAGAACCATGAGCTACTGCTAATTCTAAAACCTGGAACTATATATGCAGATGATACGAAGTGCTAGTGTAGAAACAGAGACAATATATATGAGACTGTGGTGATGTGAAGGGAGACAAAACAACGAGGTATTTAAGGGTTGCTATAAGTTTGTGAAAGAAAGATGTGTTAACTATGCAGCTTGATGAAAAGTACAAGGCTAGGGTCTAGCTATGCATTTATATTTGAGAACGAATTGATTTGAAAAAAAAAAAAGAAGGGGACCTTCATGACAACAACTGATTCTTCGATAAAAGAGAGGACAAATTTGAAGATGCACTAGCTTGGAAAAGTGACGTTTGTGCTTCCTTCCTACTTTTTATCATTACATAAACGCCAAAATCATAATCAGTAATGGCATGCTATTCAGTAGTAATTGGTTACAGGTACAGCATTTATCAATTTGCACTAAACAAAAAAAAAAAAGAGTTTATCTGTAAACTTAATAAACACCTACTGATGTGCATATTTGACCATAAAATAGTTCAAGTAACTTTGATTAGTCTAATTCGACATGAAGCTCTAACTTTGTATTAACTAAAAGATACTTTCAATATTCTTCCTAACATCATAATTAAGAAGCTACCCCTCTTTTGAGTTGATTTCTCACACTCACTGGAGAGCCTATTGCAGCTAATTAGTGACCATAGATCGTAATCTTTACCGGCAAAAATTGGACACTTTACCCTTCATAGTTTTCGTGCATCGTATTTGCAACGTGGCTAACTATGACCCTCCACCACCAAGCTTTCAATATTTTATGATCTGGTGGCCTTCATCAATCAAATAAGATGGAGTTCTATAGGCGGGTAGGTTAGCTCCTCCCTTTCCCCTTAACCGGTTTACTTTTTCCTCATGATGAAAACCATCTGCGCCTAAATTTGAAAATCGGTAACAAATAATGATGTATCGTTAATTACTCAAGAAAAACTTTTTATGGGAGGAGATGTTACTGCCACGAATGATTGTTTCGTCTTGCAACATGAGGAGGTAATCCAAAGTCTTTCTGTGCCTGTAAGCACCGTTTAGAGAATCTTAACTGCAAACCACTCGAGCTGGTATATGGTCAGTGTCTGAGTTTTCTAAAAAGTGTCCGCCACTCGATTAATCAGGTAAAGCAAACATCTAAGGGTGCATGATTTGAGACCCTGCACTCACTTTTGTTCCAGTTTCTGTATTATTATGATGTTCTTTTCATTTAAAATATGCCTACTTCTGGGATCAAGTTGTCGTATTATAAGGCATGAAAGCTGATGTGGGCATATTACTAACTTTTTCAGCCGACGGGAAGATCTCACTGCTGTTGGTGGACAATAAAAGACACACAGCTAGCTCTATGTCACTCGCACAAAGTGGGCTAAACAGATAAGATCTCAGATTAAGCAACCATATTAGATTCTTTTTATATTATGCAACAACTATACTACTAATTTTTATGTACGACCCACACATTTCTTGATGACCACGAGCGCTTCTACTTCTATCTTTACATATAATGTTAATTTATGCTCTAATACTTAGCTGATACGTTACAAATATGTCTTATTTTATTATTTATTTTAATTATATAGTAGAAAATAAAAATTCAATCAATGTATATTTTGCAAATAAAATCTTAATGAGATTACTCAACAGGATTTACATAATTATTATTCTTAAATCATTCTTTTTCCTTTAAAAGTTAAAATAAATTAATTCCATAAAAAGAGAACAAGGTTTATAAACATGAGATTTCAAGGAGAAAATGCAAGTTAATCGAGGAATAGACTAAAATGCAAATTAATTGAGGAATAGACTAACATTACACCAAAACTCAAGTAAACCTTAAGAACATGCCAAAACATTTAAAGCAAGACAAAACCAATTTCATTAATTTTGTCATGAATATCTCTTTAATCAAATATTGTGAAAATATTTTAGCCATTAAAGTCTCCTTATTTTAGCCATTAAAGTCACGAAATTTTTAGGATAAAAAAATTATGCATAACTAGAGCTTGACTGTAGTTAGACATTGCATTCTTTTCCTGCATTTTAAAATCATCACTTAGATTAAAAGTGAACTCCTCTTGTATTTTGTTTAGTTTGGATAGTGCTTCAACATTATATTGGTTAGTGTTGTGTCTTTTTCTATCTATCGCATGATTTGAGTTTCTTTTTCATAGTCTTAATTGGGTGAACTTGTAAGCTTCGTAGCCTTAAATATGGGTCCTATGATGTTTTTGAACTGCCTTTTCAAAATCTTGAACTCCTTTTAGGTTATTCTAGAACACAAAAGGCGATTTTTTTGTAATTTGGCCGAGTGAAAAGGTTTTGGCTTTATCTAACTTTATCTTGAGAAAGCTTGAGTCACTTTATAATTATTACTCCATTCGAATAGGTGACCTTTTGATATGAAGTATGTAATGCCTAACTAATTTATACATCTCCTGAATTCTTCATTCCTTTGATTTAACCGATTTTTTGACCTCATACTTCATATGAATATAATGTGTAGTCGAAATCACTAAGCAAAAGCTAAGGAGATGAGTGAGCAACCTACAATTTCCCTAAGTCTTCCCAAAGAGTTTCCCTCTTAAAATTCTAGTTATTTACATAAGTGAAAGAGACATTAATTATAGTTTTATAGTTGATCAAGGTCATATGGCAGTGTAGCAGTTAGTTAGTGATGTGGTTATTATGTAGTTAAATATGAGTTGGATCAAATGCAATTATATAATTTTAACATTATAATACACCAAAGTGATTGCTGACCAGAGTCCAAAATTTATACAAAAACTAGAGACCTTTTACAAACATGTTGCTTTTTATTTTATTTTAAAATGGACTTCTTTTAAACAAAATAGTCTTTGAGTATTTTTTGTTTATTGTAGAAATTTAATCCCCTTATACACTAGTCTATTGTTGACATATCTTAGTAAAAGAAAGGTTGTTTACAACCCATTTCTCGTGATTTTTCCTTAGTTTACCTATTGGATATTGCAAAGTCTTTTGTAAAAAAATTAAATGATGCCTTTCTCTAGTTGATCCTCAATTTTATACACAAACTACTTCTTTATATCATCAGTCATTTGTTAATCTTAAACTAAATTTAAGATAGCAGTCCTACTATATATTATTGATCCCTTGTTCCCTTTTGTTCTTCTCCTAATCTTTTATATAGCTCCCAGCTTAATCAACTCCTGTGATCAATTTTCCTTGTTTCTCATGATCAATAATTGGACTAGATGTTTCTTAGAATAAGGGCTTGACTGATTCTTATCATCCTAGGTTACTTAATCTAAGCTAATTAACTCAATATATACTACTATAAACTTACTCCTTATGAGTCTACAAGTTTTGGGTACTCAAGGTTTTGATTCCATTGATAGGAAATTACTATTTCTGTTTCTTTTAATTCACCAACTTCATTAAAATTTGTTAGGCTTATAATTTCTTGTGAATACTTTTCCATTTTCTAGGAAATTACTATTTCTATTTCTTTTAATTCACCAACTTCATTCAAATTTGTCAGGCTTATAATTTATTGTAAATCCTTTTCCATTTTCCATTTCTATGTATATTCTTGCATAACTTAAATCTTTTTAGTATTGTAACATGCCCGTTTAGAAATATTAGGGTACCTAGTGAGCCTCCTACATAAGTTAATTTTAAGGTGGACCCTTATTCCAACAATAAATTATAGAAATTAGATCAAATTAGAATTCTCCTTATTATCTGTTTCATTAGCATCACCCCAAGTTTTTACTTCTATAATATTATGGGTTTTCTTTATATGTACTAAGAGCTTGCCTTAATCACTTTCATCAAGTTCTCCTTGTTATTGAATTTGAAAATGAACAACTTCTCTTTATTAATGTAAGTATTCTCCAATCCCATGTTACTATAATTAGTCAGAGCTTGTGTTCACATTAGAGGAAAAGTAAGTCTCTTGTCAATAAAAATATCCAAATAGTGAGTTGAAAAATTTTAGATGCCTTAGCCTATAAAAGCTCTAAAGGGGGGACAACAAATGTCTTACCATTGTTATTTTCTAGAGGAAAAATTTTTAAGTTTTCAAAAGGTGAATTGTCACCTACCACATGACTCTAAGTGAGCTTAGCATTATGTTTAGAAGAATAGGAAGTGATTGTTGATGTAGGAGCATTAAAGAGAGAGAGATGACCCTAAAAGCACATGAAACAACAAAAGGGACTAATTAAGAAGAGGCAAGCAAGTTACCTATGATTTTCAAAGTAAATTTGGAAATCAAAAGCTTAAAGAGGCTAGAGATTAGGGAAGGGACAAAGAATAATGTTAGGTATAAGGGCAAGAAGATAGTTGGCAAGAGAAGAAAAAGGAATGAGAGGTGGGTTAGCTAGTTTAGAGCTGAGGTCACCATGACCAGAAGGATTAGCTTTATTGACAAGAGCTCCTAGGGAGCTTGGTTGAATTTGGTAACCCATTCCCAAAAAGGATAAACCTAATAAAGGCCTTAGGTAAGAAAAGACCCACCTAAATTAGTTAATCAAATAAGAAAGGAGGGTTCAATAGCAAGGAAAAATAAGAAAAAAAAGTTAGAGAGATTGAAGAGAGAAAAAAAAAGTTCGAATGATGATTCTTAAATCATTCTTATTTTTTATTAAGGCTATTAAGTTAGAATTCATTAATCTTAAACTAACTTATAAAGAAGACCACTAATAATTTAAAGGATGGTTCAGTTTGTCAAAAAGAAATTAAAAGTTATAAAATTAATAAATATCGTTCAACTTAGAAGATGTCTAATAAAATTATTAATTATAAAAATACAAGTATCAAATATAAAGATACAAGTCATACATCATTACATACAAGTTGGAATGATTAGATAATAGTCAAGAAGAAACAAGTTTCAATAAAAAATATTAATTATTATTTATTTTACTATTAAAATTATATTAATAGGTTAAGAGAAACTTTTAACTTTTAAAGTCCTTAATATTATTTTTTAAAAAAGGACCTTCAAGGCCCCAATGTAACTTAATTTAGGGTTAATAGTGTCTATTTTAAATTACCCCTTGTTTCATCAAGATAAAGTATAAATAAGTAATAAAACCAAATGAGATTAATTGTTAAAAAAATTTTAAACTTTACTCAATTTTGCAATGCTAGTTGAACATTAAAAAGTGGCACTAATATGTTCTAATTTTTAATTTATTGCAAAAGTAATTCAATGTTAAGTTTTTTGTTAATGTTTTTGAATTGGTTAGTTTTTTTTACTATCTCATAATTAAATGCTAGGGTATGGAATGTACATCCTAAACATAGCTCTTTTTGGTCATTCAAGAAAATGTTGGGCCTTAAGGAAGCTTTCAGGGAAGAATTCAAATGCATGGATGAGAATGAGAAAAAAAAAAAACGTGGTTTTAGTTTGACAATTGGCATGATTTGGGGACTCTTTTCCTTCTACAAAGCAATACCTTACTTAGACTAGCATTCTCTGATTTTGCCAAAATAGAAGTGGTGATCAATGATGATATTTGGGATTGACCTTCTCATGACTATTGAAGATTCTCAAAAATAAGAAACAACTTACTATCTATGGCTGCTAATCAAGACAGGAAAGAACACTCAATCTGGCTCAAGCTTCGGTCCAAAGTTTTTACAAATCAATCATGCTGGGAGATCTTTGCACAGTCAATACAAAAAGCGACCTGGTTTAAGTTAGTATGACTAAAATTTAATATCCCAAAAATATCTGTTATCCTTTGGTTAGCTATATTGAAGAAGCTATAAAACAAAGACCAAATCAGATACAATATTTTAGACAAATCATGTGTCCTTTGCAATTTAAATGATGAGTCCGTTGAACACTTGTTCTTTTAGTGTCCTTTTAATGATGGAACTTGGCAATACATGTTAGAACTTTAGGTGAAATATAAACATGGGATAAAATAATAGAATGGTTAATTAAACCTCAAGTCTGAATAAAAGAAGAACCAAAATTATTTATAACGCCCTTTAGTTGCTTAATCTGTGCCATAGGAATCCAAAGAAACCAAATAATTTTTAGAAGTACCAAGCTAGAGGAACATTGTTTAGAATATCGTACTCTCCTGACTGATACCATAAAAATTCAATGCCGAAAAAAAATCATAATAAAATATGGTACAAAAATCGTAATAAAATCTGGTACTTTTCAGTACCGACCGATAACTAAGATATTGGTAAAATACCAGTCAAAATTATAAATTTAAAAAAATACCAATCACAATTATAAATTTTAAAAAATTATGTCGTTAGGCTTATACCAAGTGAATATAAATTACATAATTAAATATATTAGTTTAATACAATCATATTATATATATATATATACTTTTTAATATATGCATGTAAAAATTATTATAATAATTTTTGAAATAAGTAAAGATAATATTTGAAATTAAATTTATTTTAATTTATAAGAAATATGTGAAAATAATATTAATAAAAATATAGAAGTATTTGTTATATCAAAATTATATTATTATGATTTCTTAAGATATGATTGAAGTAAAGTAAAAAATTATATAAAAATAATATATTGAAGGATTATTCT
The DNA here is from genome assembly GCA_025629805.1 of Erythroxylum baracoense. Lineage (NCBI taxonomy): Eukaryota > Viridiplantae > Streptophyta > Magnoliopsida > Malpighiales > Erythroxylaceae > Erythroxylum > Erythroxylum baracoense. The sequence continues at coordinate 26,867,123 of JAOTAY010000191.1, read as the reverse complement.
ATAATTTTATAAAATTTAAAAATTATTTTATATTTTTAAAAAATTATTTAATCAACTAACCGATATTAGAATTAAATCCGGTAACATAAACACGATGCCATGAATTAGAGAATGGAAATTAACACGGGCTAGAGGTGTCAACATATACCACGGGTTGGCTGAGCTTGGAGATTAACCGGGAGGAATGCATATTTCTACATGGAAATAATTTAGAAAGGCTGATACACAGTTTTGAAGCAGCAGAATCATCAGATGTGGACTTAAAACAGGCTGCTTCTTGATTTGTGCGTTGATGTTTGGTTTTACGGCCTTGGCCACCATACGTGGCTGAGTTACGAAGGCTGTCCGAGTTTTAATCCAAAACTAACCCTGCGTTTGCTTTAGTGTCCTCAGAGGTGAGGACGGTGGACAAGGACGTAAAAGTTCTGTCCTTCGTCCCGTTTGTTTGCTGTCCTCACTTATTTTTGTTCTGTCTTCAGAAGATAATGACAGAAATTTTTGTTCCTTTCAAAACTGAGGTACAGAAATTATTGTCTGAAGGACAAGAACAAGAAAAGACGAAAATAGCCTCATGTAACGTCTGAAACTTAAAACAAACAATATTTTAATTAAT
>JAOTAY010000191.1:26824722-26861250 GCA_025629805.1 Erythroxylum baracoense | reverse complement strand
AAATTGATCATTGTATGATAATTTCTGGTTTGGTTTTGATGTGTGGAAGATATTGATTTGTAAGTTATTTAATGCATGATTTTTGAATTGGTTCTGGACTTGAAATTAATGTGGAATTGAGGCATGAATAAGGTGGAGTTGAAGAACTATGGTGAGGAATTGATGAACTATGGTGAAGGGGTGTTGAAGGTGTAAGATGTGAGTTAATTGTAGTGGTTCCACTGAACAAACCTCGATATTTTAGCCATAACTTGAACTGTAGATATCAACATAGGGTGATTTTAATTGTAGATTAAACTACATACATATGTCTACAAAATACTATAGATTGTTCTGAAGAACAATCTATAGTATTTTGGGTATAAATCTAGGAATAATGAACCAAATTGTCTTAAATTTAGTTCATTAGAAACTTAATACATAGAGAAAATTTGTTTAGAATAAAATATTGCCCAAAAACCTTAGTTTCTATGTCAGAATGGCCATACAAAATTGACCCGAAACCTGTCCTGAGAAAATATGAAAAAAAATGCTAAACTTGGTTTTGTGAAATTGTTGACATACATAAGGTTAGGGATTTTAACAATGGTTTAATTAAACTTAATTGAGATTAAAAATGAACTTAGATGATGTTAGATTAATGGAGTAAAAGGTAATTGAGTTACGGTTTATTAATGGAGGTAATTACTTAAAGAATGTGAGGTTAATTAATAATGTGTCTAATGTTGAAAAGAATGATGTGTTCTTATGAATACCAATATGTTTCAAAAGGTTTATGTTATATGAATTGAATATGATTGTTTACTAATTGGAATTTTGTGTCATGATATGAAATGTGTAAATACTTAATGCCTTTAATGGTACATTATTGCAAATATTTATGCTTATAAGGTATGATTAGATGGATGTGTATACATATATGTTCAATTTGAGGAAAGTAGAATAAAGACATAACATCTTTTTCTTGTGATTGTGAAATCTGAAATGGATTGTTTTATGGGTAAATAGGCATGCCTAGAGGGGTCTGCAGCTACTCTTATGACACTAAGGTGTCGACACTTTGGTGTCTCCTGATGTAGGCACTTCGGTGTTTGAGACTTAAGTCTCTCCTGATATTAACACTTCGGTGTCTCTTCATAAGGACACTTCAGTATTGAGACATAAGTCTCTCCTATTCTGTGATATCAATAGGTATCTCTTGTTTTATTCCCGTTACCCATTTCTGTAAAAAAGATTAGCTGGCTAACTTATTTTGTGTTATGATATATTCAATTATGATATAAGTGAACTTCAGTTTTGATACAGCTAAATGTTATTCTGATATAAACAAGATTTATTTAGATACTTTAAGGTTCTGTATTGTGATTTTGATATTCTATTCAGATATGTGTAAGTTAGAAGCAAGTTTATTTTGTATTCTGCTATAATATGTTATATTCTATTCTGATGCAAATGATATTAGAATGTTTAGTAATTTGAACAATTAAAGGTTATCTGAGATTTAATATGATTTATTGCATATGAATGTGAGATGATTGTTAGAAACAATCACCGAATTGTTTAGTTATTCCCCACTAAGCTATTTGCTTAGCACGGTAGTTTTGCTTCTGTGTAGGTTTTGATAAGAAGACTTGAGACTGGGACAAAGACAACCGCAATGGCTAAGAAGATTTTATTTTGTTTTGTAAATGTTCAGTTTGTTTTTGAAATGTTTTCAATATAATGAGACATGTACTTTTTATTTTGTTTAATGGATTGTAATATCCTTAATACAATTTGGATTTGGATTTAAGGCTTATCTGTAATAAGTACCATGTGTATGTTATGTTCTAAATATGACCTAACCATTAATGAATGAAATGTATGTTCCTTGAGGTTTTGGAAATGCTTTAGTATGTTTTGGATTATTTTGGTTATGTTTTCTATAGCATCGACATATCCTCTCAGGGGGTATGTGGGTGTTACAGGTTTCATATCCTAATTAACATGCATATTCATCCAAAGATACTTAAAAACATAAAATTTATAAGTTTATGCCTTTACAAATTAAATGACCATGTTCAAAACTAAACTAATTCCATCAAATTCTTTCCATTGGCATATTCACACAAAGTACACATATGCAACAAAATGTTTACACTATGTCAACCTAATAAAAAATAACACAATATGATATGTAAAATTCACATACATATGGCATGTTAACGTATAAACCTACCTACACTTAGATAACACATTGTCCTCAATGTGAGGAAAAAAACAATATACATAAAAATAAATAAAAAATGACAAAAATTTTAGAGCAAAAATCACTTATGGAGATTGAGATGGTGACGATGTAGGTGAATGCATTTGAAAACCTTGAGTAGTGAAGTACTTCAGAATCTTCTTAATGTCGTGTCAATGTCTTCATTGTTTTCGCACCATATCCTTCATATGCACATCCATGGTGTTCATGCATTCTGTCATAAGCTTGTTGCTTTTGAAAACAAATTTGAAGACTTTCTCCTAGTCTTCCTCTTCATCATCCTATGTTTTTTCACTTGTCAAGACCTTAGATTCATACTGCACTGCTGCAAAACTAAAACTAGCTTGTCCTGTCCTGTATTTCACATGAGTTTTGGAACTAATATATTGGAGTTCCTTGTGATGGTCGGTTAAGATCTTAACTCGCCTTAAGTGGTGTGATTAAGAAATTCAGGAAAAACAATAATTAGTCCCTTAATAGCTACACTATAATCAATAGCAAGCATAGTAATAAGATATCCCATGCCAAGATGACTACTTTTCTTTTTAAGAGAAGTAACTATTTTATAAAAAATATAAGAAGTTGTGCAAACTTTTACATTATTTTCTAAGCACAACATAATGAATAAGTCTTTAATAGAACATTTTTTACTGTCTAATTTATCAAAAACATTATGAAACATGAATTTATGCAATAATAGATGCTCAGGACAATGAATGACATTATTATGGCAATTTCTAACAACAAAATTATCCATCCCCATTAATTGTTTTTAATACCGCTTAATATGAAAGTTATCATATTCAATTATATTTGACCTAAGAAATCCATTAATTTCTTCCATAATATCATAATTTGAATTATATAGGTGGCCCTACAATCAAAACCAAAATTCATGCAAATTCTGTGGCTCAAATTTTGAAGTGCTACAAAATTCGAGGGTTAATTCCTTATACATAACATAGTCAAAATTAATAAATTTATCCCATCGAATTTTATTAGTTAAAGTCTCAATTTTATCTTCCAACCCTAGATTTTCTAAATATCAAAATCAAAGTATCTAGGTGGCACTAACAACTCTAAAGCGAAGAGTTTAGAATTAGATACCTTTGTTTTTCAAATAAATAAAAAAGTGCTCTAAAATATGCAGCCCTATTACACGCACCCATCCCCGACACTTGAGCTTTTCCCTTTGTTTGTGAGCATTTAGCACTTTGTTTAGTCCTTTGCACCATGAATAAGTGTATACTTGCAAAATCAACCAAAAACACACACAAATACACCAAAACTCCCAAAAAGGTGAAGAGAGAAATGTTCAATGAAATCTTGTAAGAGCTACTCTAAAGATGTGATATTTGTGTTGAAATTACTAGAAACAAGTGAAAACTCTAAGTATGATGAAGAGAGATGTGAGAGTGGTTGGGAGTGGCTGCTAAGTTTGGAGAGATAAAGTAGGGTTAGAAAAAGAGAAAGGATGAATATAAAGGGTAAAGGTTGAAGAAGAAAGGGTATGATAGGTGCTTAATTGATTATGAATTTATTCCATAAAACTTAGTGATTAATGACATGAAATTACTTAAGATACTCACTTTGACTCATATGTGATTTTAGGCACAATTCAGAAGCAAAGAAGTTAAAGTCAGTCGAAAGCATGATATTTGGCCCATTTTTCTAAGACTAATACTCACTTGTCTTCATGGAGCATGAATAAGAAAATTAAAAGACAAGAAGAAGAAAAGTAAAATGAAAAATAAAGAAGTAGAAAACTTGCACATCCATGCATATTTTTGCATGAGGCATATGCAACGTGAATTTCATGGAAAATAAAGAAGAAGTAGAAGGTGGCAGCTGGGAAAAAGATGAAGCATAAAATGACATGCAATTGGTGGATAAAGACACGCCAAAACGACATGCATCAGGTGGAAGCAAATGGCACAAAACAGTAATGTACAGATAAGCAACAAGGAGAAAACACAGCGTAATAGATTTGGAGCAAGCATGCCAAAATGCAGTCTATACCAAACGGAACATAGACACACAACAACATCTAGGAGAGTCAAACAATGATGATGCATCGTATATGGTTGTTGCCTTGATTAATTGATTTTCCTAATTTATAATGTTACTATCCAATTGAATCTAGAGATCATATCCTAAGTTATTCGATAGTTAGGTTTAATTAATGATTGTATCTTGATTAAATACTACCTAATGGAAACCTCGAGCTAATTATTAACCTATGATTAATAGCTTATAAGAAAGGTTTCAGAACAACAAATCATTGAAAAATCTTTAATTAGGGTGTAGGCCAAGATTGAACCAAAAAACTAGGTCCCTACCAAATTCCCCACCTTTATCAATTTTTGCATGTTTTCTTTAATTTTTTTTCATTGGGTTAGTTTTTTTTTAAACAAAACCCCCAAAACCTAAACACTGATTAATTTCAGTTCATAAACTTTACACATACTCTCTATGGGATCAACCTAGACTTACCACTGTTACAGTAGTAGGTTTAGTTTGTTTTGACTAGTGTTATGACACACTACTCGGGTATAAGAGTGGTTTTTCACGTGTTGATCTATTTTGTCCGCGAGGCATAATTATGACTAGGAGTCATGATTGTGACTCGTCTCTCTGTAACGATTGTGATTTTGGAGCATGGTCATGATAGAGGCTTGATGTCATATGCATGATTGTCTTATTTCTTCGTATCTTCATATAACCCCCAAGTGTGCTTTCATAACTTGTAAATACTTCAAAATAAGAAAATTAACAATCCAAATCACTCCAAATAATGAAATAAAAAACATAACTACATCAAATTTGTTAAGTTAAGGTCTTTATCTTGACCTTTCATCATCCAAAACTTTTTAATGATTGGAAAGGAAAGAAATCACTTCTGTATCTTACAAAAATACTCCTCTAAGATATGGTTTGCACCTTTTTCTATTCACTTTGAAGGTTTCCTTGTTTTTATTTTCTAATAATGAAGCTCCATGTGCAAATACATAGGATACTTTGAAAGACCCACTGCATATTGATTTGATCTTTTGACGAAATAACTTCATTCTCTAATTATATAATAATACTGCATCTCCCACATTGGCCTCGTTTGGTTAGTGGTTGATTAGCTAAAATATAGCTGATTGACCCAAATTAGCTTATTGACTTGTTAAAAAAACCATTTCAGTTGTTTGGTTATCAGCTAGTTGGGTTGGATTATTCAACCCAACCAGCTGATTTTCAATAAGCTACCCAAAAGGAGCGTTTTACAAAACCAGCTGATATTTTGGCTCCTTAATGACGATTTTGCCCTCTCTTTTTGTTACCCTAGCTGACGCATTTGACTCATTTCTGGTTATCTCTAGAGTCTTCTCCCTCAATGTTTGTTCGGATGCTCCTTCTTCTCCCACGACGCTGCATCTCGTGTTGTTAATCATGAGGTTCATTTATGTTTTTTCTTCTTTTTCAGTCAACTTTACTCTTTCTTTCTTTTTCTTCCAAGTTCATTTCTTATTTTTCTTGGGTTTATGTGGCGATTATCTGTTCATTTCTTCTAATCGGAGACTCCTTCGTCGGTGAGGCTTTTGCTAATCGGTAAATATCTTTGTCCATTTCTTCATCTAACTTAACCTGATCTATAAAGCTCTTTGCTTTCTTTTTAGATCATCTATCTTTGTGTTTGATAAGCAAGTGATTCTTCTTTGTCGTCTGGAGCACTTCTTTTTTTTCATATTTTCGAAAGAAAACCAGTCTTCTTTCACTTATGAACAGATGTGAATTCTATGATGCAACTAACTTTTTGTGGTTTTAACTTATTATGAACAGATGTGAATATATATAAAGGTTCATGTGTGTGACATGTATAGTTAATCCTTGGGTCTGTGATTTCATCTGCTGCACTCGCTTTTGAACATCTCATATTCTTATCCTCTCTCATTTGTTCTGCTCGTTAAAATCTTTTGGTTTTGAATTTGAAGGAATTGCCACATTTGAGATGGAATATGGACAGCCTCTGTCACAAGGTGTTGAGAAACTTCAGCAGACTTTGGCTCAGAGCATAGCAGTTGATCTGATGGATGTTGGGAGTTATAGGGCTCAAATGGTTTCTGCAGTAGAGAAGTTGGAAGCAGTGGAGGGTTTTGTAAAGCAGGTAGGTTTTCATTCTCTCTTTCTTGTCACTAAGCACGTCACTTTCTACATTACTTATATTTTACAAATTATTCTATTGGTTCTGATCTTGTCAAACTGTTTGAGGCTTAGGGACAACAAACTTTAATTTTCATATTTTTGTGGTAGATACAGATTTCTGTAGTCTAGTCTTATTGATTCGTGAGGAGAACTTAAATGCAGTGTCTGAATAGGCTAAAAAAAATTTTCTTTCTGGTTCATTAGTATCTCTCAACAGATCTTTGTTGCTTTTAGACTTTGAGGTAGCTGTCTGTGCTAGTGATTGATGGTTGTAGCTGTAATTGATTTAACAGAACATCAGCAATATGAGATTTAATGAATGCAATCTGACATTTAATGAATGAAATCTGAGGTAGCTTTTGTTTCATTAAATGAGGTCTGATAGTTGTTAAGGTTTATTTGGATTTGCTGCAGTATAATTGTTTGAACCGAAGTATATTGTACGTGTTTGTACAAAGTATCAACTCTGTATTTATTGCATTTAACTTCATTGATTACTCCTCACAACTACTCAACTGCTTGTTTTCACCTTTAAAATGGAATAGCTAACACAATCTTACATTACCTGATCAGTGAGTCTTCTTTTCCGATTCCTTGTAGGTTCACTTGGATCTTACTTTCTGGTGAGTTGTTTGCAGTTTTCTGTAATGCCAATGTTGTCTTTCTTTGTTTTCATTTGTAAGTTTTGTTCTTTCTATGTTCTGATTATGCCTCATTTGATTGAAAGGAGGATTGTTGTGTTGTTGAGTTGTGGGTACTGCTTGTTATTTTGTTTCTTAAACTTGTTGCTGATTCGATGTTGGTATGTTCTGATTATGCCTCATTTGATTGAAAGGAGGATTGTTGTGTTGTTGAGTTGTTATCAGGTTTGTGTGGGTAATGCTTGTTATTTTGTTTCTTAAACTTGTTGCTGATTCGGTGTTGGTGCTTGGATAGTTATAACCACATCATATTGAATGTATATAGATCCATTTACATTGAAGCATTTAGATCTGACTATATTTAACTTGTATAGTCCTTAGGGACTGACGATTTAGACAATAAGAAATTGATATAAGCTGATTGTGTTGTTGTTATTTTGCTTTGTTGGGCACCTAAGTTTAGAGTAAAATAATTACTAGGTCATGTGAAGATTACTAGAATTGACTGAAGTTATTTTTGTTGTATTTGTTGCTGTATACATTTATGTTATTTAATCATTTACTAATCTAACCTTTTCTTGTAACAGAGCATCAACTTGAAAGTTTGGTGGCCGAAGATATAAAGTTGACTTATGCTAATTTTTGGTTCTTAATCAGTGTTGGTGGAGTGGTAAGGATTAGAACTCAAGATTTGTATTTGTTGATTTTGAAATGTCTGTAATTAATACTTTGGAGCTATTGATTTTAACAGAATAAAAAATGTTAATAGTTTTATGTTTCCATTTTATAAGTTGTAATGTGTTTATATACACACCCTTCTGTACACACCAATTGATTTACTTACAAGCATCATAATAGATTAGGATAATAATAACCTGAAAATCAATATTCTAATATTAATTTATATACACACCATTCTGTACACACCAATTGATTTAATGCACATGTTTTTGAAATGCTATTTTAAACTTGTCAAATTGACTGAATGGAAAAGTATCATTACCTATTTTTAATAATGGCCTTGTTTATTCTGAATTTTCTCTTATTATTCTAATTAATAATCATTGTTTTACCCCTAACTCTCTCTTTTCTCTTTTTTATTTTCATGTTTAAGAAGGTTTTTTTTGGATTTTTTATTCTTCTCCAAATTGTCTTAAGATAGTTTCATAATCATGTACTAAAACTTGATTGTTTAATATTTACAAAATTATATTTATTTTTTCTAAACAAATAGTTAATTATATTACTCATTTTAAATTAAGAGATCAAATATTCAGAATTCTCTCTTATTATTCTAATTAATAATCATTGTTTTACCCCTAATTTAATAATTTATAGGTAATTTTAAGATTTGTAGGATTTACCATTCACGATTTAGACTTTTTATGATATCATTTATACTAATTATATTACTTTTATGGAAACTCAGGTAAATATTACTTGGTTGACGAAGGCTATTCGGAAAGAGAAGGATATTTGACACCTTACCCAAAGGCAAGATATCATCAATCAAAGTTTCGTGGTGCAAATCCAAGAGGATCTCGAGAAGTTTTTAATCGAGCTCATTCATCATTGAGAAGTTGTATTAAGAGGGCTTTTAGTGTTTTTAAGGCTTGATGGAAGATATTGGAGAAATGCCTAAATATTCATTGATGGATCAAAATAGAATAATTTATGTGGCTTTTGCGTTGCATAACTATATTAGAAGAAGTACAATTAGCGACCCAGCTTTTAACATCATCTATCAAGATCTTAAATTTATACCTCCAGTGTATTTCAAGATGTTGAAGTTAACTCTATGCAAGAAAGCGTTGAAGAACAGAGAACTCGGGAGATGACAACTATTCGTGACAATATTGCTTCTAGTTTAATGGTAGTTAGACATCATTCTTAAATTGTTTTAAACCTTTGCTTTAAATGAAGGTGTTCATTTCTTTTGCCTTATTTGAATTGTGTTGTTAAAATTTATTTGGATTGTTATATTTTATGTTTAGATGCATCATCATCATCATCATCATCATCATTATTATGATTATTATGATTATGATTATGATTATGATTATGATTATGATTATTATGATTATTATGATTATTATTATTATTATTATTATTATATGTTTTATGTTTTTATTAAAGTTATAAACTTAATTTTTGTAAAGTTAAATATCTAAAATCTAAATTCTTATAAGAATATTCAACGAAATACTAAGATATATAGTATTCATGCCCTCATAAGTCATTTTACACATCAACAGCTAATACTAAATAGCTAATTTTACCAAATATCTTTAATAAACAGCTGATATGATACGCTGGTCAAATCAGCTATCAACTAATCGCTGATAGAATTAGCTAACAACTAATGCAATCCACTGTTTGCCAAATAGGGCCATAATTTACCAAAGCCTGACCTATCAAATGGATACAGATGTGCTGAAATGGGGTCAAAGCAACAGACAGTGTAAGTGTGACAAATATAATCTTTGAGATATGATGGTGGCCTTCTGTCACGTTGTGGGCGCATTTCAACATCATCTACTGGTTTCACGGAAGACATGGCAGAGTCATTATTGTCAGAAGGCTCAATGGACATAGAATTTGAGAGATTGGTAGATGATCTATCATCAACAGTGTGTAAAGAATGAACTGGTGGTAGAGATGTAGTTGTATCTTGCGAAGTTGTTAAAGAAAAAATAGAATCTCCCCTTGTCGATGAAGATTCATCTATATATCAAGTATCAGTATCGATGTGAGCACCACCAACATCTTATGAAACAGTGTCATAAATAGGTACAACAGGAACTAGAAATGGAAACTCAGATTCAGAAAATACCACGTCACGAGAAACAAACAATTGTTTTGTCTCCTAATCATACACTTTCCATCCTTTCTTTCTATGAGCATAACCCAAGGAAATACACAGACGATTCCTCGGGGCAAACTTGTCTTTAGTACGAGGTCGGTGATGTGCATAACATAAACATCCAAACACTCGAATGTGAGAATAAGGAGGTGGGGATGAAAATAATTTCTTGCATAAAGTCTTACCACCAAGTGCTAAGGATATGATACGATTGATCAAGTGAGTAGCAACAAGTACAAATTCACCCAAAAATTTAATGCGGAAGTTAGCTTGAAACCTCAATGCTCTAGCAACATCTAAAATATGTCGATGTTTATGTTCCACATGACCATTTTGTTGAGGTCTATCAACTAAACTAGTTTAATGTAAAATTCTATGGTTAACATAATAATGAAACATTGGCTGAGAACAAAATTCAGCACCATTATCATTACGAATAATCTTGAAAGATGTATCAACTGAGTCTTGGTTATAACCCAAAAATCACGAGTTATAATAACAACTTCGCTTTTATCAGACGTCAAATAAACCCACACACCACAACTATAATCATCAATAATGATAAAAAATAATGCCCATCAATTAAAATTGTTGTGCGATATGGGCCCTAAAAGTTACAATGAATCAACTAAAAACAGTCATTAATATGAGAATTACTCACTAGAAATGGGCTACAAGTCTGTTTGGCTTAAAAATAAATATCACAACTTTTATGCTTAGACTTAGTACCACTAGAAATTCCAGGAATGAGAGATAATATACAATTCGATGGGTGACCTAGTCACTTATGCCAAATATCATAAGAATTAGCTACACTTATTGTACAAGCTGTGACAATTTTCACTAGTTTATAGTAGTATAGCCTATTTCAAAATTCACCTACTCCAATAAGACTCCTCGATGTACAATCTTCTAAGAAACGCTTATGTCAATGACACCAAAGGGGATATTAAATGAATGGAATTGGGCTATGGATGGAATATAATGAAATAGAGCCACTTTGAGGTTCCCTATGAAATGAGGCATGGAACGAAGACACTACGAAGAAGTTCCGGGAGTTACGAAGGAAACTTCGAGCTCATATTGGTCATGGGTTGAGAACGGGAATTGAACTCTATGAGATCGAACCTCAAAGTCACAAAGCAATTTGCATTAGAAATTAGACAACTAATTGATATAAGATTACAAGACAAACTTGGAATATACAAGACATGACGAAGAACAAGTTCATTCAAGTGTACACAACCTTCTTTGATAGCAACAGTTTGAACTCCATCAAGAAATCCAACAGGAGACGGATCAATATCATGGACATTAATAAGTAGGAACAAATTTCTACTCATATGTTGAGAAGCCTCACTATCAACTAACCAAATCTCACTACTAGGTTGTTTACTATGTGACTTTTTCCCACTTGATGAACATGATTTAACCAACGACAACAAGTGTTGAATTTGATCAAAACTGAGACCAGTATTACAAGAGCTTATATTATATAAGGTAGATGAATTAGTGTTACTAATTACATTATGCTTGCCCATTGTATGAAAAAGGCAACAAAATTCAAAGTACTACGAAATCCACTAGCAATTATATATCTGCAAGCACTACTGCACCAATACCACCACAACTAGATATAATAGATAAGACAAAATTAAATTACCCACTAACTGCAAACCGTAAAGCAACAATTGACAGGGGGCTTTGTGATGAATGGCGAATTGAATTTTCCTCCTTTCTTCTTCTTCTTCTTCTTCCTTTGCGAGTAATGTCTTCCTATACACCAAATTCTGAATCAAAGATCATCACGACAAGATTAATGAAGTCAGAGTTTTGGCTCTAATATTATGAAAAATTTTGTGGAGATAATGTCGTGACTTTCAATGAGAGCAAAGAACCTTATATAGAGGCCTATACAAAACCCTACTTCCTAAAATATTTACACAATAATTACCATAAATATTACAAAATATATTATTGTCTAATACTCTCCTCCTCCCCTATGTTATTTTGTTTTCACTTCTCCCTTGTGTGCTCTTTTCCTTATTAGTTTTTTATATTGGTCTATTACTTAGTTGTTCTTAAAGTTATCCTCTCCCGAACTTTTCATTCAGTTCCCTGCTAATTTTACTCTTCGGTAAACATTGTCATTCTCTCTAGTAAACATTATCGTTCTCCTTCTACTGGCTCAGACAATCCTTTACCTTTGAGACATCCATATTTGTGTTCTCTCTCTTTTATTTTTTTATATCACCTTTTTTATTTCCTTCTTTCTCTTTTTCTTATTTCAGTTTAATATGCGACTCTTTAATATTGTCTCCTAAAAACTTTCCTCCTTTAGCTATAAATCTTTACCTGGCATTACTCCTTGTTCACCTCCAAAAACTTAAGCTCCGATAAATTCTAAGACTATTCCTTCCTATTGTACTCCAAACCTTTCAATTCCTTAGGTCTAGATACAAGCTCCATTATCAAATCAATATTATGAATTCCTTGGATAATGGTGCTACTAAGAAGTCTTGGAAATAGGTTTTGGGTGATCCTTCACCATCCTTGAAGCTTTACTTTTGTCTAACTCTTTTCATGGTGAGACCATAATAACTCTAAAGATTGACATCCCCAAGGAGGTAGTTATTGAATGGAAAACTACCTTACTCATGTTTCTCATAAATAAAAGGTCTTCCTTCTCAACTTTAAACACCTGGACAAATTACCATTGAAAGCACCTTAGATTGTAGGAAGATCTACTTAATAATGACAACACTTTTCTTTTCAAGCTCTACTCTTCCAATAAAGCTCAAAAGATTCTAGAGTCAAGTTCCTGGCATTGTACAAACCTTAAAACTTAGGATTAAGCTCCAAGATCTAAGGTAGAAATATATTCCTTTTTGGTTGAACATTAATAAAATAGCTATTGAATATTGGAAAACTAGAGGATTAAGTCATTTGGATAGCTTTGTGGGCAAGCCTTTATTCCTTGAAAGAGTCATTTATGCCTGAGTTTGTGAGCTAATTAATACCATTAAGGAGCTCCTAGATTGCATCCTTTTATTAAGACTTGATGAATATGATAATCACTTTGCAGATCATGTTATATTTACTTATAATTGGAGGCATGCAAAGCTCATCATAAACAAACTTAGAGGCCAGTAGGAAAATGTTTCAAAAATGGAGAATACATAGAGGTTATGCAATTAAAGGCCATCAATGAGGCTAATAAAAATGATACAACTACTAAGTCAATTAAGAAGGCCTATGAACTTTCCAAAGGGGATCATCCTAGTAATAAATTAGATATTGAAGGGGAAAAGAATTTTAATCGTAAGATTCCAAAGGTAAACTCTATAGACTTAAATAGTAACGATGTGGCTCTCATAATTGAGAATGAAGAAATACAAGCATAATAAATGGAACTAGGGAATATAGATCATCTTATATACTATCTTTTCGGAGGAATGAAGCCATACATGTTGAATAAGAACTATTAGCTCCATTAAACGAAACACCTAGTAAATTATTAAGTAAGTTCTCTAGAGAAACTCATTCAAAGAAAACCTTTTAAAGAGTCAAAAGAAGGATAAGAGGAAGAAAAAAACTTCAACTCTCCCTTTAAATGACTATTTTATAGAATACTAGAGAACTTAATAGCCTTAATAAATAGCAAATGGTGGTTGATTACATCCAAAATGCAAAGCCCTTTCTAGAAGTTCTTTCAAAAACCAAAATCAAGGAGAGTAACTGTAAGAAATCATGTTTCTTTAGGAAACATTGGTCCATCATCATAAATCACAATCACCGTTATAATAAAAGATTACTAATGGCTTTTGATACAAAAAAAGTAGAGGCTATATTAACAATTATGGAGTAACAAATGATACGCTTGCTCATTAATATGAAACATATGAATGTAAGTTTATAAAACAAACATAAAGAGATTTATGGCAATATGAACGATCCATGGATGATTGTAAGAGACTTTATTAGTATGAGCCGCTCTGTAGAAGCTTAAGGAAATGTAAGTTTGACGAATCACATTGATCAACTTAAGGATTGTGCCAATCACATTCAAGTTACATGTCTAAGAAAAAAGGATGGTTTTCTAAAGAGGAAAAAAGTATTCAATAATCATCTTTTATCAAATCACGCTAATCAAGGTGTAAAATACACTCAGTCAGTAAAGAAAAAAATCTCCATTTCAAAGTAACAACTTTTTAATTGATATGAAAGGCTTTGAGGAAGCTCCTTCCAAAGGGCTAAATGTTAGGATAAGAGGCAGCAAGTTATACACATGCCTAAGGAAGCTGCAATTGGTCAAAAATAAACTTAAAAACATAAGTAGAAACAAAGCTTAAACATTCAAGAAGCATTAAAAGGGGCCAAAGAGAAACTTAAGAAAATTCATTATGCATTCTATAAATCTCCTTATAATGCACAACCATAAGAAAAAGGATAAACTAGCTCTTTTTCGTCATAATTAAGTGATTGAAATCAATCTTTCATTAATAAAGCAAAGATCAAGAACATTGTAACTGACAAATGGAGACAATAACACACAATTCTTTCATAGAAACCTCTTTTCTTGAAAAAACACTAACAAAACTATATCTTTAAGGAGTGAAAATAGATGTTTACTGACCTATAAAGAAGATTTACATCAAGAGGCTTATAATTTTTTGTCAATATATCTAAAGACAACATTAATACTTCATCTTATATTAATTTGCTAAAATCCGTTATCAAGGATCAAATTTCTAGTCATTCAACTGATGCAATAACTAAACCTTTTAAAGAAAATGATTATTAACAGACTCTTCATTATCTACACCTTAATAAGACACTAAGACCTGATGGTATAATGCCTTCTTCTACAAAACCTAGCCACTTACTAAAATAATGGTGACTATTACAATGCTTTAATTTTTCAAGAATGGGAGTATGTTAAAGAAGTTGAACAAGACATACATATGCCTCAAACCTAACGTACAACCTTTTAAATCCTTAATGGATTTTTTGCCTATCTTTTGCTACAATATATTATATAACTACCAAATTATTAGTTGATAGACTAAAATCAATGATTGCACAAGTGGCTAATAGCTCTCAAAGTGCCTTCAATAGGTGTAGATTGATAGGGAAAATGTGTTATTAGTTCAAGAATTATGCATTAACTATAATAGAAGGCACTTAAGTAGGAATTGTGCTATCAAGGTTAACTTTTATAAAGCATTTGATTCATTATATTGGAACTTCTTTCAAAACACCTTACATGGCTTTGGCTTTCTACCAATATTCATTAATTGGATTACTTAATCTATAACCACTATCTCATATGATGTTTTGGTAAATAGAGAGCCTATAAAGAAGGTTAGAGGAGAAAGACGATTAAGGTAAGAGGACCATTTATCCCATTACCTTTTTACTTTAGGAATGAAGGTCCTTTTAAGGCTCATAAAAAACATGACTAGTGAAAACAAAAGTTTCAAATTCCACCCAAAATACAAGTTTATGAGAATATGAAATATGCATAATTGATCATAATTTTACCTTATATTTGATATGTTTTTGCTTGATATTTTATACATTTATTGTATATTTAGTACTTAATGTGCTTCAAGTGTGTTTATAGGTTATAATTGCCTTCATGGATTTAAAGTAGAAGAATTTGGACGAAAATGCAACGTAAAATAGAAAATCAACAAGCTGGAAAGAGTGCACGATCATGCATTTTCATAATTTTGAGGAGTTTTTTCAGACATACATAGTCTGATACACAGTCGTGTATCAAACATGTAAGTCTTAGAAACCCTAGTTTTTAATATAAAAAGATGTTTTTGGTGGAGAATGAAAGGAGGAGAGTTTGGGAGGCGATTTTCAGACGTGGAGAACGTTTAAAAGGGACAATTTTTGTTTAAGGAAGTGGAAAACATGAAGAAATCATCAAAAGATCCATCAGAATACAAGATCAATCCTCTACATTGTAAGAACATTAGATAAAATACAATCAGGGAGATTTAGAATTATGATTCCATTATTTTTTATTCATTTTTCTTTCATTGTATGTTTGATTTCTTGTTCGATAATGTGTAACAAAATGTCTAGTTAGTATTTAAGTTAAATGTACCTTATGTTAATACTTTGATATGATTTGATTCTTTTATTAATGCAATTGGTTGTTTGATATATTGTGATCTAATTATCTGTTTTATTTATGTTCTAATAACTCAAGAATGTTAGATTATAATCTAATTTCATACATAAAGATTGAGAAATCCTAGTATGAATAGATCTACTGTAATTATAAGGAGTTGATTGCAACCCTAGAGATAGGATGACATAAATCTTCCAAATTAGGGTTAAACCTAATATAAGGACTCATAATTTGGTAACGCAATCATATAAGATTTAACCTAAGTAATTCAGTTAGGGACCTTAGGATTAGTTGTTAATAGATATAAGGTTAGATGCTAGCATACCATAGGAGTCCTCAGGGTCCAATACATCAACAAAACAATTGCACGATAAAAAGATCAATCTATTAAGGGTTTAAGGGGATTCGAACCTAGATACTACTTTCTGATAACGATAGTTTTCTAAATGAATTCCATTGTCTTTGCATTTGTTATTTTTTCCTATATCTTTAATTGTTTAGTTTTTATTTTCTTGTTATTAAAAATCTAAAATCAATACATAGGATAGATAATAGGGTAAGGGTAATTATTAGTATTCATAGTCTTCATAAGATCCACCCGTACTTACTAGTACTAGTTACAGCTATGTCGTGCACTTGTGGTTTATTACAATATTGACTATCACAAAATAGGTCAATCAAGTTTTTTGGTGCCATTGTCAGGGACTTTAATATTATGAAAGTCTGAATGTTATTACTTTAGTCTTTTTAATTTTATTTTGTTTAATCTTTGTTTTTATTTTGTTTTATTTTTATTTTTATTTTTCTTTTATTTATTATATTCTATCTTATTGTATTTGTGGCTTATTAATTTAATTATCTTTTGAATTTCTCTACTTGATCTTGAGTTTGTGGTTTATTGTAGGAATTACAATTCACTATTGTAGCCCAACTTACAATGGAAGGATTGAGCAAACAAGACTTTTGTGGGAGTCAGAATATGTCTTCGCAAACTAAGACATCACCATATGGGAGAGTGAGGTGTTCTCACATATTTTTGGAAGATCAACTAATATTTAGGCCATATAGTGACATTGGTGGGAGTTACTAGTACAATTATGAATTTCGAGCACCTACTTATAGAAGGGAGCAACCTAGCATGTATAATCAACCTCATGGTGTAGTGTATGAGAACAACTATAATTAAGAGTGGAGAAACTTTTATACTTATAGATGGAACAATTATGCTCCTACTAGATATTTACAGCACCAAGCATCTCCATATAATAAGCCAAATCATGAAGATAAATTAATGGAAGCTATTGCTGAAATGAAAGCTAGCAGATGCACATTTGAGAGTAAAGAAAAGATAAAGGTTAGCTTCATGAATAGAGGGACAATTCAAAAAGAGGTCCCAAAAGAAAAAGATAGTATTGTAGATAAACTACTAGAATGTCTTGTCGAGAGAGTAGTTAGTCAACGTGAATTCGATGAGAGATTTTCTTCACCTACATATGATGAGTACAATTTAAGCTTCCAGTTGTCTCATAGTGAAAAAGGGACAACAATCAATTTCATGAATGAAGATACATTTTAAGAAGCAAGGAGGTAAGTGTTATTTTGAAAAATATGATGACCGAATTTATTCAAGATTCAAATATGAGGCATCAGGAAAGATAGGCTCATATACAGAACATGGTGAATCAAATTGATTAGCTGGTGGAGATATTATCCAACAAACAACTAGGGTGTTTGTGTAGTCATAATGAAATAAAACCTAATGAATTTGGAATGGAAATCACCCTTAATAGTGAAGAAGAACTTTCGGGTGAAGAAGAAGTCTCCATCTAGGAAGGACAAGTAGAAGAGTGATAGAAGGAAATTGAAGAAGATGAGCCAGAAACCTCTATCCAGGAAGAAGAAAAAGAGTGGATAGAGGTGGTTGAGGAAGAACTGGCAGAGGAACTAAGTAAGGAAACTACTGATGAGGTGTTAGTAGTCACCTTAAGTACAGAGGGTTCACACTTCCTCAAAGACAAACTGTTCGAGCTAGCCAATGATATAGGGAGTTTTGTTATTCCTTACGTTTTTAACAGTTTGTCATTAAAATGGGCATTAATGGAGTCTATTGGTTTTATTAATCAAATCAATTATGTTCTTTTGATCATCTTACAATAGGTGGCTTGCTTACAGGCTACAAAACTGCTTTATGGAGAAAAAGGTAAAAGCAAGCCATTGATTATAGATCCTGGATGACGAAAACATGCAAGTTACGTTGAGCTACCGACGTTAAAGAAACACTACATGGGAGGCAACCCATGAGTTAGTTTTAATTTTATTTCAATTTTGATATTATCTTTTGTTTGCTTTCATCTTATTATAGGGTTTATTTTCTGCTATGTTGTTTCTTTTATTTCTTTTTATCCTTTTCTTTTATATTTTGCAAGGGTGTTAATTTCATATTGGATGGATCAAAATCAAAGAATTTGTTATAATCAGAAAAGTATCACTAAACCCTCTCACTTTTTCATAAATGCTTACATTGTGTACATTGTGCACAATATATAACTTTAAGTGTAATCCGGGTTTAAAGAATCACGAATTTCTTGAAGCTTATTATAATCCTGATTATAAATTTTATTAACTAATATCTTTAATTGATTGAAATCTGTCCATGAATACTATATGTTATTGTTGAATATTGACTTGAATTGATGAGTAAAAGGATGATGGTTAGAATAAAATTAGTTTTCTAAGGCATATTTTTCATAATCATTGAAATTTTCAAGTTAAATGCAAATTGCATATTATTTATAGACATATATACCCTTTTTGTAAGCTTTTGAGCTTAAAAAGCAATTTTCAAAATTTTTATAACTTTTGTTATTCTTTCATTAGTGTGATATCATGCATAGTAAGATAATTCTAAAACTTTCTTTTATTATGCATGTTAAGACCATTTTTCTTAAATTAGAAGCATTGATATGATGAAGGCACCTAGATTCACCAACTTTCTTTAACCTATTCTTTTTTTAAATCACCATACCCAAAAATTTACCTTTGGGAATAACCAAGTTGAGCCTTAGTCTTTTTCACTGATTAAACCTAAATTATATACCTTTATCCTATTTTTCTTTAAAGACCTTTTTATTCTTTTGAACACTAAAGGTTATTTGAATTATTTACTTATTTGAGACATGAAATTTGTAAAAGGTCCAATATTTGTTGAATTATGGTACTAATCAAAATGTTGAAAAAGAAGAGAAGAAAAAATAAAAGAAAAAAGAGAAAGAAAAAATCAAAGCAAAAAAAAGAGAATAAGTTTATGGTACTAATAAAGTTGTATTGAAAAGGCCTATGTATTTTGTAAATAAGTCTCGTACTATTTCTTTGAGTAAATTTCCTTAAATTAACCCTTTTATTATCCTAATCATACTATACCTAAATCTCGTTACAACCTTATAATGACCTTTTGATTTTTATTTCTAGTCTATACATAAGTGGTGGAGATGTGATTTTATTGCAAGCCTATGGTAAGAGTTCTACTATGCATTAATTGAGAGTTTTAATGCTTTTCACCCTAAACACTTGAGCCCATTGAGTGAAATCTTAGTGAGGGTGTAAAGAGATATAGTCTTGATTTCAATGCGATTGTTGGTGTGATTACTATTAATATTGCTTAGGAAGTTAGTTTTAGGACAATTTGACTCTGATTCTATGTTAATTTGATTCAACAAGATATGATTATTTATAGTTTGAATGGACAAATTGAAATTGATGATGGATTGATGTTGTAAAATTTATAATTTTGATTATGCTTTGCTTAAGAACATCAAAACAAGCAAAAGCTTAAACGTGAGGATATTTGATAGATTCATAATTGATCATAATTTTACCTCATATTCGATATGTTGTTGGTTGATATTTTATACTTTTATTATATATTTGGTACTTATTATCAATGTTCTAAAACCAGACTAGACATCGAACCGATTATAAAAAAAAGGTTTAAGGTTTAAAGGTTCAACCAACATTAAACCGCTATAAAACTGGAATATAATAAATAAGGAGTAAAAATTATAAGAATAAGCAAAAAAATAGTATAAAATAAAATACTTTATTGAAATAAAAATGCAATAATAATACCTATTAATATATAATATACTAATAATAAATTTAATAATTTAAAGTAAGATTGAATCTAACATAAATTTTAAAATAATAATAAAAATAAAAATTATATTTCTATATTATCATTTAAATAACTCATAAAAGTTAAAGTGTGTTCAAAGAAAGCCAAAAGAAATGATTATAACGTTATTTTAACTTCTTTTCTAATGTCGATTAATCACACTTTTTATAGTTTAAATATTATTTTTAACATATTCTTAAATTATATTAAGCAAAATTACTAATTAATAATTTAATTTATTAAACAAATTTGTAATAAAAATAATAATCATTTTTTAACAAGAATATTTAAAAATTTTCAATTAAAGTATAATGAGAAAAATAAATAATCTAAAATTTGACAAATATAGTTTATTAGTGAGATTAAATAAGTTTAATATTTTTTAAACATAAAAATAGTAATTTATTTTTAATAATAGTAATTTAAGTCAAGATTTTTAATTAAAATATAAAGAAATAAATAAAGAATATAAAATTTGAAAAATATAATGTATTTGTTAGATTGTGAGAGTCACTTGAAAAAAATCATGGAAAGTTTGGAATATACTTACTAAAAATTTAAATCTCAACTTTTTTATAAGTCCTTTAATTTGCATGAATCACATATTAACAGATGTCAAAACTCTTTAAGGACATGCAAAAGTGAAGCAGCCCTACATGTAATTGACAACTCACAAGCTGGTATCTTCGAAAGTGAAGGTGGGCCTACTTGCCTGACAAATTCTTTATGGCCAGATTTTAAGAAAATCGTCTGGTTTTATCTTGATAACCTGTCAATATTGTCTCATATAGGTTATAAACATAAACCGGACCAAAAATTAGGCCAGTTCGTACATATTTTGGTCGAAACAGTCAATCCAATATAGTTTTAAAAACATTGGTTAATGTGTTTCAAGTGTATTTATTGGTTATAATTGCCCTCATGGAATTAAAGGAGAAGAATTCGAACAAAAATGTGGCGTAAAATAGAAAATCAACAATCGGGAAGGAGTACACGATTGTGCACTTTTACACGCTCACGTAGTTTCATGATTTTCAAGCATTTTTGGACATACACGGTTTTGTACCAGATCGTGTAAGTCCCAAAAACCCTAGTTTTTAATATAAAAAGATGTTTTTAGTGACTAATGAAGTAGGAGACTTTAGAAGGCGATTTTCAGACATGGAGAACGTCTAAAAGGGACAAATTTGGTTTAAGGACGTGCAAAACATGAAGAAAGTATCGAAAGATCTATCGGAATACAAGATCAATCCTCTACATTGCAAGAATATTCGATAGAAGACAATTAAGAAAATTTAGAATTATGATTCCATTGTTTTCGATTTGTTTTTCTTTTATTGTATATTTGATTTCGTGTTCGATAATATGTAACTAAACATCCAGTTAGTATTTAGGTTAGATGAACCTTATGTTAATACTTTGATATGATTTGATTCTTTTATTAATGCATATGGTTGTTTGATATATTGTGATCTGATTACGCGTTTTATTTATGTTTTAATAACTCGAGAATAATAGATCATAATATGATTTCGTACATAAAGATTGAGAAATCTAGTGCGAATAGATCTACCGTAATTATAAGGAGTTAATTGCAACCTTAGAGATAGGATGACATAAATCTTCCGGATTAGGGTCAAACCTAATAGAATGACTCATAATTCGATAACACAATCTTATAAGATTTAACTTGAGTGATTCAGTTAGACACCTTAAGATTAGTTGTTAGTAAACTCAAGGTCAGCTACTAGCATACCATAGGAGTCTCTAGGGTCCAATACATCACAAAACAATTGCATGGTAAAAGATCAATCTGTTAAGGCTGTAAAAGGATTCAAACGTAGATACTACTTTCTGATAATGATAGTTTTCTAAATGAATTCCACTATCTTTGCATTCATTATCGTTTCTTATTTCTTTAATTGTTTAGTTTTTATTTTCTTTTTATTAAAAATCTAAAATCAATCCGAAGGATATATAATAGTTGAAGGGTAATTATTAGTATTCATAATCTTTATGAGATCAACCCGTACTTACCGATATTAGCTACAACTATGTCGTACACTTACGATTTATTACAATATTAACTATCATGAAATAAGTTAATCAAGTTTTTTAGTGCTATTATTGGGGAGTTATTAGTGTAATCATAAATGTCGAGCACCTATTTATACAAGGAAGCAACCTAGCATGTATAATCAATCTCATAGTACAATGTATGAGAACAACTACAATTCAGAGTAGAGCAACTCTTATACTTATAGTTGGAATAATTACGCTTTAGCTGGATATTTACGGCACCAAGCATCTTTATGTAACGAGCTAAATCTGGAAGATAAATTAATGGAAGCCATTACTGAAATGAAAGCTAACCAATGCGCATTTGAGAGTAAAGAAAAGAAATATATAAATCTAGGAAAAGATATTATTGAACAAACCCTCAAACTCTTCTTTTCCTTATATAAACAGTTAAAACTTTTTTGGATTATCTTCCTCTTTAATAGTTAGTTTCAGTTTGCATTCTTACTAGTTAAGTAGCTTTTTGTTTTGTTTAATTTGCTAATTAGGAATAAGCTAGTTTATTCAACTTTTTCTTGAGCATTTTTATAGCTTTTGTTTCCTCATATGTCATAGATTTTGCTTTCTTTGTTAATAGGTTCTCAATTATGTTACTTTATCTAGTAAGACTTATCGTTTCAATATACTTCCAATTAATTCATCAACTTATTATAAAAAAACTAATATAAATTGTTGAGTCATCTATAATAAATAATTCTTATAGTCAGGAGGATCATTCCCTTATCCATCATGATGTTGTTTATATCGATATAAGAAAAGTGTTGATGGTAGCTCATATTTAAAGTGGGAACAAACAATTCTCATTATTTGTTCTATCCACTTCACTAAGAATTTTGATTTTCCTATAGTTCTTGAATCTCGTTAAGTGTTTTCTCTTATTTTAACTTTTGTAGGATCCTCCTCTGGTCACTATAAATTTCCTCCAAAATTGTTTGAATTTTGGGCTGACAAATGTTAATGTTTATTAATGCCTCTTCCTCATGGTGTTGTGCTAGTTAATAGATGGTCCTATCAAAAATATCTTCCACCTTTCGAGTTTAAGCACTGAGCTCAATGTCTTTAGGAACATTTAAAACATATTCTCCTATAAATACTTTAACAATCCTCATATATAAGATATCTTGATGTCAAGGTTAAGCATTGCATATGCAATGTTCATCTAAGGAAGCATATAAAAAATCCATAATTTCTTCACTAAGTGTGTTATGTATGCTCCTCTACATATTTTGCCCATTTTATTATGACCATTTTCTATAAGTAGCCTGTAAATAGAAAGCCAAATTGCAATGGTGAATCTTAACAAAGCACCATAAATAGAATAAATCATATAAATTCACCACCCCTTACTCTCCCTCCTTCTAGAAATGATGTGCACAATTGTGCAATGTAAATACCATAACATTGGTGATTTAATATAGGAGCCCTTAGTTTTTGTAGGATTATAATCATAACTTCCATGGGAGATTTTAGACTAAAACTCCATAAATCTATATACATCGTTAGGGAAGTCAAATTTTGAACTTGGACAACCAAATGTTTGCATATGATCCAAAAAATAAAACCTAAGTTTTACACTAAATTTAAAAGTTGGCATCTCAAAATCCTCACTATCCATAAAAAATTTAATAACATTGGACTCTTCCATCCCCACATCTTTTTTAAAATTAAAACTTGTCAAAATTTTGAGCGTAAATTCAGTGTAAGTTTCTTCACATATTTGAAAATATTTTTTATTATTTGCATCAGTAACCACCAACAATAATAACAAAATCCGTGTAAAGTCCTTTAAGACATTGAGTCTATAGAGGTCTAGAAGTACGCAACATCATCCCTAACTAGTAGAGATGTCATTTCTGATAAAACCGTAGGGAAAAAAAGAAAAAAAGTTGACTAAAAATAAAAAATAAAAAATAAATATTAAAATAAATAAAACACATAATCAAGAAAGAAACAAATAAATAAATAAAACAAATGAGCTATTATAAGAAATGTTTAATCTATGTAAGGAAATGTTTAGGTTAAATAACTAAGAGGGAAGTACTACATGTAATATTTAGGCTAAATACAAGACATAAGATTTAAAGGAAAAAGTTTAAGAGGCTTATAAGAAAGAGAAGGACCTATCTATATGAGATCCTTTACCCATATCTTAGTATACCAAAGTTTCCTATTGAGAGTTATGTCTTCAGTAAGTTATAGCAGAGTCATATCATTCTTGATCACCTTTCCCTAATTCTTTTTAGGCCTTCCTCTTTTCCTCTTACAATCCTTAAGTACAATCTTCTCGTATCTTCTCACCTGAGCATTATGATATCTCTTCTTAACATGTTTGAACCACCTTGGCCTTATCTCTATTAATTTTCTATCAATATTAGCCACCCTTAATTTTTCTCTTACTATTAATTACATTCCTGACCTTTTCTAAGAAGATTGCACATCTAATAGAGCATCCTCATTTCCATCAATGTTAACTTATGACTATGCATTTGTTTGATAGGTCAATACTCTGCTTCATAGAGCATAGCTGACTTAATCACTAAACAATAGAATTGACATTCACATTATTAACCATTTTCTCTAATTCTACATCCAAAACAAGTTATACCAGACTATATGGTTTGGAGGTTGGTACAATTTGGTTACCATATTTGCATGGAAGATAAACATATAATACACTTATGAAGCTAATAGTGCATGCATCAATGCCAACATCTAAGTTTTTCCTAATATTTCTTGCATAATTGAGAACAATATGCAAGAAATCGATAGTGGACAAGGATTTGTCCACATTTTGATCCAACACTTGGATTATATCTACCTAATAACAGTTCAACATGACATTCAAGTCTTCCATAAAATTTTAATGATTGACTTCAAAATCAAACATTCCAACATTATTCGTCATAAATACGAAGTCCATTATATAATTGCCAAAAATAATGATAACAAATACAAACTTAGAACAAAATTAATAAATATAATAATTAGATTTTGGATAAATATATTGAATTTTACCAACCATGTTATACTACTTTTAAGCCTAAAAAATGCAAGAACATCACTTAATATGAGTACAAGCATAACATTCTTAACAATCTTATTAATGGTAGACTTGCGTAACATTTCAATCAACATAACTAAGAATGTTTAATAATATTTAATAAAATATCCATCAACAGTTATTAAATCATCGTATAATAACAACGTTACCTCGTTTTTGAACCATCACTTCTTCTAAGGAACATAATGTAAACATTTTCAAAAATAGGAGTTCTTTTATGAGATATAGATTGCTTTGCATTTGCCTCCAACTATTCACATGTAACATTGTTCACATTTAACTATAAATCCTTCTTTTCTTACATTGTAACATAATTATCAAAGTACTTTTAAAAATACATTCCTTACGTTCAATATATAACATTTGCTTTAACTTCCTTTTTTTACTCTCTTTATTTAATGTCTCCTTTTCTTTTCTCTCACTCTCATCCTTATCTTTATCCACCATCGATGTCTCCCTACACCTTGACATAGTTTTAATTTGTTTAGGTTTGACATAGGCATATCTTTATATCCCAAAACCAGATCTTTAGGATTCATCTCTATCATTGACACTGATACCACCTTATGCCTTGGGATATCTTCAATTTATTTAAGTCCTTTATTGTGCATCTTTATGCCTCAGGATCGATTCTTTATTATTCTTCTTTGCATCAACACTGCCTCATGTCTTGAGACTTCTTCTCTTCCTTGTCCTTAAACTCAAATATTAAAAACTATTCACTTTTGATAATTCTATAAACACTCAACTTGCATAATTCACAACATGCATAATATTACTACTTACTAAATATACCATATTAATATAACTTTATTTGAGGTAAACTTTTAAACTTGCTCTTTACTAGAACACTTTGCTTATCCCTGTGGCAAGAACTTCATCTCTGACCTACATTTTCAAGTTTTATATCAAATAGTATATACACAATTCATTATTTTCAATTAAGCTGGAGTTTATTACCTTTCTTTTCACATTCCTAACCTTCTTCATTCTTTCTTATGAAGGAAAAAGTAAGTGCTCTAATACGTCTTTATCCTTCTTTCGTGGATTATGACAATCAAAAAATTAATTTCATCCTCAAGCAAATTATCAACAAAATTCATATACTTAATATAATCTAAATTCCAAAAGCCCCATATTTATACGGGATGATCGGAATCTACAATACGGACTCATTAGAATCTATTTTAGGGCCTCATCTACTCGTGGGCCGGTGAAATTGGAGGGCGATGATTGAGAATCTATTTTGGTCTGATTAACATGTGGATGTGGGTCGATGGAGTTGATGTCCGAATTGAATAGCCTGTTTATCAACGAACGATACTTTTCTTCGACAGAAAGCCAGTTAAATAAAGATACACCTAACGATTTTCAAAATTGATCAGAATTAGACATAATCGAACCCAAAACAAAAACGTGAATAATGGATCCGAAGTTAACCGAGGTATCGCAGCAATTCGAGCGATTCAAGGCCGCTTGTACGAGGGAGGATATAGATTCTTGTTGCAATCTACTTTCCCAACTCAAGGTTCAGCCTTTTTCTTCTCCAATCCCTAATCTTCCCTTTTTTGTTATTATTTTAGAAGAAGAGTTGAACCAGATATTATTGGGACTGATTTTTTTTTTGTTTTCTTTGTTCTTTGTTTTCTTTGTAGGTTTTGTTGACGGGATTTAGAAGCTTGCCGCCACTCTTCGAGGATACTCCTAATGCTATTCACGAATTGACAATTGCAAGTAATTGTTCTTTGGGAAAATCTTTCTTTTTGTTTTTCTTAGTTAAAACCAAAAGCGGTTTTTTAATTGATGTTGTAAATTGTTGTAAGAAACTAAATTAGAGATGACAGTAGATTTGGTGAGCTTTGAATTTTAGTTTTGAATTGGCAATACTCACTTTGGGGAGTCTGTTCCACTGAACTAGTGGAGTCGTTACTCTTTTTTGTTCTTTATCTTTGTTTTTCAGAATATATTTTCACATGTTATTTTCAACTTTTCAAAATTTTTAGGGGATATATATGAGCATGCAGTTCTTTTAAGTGTGAAGATTGGTGATCAAGATGCTTTTGAACGAGACTTCTTTCAGTTGAAGCCATACTACACGGATGCCGGGTAACTTTTCAATAGGCTTTTATGTAGAATGTTTTCTTATTACTCCATGACCAGTTCATATTTTTTAAAATGACATGGTAAAAGTAACTTCGACTATGTTATTGTCACATTTGACTGCAAAATAGATTCTATTTAGTTTATTATGCTGGCCATTATTACCTTTTTGAACTATTAGAAGAAAGAATTACAAATTGCTATTAGATATTAATTTCATGTTCAGATCACTTTTTCCCTTTCTTTGGAGCAGGAGCCGCCTTCCTCCATCTGCTCAGGAGCATATGATCTTGGGTCTCAATCTCTTGAGGCTTCTTGTGCAGAACAGAATTGGAGAATTCCATACTGAGTTGGAACTACTCTCACCCACCACTTTGGAGAATCCATGTATCAAGCATGCTGTGGAATTGGAGCAATCCTTCATGGAAGGGGCTTATAACCGTGTCCTAAGTGCAAAACAAAATGTACCATACAAGGGCTATGACTATTTCATTGATTTCTTGGCAAAAACAGTAAGGTAACTTGCTTCATTCAAATCTGAGACATCTTTTTAGTTATCTTATATATCAGTTGTAATACACAACTAATATATACAGAACTTGATATAAAAGTTACATAAAATGAAATATGTTTTAGTAATGACTGAGAACTTAAGCTAAAAGCTTCAGAGACCGAAACAGTTTTAAAAATGACAGGGAACTCAATCTAAAAGCTGACTGTCACTGCTCTGTAGAAAGATGGAAGTTGTTGGTTAGAAGCTACATGCAGCTGCCAGTTATTTTGGATATGGACTTACTTTATACTGTACAAGTTTTTCCCCTGTTGCTTGGCACTTTGAATTGTCTTTATTTTTTATTTTTTATGGTAAATGATAATATATTAATAAAAAGTGAAGTTAGAAGTTTACAACAGATAGAACTGAGCTAGACAATTCAACAAAAAGCTTGCATCTAAGTGAATCCATCACTGGGGCAAGGATGCGGATGCTTAAGCAATTAGCCTAGTGGAAAAGAAATATCAACTCGGAAAGGACATTCCTCAAAAACAAAGAGTGGGTCTTTAGCTGTGGTGAACAGGAGGACAGTCTGATTAGAGGTTCCATCTAGCAGCAATGCTATTTTTGAGAGAGAAGTTAACCCCTTTAGCAATAAATGCTGCTCTAGTCCAATTTATGATCTATTAAAGCAGCACTAATTTCATCTTGAAAATCCTTGAAGTCCATAAATCAGCAACTCAAAAATAAATTTAGAATAATAGTTGATTTGTGATCATCACTGCTGCCCAATCTATAGTTCCTTGCCAAGCCTGTTCGTTCCAATCCATAAGACAAAGTAGCATTAGAGAGTGCCAACTGTATGTGGTATAAATGCAATCCAAGAACATGTGATTGTCCCTCTTTAGGTGATTGTTGCAGAAGATATGATTAGTAGAGGGTAAGTTCAAGAAATGTAGTTTGTCTTTGGTGTTATGTCTCTGTTTTGTAAAACATGAAATTGGCCTTGGGAATTTTGTGCTTGATCCAAATTAGCTTATACAATGTTTGACTTGGGGCACATGGTCTGAGAATCTCCAATGAGTTATGTTAAAAAAAGAGTTCAAGGGGCTTGCTAATCGCAATATTCCGTCATTCTTCCTCCAATGGCCTGCACTTACATCCAATTATAAGTGTGGGGCAGTTGTATTTATTCATTTGCACTTGTCTCTTGGCGGTACCCTTGTACCCATTGAAGTGCTGCTTTCTTACCCTGTATATTTTTTTATGCTTTCTTGATATTTTTTCTCAAAAAAAAAAAATCAAATATAGTAGCCAAGCTTCCAATTATTTTGGATTCTAGCTAAAAGAACTCTAGAATTATTGATTGGCCAGCTTCATGTGTTTTCTTTACTAAACTTTGCTACTTTGGGATTTCTTACAGGCCCTGTGTGTAAGGTCTCAATGAAAGAAATTTGTCTAGATGATTGAACTTGTGCCAATTATTAAACTGGAAATGGGATGTTTTGGCACCAATTCTATGAGTAATGTGATTCCTCCACTTCTCCGAAAGGGATTGAGGGTTGCAAAATGTCGCATATCCTTTTGGCCAAGATTGTCCTGTTCATAATTTTTATAGGAATGATATTGAGCCCTCCCTCACACTTAGGCAAGCATATATGTCCTTCCATTTCACTTTTGCTTTTGAAGCATTGTCACCAAAAGTAATCCATAAGAAGTATTTCGGTGCTTTTCTATAGTTTTGATTATTCTAGTTGGTAACATTAAATGAGGAGCAAATAGATAATATGGAATGTATGTATCATTTGCAAGCAACCAATTTGAGATAAAGTTTTGATAATCCAAGAATCAACTCTGCATCTGATCTGTTGGACGAGTGGGAGGCAATATTTGTGTGTCATTCTAGAGGAGATGAGTGGTAGCCCAACTACTTGATTGGAAAGCTTCATTTTTGCAACCAAAAAAACGCTATTGCTCAGTCAGTACAGTCATTAGATAGAAAAATCGCCTTTGACTTGTTGATGACCAGGCCTGAGATGGCTTTAAATTGGTAAAGAGCATTGAAAGAGTTCGCAAAGAAAGTGATTTAGCGTGTGAAAAGAGCAACAAATCAACAACAAAGGAGAGACTAAATAGCTTGGTTTTTGAACATTTGAAGTGATATCTGAAAGAGGGAGTATCATTGATAGCCTTTTTGAGCAAGAGCAATAGGATCTCCATACCTATCACAAACAGGTAGGGGATAAAAGTTCTCCCTGTCTCATCCCTTTCTCAGCTTAGAATAATTTTTTGGTTCACCATTTTACCAGAATTGCGGATACTATGATAGTAACACGTTGAAAGACCTAATTTGAAAACCTATTAGGGAACCGAATTTCCTGTTGTGAAAGCATCCAAGAAGGCCCTCTCCATAGAGTCGAAAGCTTTTCTAAAGTGTATCTTAAGTATGTATATCCTACTTTTAGACTTTCTATGGTAATGTCTCATTAATTCTTGAACTAGCAATATGTTGTCACCAATATTTCTGTTAGGAGTGAAAGCTGTTTGAGAATCACTGGGTATGGAGGGAATGACAAGCGTGATCCTGTTAGAAAGCAGCTTGGAAATGATCTTATAAATTGTGATACAAAATGGTATATGTTTGGTGGAATCATTTAAAGAAGAAGGGGTTGGCACTATTGGAATCAGGGAGAGAAAGGTGCAATTGATTTACGTTAAGAGTTTATCTCCCTCAAAGATGTCAAGGATGGCATTGATGATAGCCTCAACTATAATTTTCCATGCCTTTTGGAAAAAAAAAAAAATCTTAAGCCCATCTGAACCTGGGCTTTGGAAGGATTAAGACTGAAGAGAGCTGGCCTTATCTGAGTTTTAGAGAAGGACATGTTCAGGTCAATTCTTTTGGGAAGTGCATAGCTGGGGAGGATAAAGATCACTGATTTATTATAACCTT
This sequence comes from Erythroxylum baracoense, assembly GCA_025629805.1. Lineage (NCBI taxonomy): Eukaryota > Viridiplantae > Streptophyta > Magnoliopsida > Malpighiales > Erythroxylaceae > Erythroxylum > Erythroxylum baracoense. Next base: position 26,830,302 of record JAOTAY010000191.1, on the reverse strand, counting down.
TTGCTGAATCTAGGAAGGGTGACGTTCTAAAGCACGGAGATAAATATAAAATTTCTGTTTTCCCTTTGCCTTGAGTGCTTCGTCCAGAGGATTGAGAAAAAGATCATTTTGACTCTAGCTTTGTTGACTGCCTGCAAGGTGTTCAAGGAAAGAAATTCTAAGGCTTGGAGGTAAGGGCATAATTGCTGTTTTTACCTGGCCTTGAATGCTTCATCTAGAGGATTGATATACACATCTTTTGACTCCTATCAGGCTCTTCTTTAGCCTTGTTGACAGCCTGCAAGGAGTTTCCAATAGAAAATCTGTTGAGGTGTTTGAGATGTCTCTAGAATTCGTTTTTTCCTGTTAGGTTTTGCGTAATCTTTTAGCTTCTAAAGTGGTTTTCTTTTTGGCGATATGAGATGGCTTTTATGAACTTTTTTCTATGTTGTTGGATTGGAATACATATGATCTAACATATTTTTAATCTTTTTACCTCAATCATACTGCATATTTAGGTTGCTGAAGGAAATAACTTCCCTAAACAAAGTTCCCTTGTTGGATATGATCCTGGAAGCGAGTTTCAATTTCTTCTTAATAATTTATTTTACTGTATCACTTGCAGGGATGAAATAGCTGGATGCAGTGAGAAGGCTTATGACTATCTTTCTCTGACTGATGCCCAGCAAATGTTGCTCTTTTCTTCTGATCAAGAGCTTTTGCAATATATCAAAGAGGTAAAAATTTATGATCTTCTGGGATACTGATTTTTATAGTGATCATGTAGCGTATGAATAAGCTTGTGAATAAGGTCACTTTGATTGTTGATTTTCATTTTGGATTACGTCAACTACCTAGCAATGACAGAAGTTTTTAGTTTGGATTGTTGGAACCTCAGGAAAGGATTTGGTGGGACATACTATAAGGGAAACTGGCTTTTGTTAAATTGTTAGGACATACATCAGTAAGCTTACGAAAGTATGAACAAGGTGTTGATGTGCCACTTCTGTGTCTCTTACATACATTTTGTTTAATATTGAGTTAATATAGAAATTCTTTTGGTTTGTCCAGGAACATCCAGAATGGGAGATAAAGAACGGAATAGTAATTTTCCAGAAGGCCAAAGAATCTGCTCCTTGCAAGGAAATACCATCTCTGCAACTCATCAACCAGACACTTAGCTATGCAAGAGAGTTGGAGCGGATTGTGTAGGTTACTAGATCAAGGGTGTCAACTCAATATTCAACTTAAAACTGTTCTTTTGAGATAAAAATTGCAATATCTATCTTCAGTACTTTTGAACTGGTCCGGTTTTTATTGTTTTTTGTAGTGCCTTCAAATACATTCTTTTCCTCAGTAAATCTTGGGTTTAACGAGGCAGAACTCGTAATCCATGCTGTACAAGGTTAATTGGAAGAACAGTTGCTCCATACTCTTGAATTGAATGAAATTGCTAATTTTCATGGTAAATTCCATGCGGAAGATTAGTCAGATTGGAAGGTTAGCTTAGAACATTATTTCAAATGGAAACTCCTGGAAAAATGTTAAAAGTTATTGTTGGTGAAGCTTAAATTGAAGGGTACTACACTTCGATGGTGGAACAAAGTTGAAGAGAAATATGGACGACAATGTAAACCAAAATGAAACATTTAGGGACAAATGAAAGTGAAGTTGCGAAGAAACTTTCCTATAGAGCACAAAAATAGTGTTGGTTCCTTTAGGAGCTAAATTGGTCCGCAATATACAAATTTGATGTTTCACTTCTCTATTGGCTAAGTTTGAAAAAGAACTATTGCAAGCCTATGGTGAAGATGTTGGAGAGATGGACGTTTAAAGTCAGCCAGCAAAAGAGTCTTTAGTGGTTTGACGAGTGATGACTACTACGATTAAAGAGGATGGGGAGGGTTGACGAAGGAATAATTTTTCGAACATGAGTTGTCTCTGAGATTAAAGGTAAGTGATGTTATCATTAATGGATTTTTTACATGACAAAGTAATTCGAAAGTAAGTCTTTGACGAGTTAGAGGCGTCCAACGCCTGAGCATCCACGTCCCTACAAAATTGGGTGGCTATGAAATACCTGCCAACTATTAATATATGGTGAAATTTACATTGGCAGTCAAGTTAATGTATGTGATGCGGCACAAACGACATTTAGGCATATTCTTGTTAATATGTCATAGTTATTCGAACATAACATGATTCACGGAATTACACCGAACACTAAGAGATGCACTTTGTGTTTGTCAAGGAAAGAAGGTAAATACTCGGCAATAGGGGCTCTACAACTAGAAATAAAAAATTATTACATGAATAGCTATTTGCCTATTTATGTGCTGTGCTATAAAGTTTGGATTTGAAAGCCAGGAGATGGGGTTTACGTATGCTCTAGCTGTCCACGAGTAACAAAGTTGTTTAAGCTTTTTAGTGACGCCATATAGCAAAAATTACCTTACATAAGGAGCATTCAACATGCTATATATTTGGTATCTGGAGCATCGGTATCAAATCAATCGGCATACAAAATGAGTTGAGATAGGAAGACCAGTTGAAAAGCTGTTTAACGAAGGGTTGGTGCATGAAAGTAAAATGCTCTTGTGCTTGTTTCGCTCTATCAGCTCCGAATAAAAATGGATGATGGAAAATGTATGCGAACAGTCATCTCATAAATAAGACTATAGTCAAGTGTTGGTTTTCTATTCCTCATTTGGAGAACACATTTGATCAATTAGAGGGAGTTATGATGGAGGTACTTAAATTTTAAACCCTTCTTACAATCTTTTATTGTGATTTATTTTGATGCAGTCTTGATATATAATTCTAGCAAAGAAGAACACTTAAAAACATCTTCGTCAAACTATGAAAGTGCTTTAGAAGGAATATATATACATGAAAATTTTAAAAAAACGCAGTTCTATGCAAATAAAAATGTTCTTGGCTTCAATATATCCATAGAAGTTTTAAACCAAATCTAGAGAATAGTCATGCTATAATGAAAACGCCAACACTCCAATCCATTAAGGAAGTACGAAGTTCTAATGGTTGAGCATTTTTTATAGGAGGTTTGTTTGAAATTTCAGTTATATTATAACTAAAGTTTGAAAAAGATTATGCGCTAAAGGTTTTTAAAAGAGTGAAAGAACTGGTGAGTAAAGTTCCAATACTTGCATCGTCAAGTTTTGAGCAGTCTGATGTTAAGTGTGATACATCCCATATGGGAATCTTACCTTATAAGCTAGATTTATTGTCTGAAATCTCTATTTAAGTTTTTTGTATTTTGCCTATATAAGGCAACCAAGTTTATTAATAACACTATTTTACTGTTACGTATTCTTTTATCTTATTTTATACATGTTCGTTTCTTTAAAATTTCAACATGGTATCAAAGCTCTCAAAGATCTTGAAGGACCTATAAGTGATTAAAAGAGAATCTAACCAAAGCTTCCTTTCTTTCCATGGCTTCCTTCAACACATACTCTCTTTCACCCCTGGTTTTCAACGATGAAAATTATCAAGTATGGGCTATCAAAATGAAAGTTCACTTGAGAGGTCTTGGTTTGTGATAGTGGGTTGAAGGTGAAAGAGAAGTACCTCCTCTACGCAATAATCCTATACTCAATCAAATTAAAGCTTATGAAGATGAAGAAGCTAAAGCCCTAAGAGCTTTATCTCAAATATATGTTGTTGTATATGAGCCTATTTTCACAACAATTATGACGTGAAACAACTAAGAAAGCATGGGACGTATTGAAGGAGCTATATCACTGGAATGCTATGACAAGGCGAATGTAAGTCTTAAATCTCAAAAGAAATTCTGATATTCTTAGAATGAATAAAAAGGAGACAAATCAAGAGTTATAAGATAAGCTCATAGTGGTGGTAAATAAAATCAAACTTATGGGAGAAGAGCTACCCGATAGCAAGATCGTAGAAAAAGTCTTGATAAGTTTATCTGAAAGGTTTGAGGTGAAATTTTCATCTCTTGAAGACTTAAGGGACATCAGCCAAATGACATTGTCAAAACTGATTAATGCTTTACAAGCTCAAAAGCAAAGAAGAGCAATGAGAAACCAAGAAAGTGAAAAGATAGTGGAAGGAGCCTATCTAGCAAAGGTTTCGTCATTAAAGAAGAAAGGAAACATTCCTCAATGTGACCATTATGAGAAGTTTGGTCATGAAGAGAAAGAATGTTGGCATAAAGGGAAGTCTCGATGCATTAAATGTAAACGAATTGGACATTTGAAAAAGAATTGCAAGTTTAACAATGAAGAACAAGCAAATACAATGCAAGTGATTAAAGAAGACAATCTTTTCTAGTTAGTGAGAAGTGCACAAGACGCATTATAAAAAGAAGTGCTCTATGGAGATAAGTGATGAGAGAAGTGCTTATGTTGAAGAATAGAGAGAATCACTCTATTGAGAAGATTGGAGAGAAGTGCTCTAAATAAAAGAATTGTGGAGAGATGTGCTCCATGCCCGTGAATTTTTTTTTTTTACAATTTTGAATTAAGGGAGAATGTTGGGAATTTATTCAAAATTATAGAGTTGTTAAATTTCCTTTTAAATAGGTCTTTGGTTTGTTTTTAATCTTATCTTATAAGCTAGATTTATTGGTTGAAATCTCTATTTAAGTTTTTTTATATTTTTCCTATGTAAGGCAACCAAGTTTATTAATAGCATCACTTCAGTGCTACGTATTCCTTTGTCTTTATCTCTATGTTTGTAAAATAATCTCCAAGATACTAGAAAATAAATTGAAGAAGACACTTTTTGATTTTATAAATTCTTGTCAAGGTGCATATCTGAGTGGAAGAAGTAGAAGGAACAATATTATACTTGCATAGGAGTTTTTCAAGGCACCAGATCTTCTGTGTCAAAAATGGTGTTCCAACCCTATTTCAGTCAATTTTAACCACACATTTATGTGAGCCTTACATAAATATGTGGAAGAGATTTAATGAAACAAGGTAGGAACTGGTTAACTAGAATAGAGGATCAATTCCCCTTTTTAGGGGGTTCAACTTTAACAATTGCATTAATAAGTGCATTATAAATTGATTTTACCAAACCCTTTGATTATGTTAATTAGGACTTTTTACTGAACACTCTTCAACCACTTTTCAAGATATTGTTTATCTTAGTAGGTTTATTAATTAGATCCAGTCTTGCACCACTTCAATTTCCTTTTTTGTTTTAGTCAATAGGGACCTTCAACCCTCTTCAAAACTACACAAGGACTGAGAGAATATGATCTCTTATTTCCTTATCTCTTTGCAATCACTGTAGAGGTTTTGTATATGATCACTTATTTGAATATAGTAAGATCTTCTTGCTTTAAGTATCATCACAGATATAGGAAGTTGAAAATGTCCTAACTATCTTTTATTGATGACCTATTAATACTTTATGGGTTAGATATAGCTTAATAAACTTGATGATTATAGAGAGAGAGAGAGAGAGAGAGGTCACTAAGTACAGAAATAGATTGTTGCAACTTACCACCATAAGATAAGAACCTACTGCACTAGGAAAGCTCTCTCTCTCTCTCTCTTTCTCTCTCTCTCTCTCTCTCTCTCTATATATATATATATATATATATAA